>OZ035855.1:624781-735781 GCA_964034905.1 Itoplectis maculator | reverse complement strand
AGCCCGGGTCCGTTTCTCATCTTTTACGGCGAGTTCCCATGCAATTTTTAATGTCGCGGGGTCGCGACTGTGGACGTACGTCTGTATTCTGCTAGGCAAACCGTCAACGTATACATCCAAAGCTCGAGCCTCGAGACGACGCTTGGTGCTCGCTGCCTCGTCGGCACCATGCGCCTCTTCGACTTCGCTGACGGCCCGTCGAATATAGCGCTGAAGACGAGAGCAGAAATCCGACACGTCCTCATCGCTCCTCATTCGAGCCTCTAAAAGTCGTGTTCGGTAGTATTCGTAATCGTGATCAGGAGCAAATTTTTCCCGGAGGCTTTTCAAAAGGGATTTGACTGTTGCAAAAGTACCTCCTTCAACATGGGTCCTGGCTCGGCCGCGGAGGCGGCCAAGAATGCCGTTGAGGAGCCTCATTTCAGCTCCCTCAGGCAGCCCCTGCTGAAGGGCTTTAATTTCGGTATCAAAATCCGCGAATCTGAGATTTCTGCCATCGTACTTCGGCACTTTATCGATGGCGTCCTTGGTAGCTAGGTAGTCTAAGTAGGCGGAGCTGTCAAGGGGGTTGGTTAGATTTACCGGGTTCGTGGTGTTATGTCCGGGGTTGACAGACATGTCGAGGAATTTTTAAATTGGGAATTATAGAAGGAAATAGAAACCTTACAGAAAACAGTGGTGGTATCCCACCGCTGCCACCAATTTGTTAAGACCGACGCCGTGAGGCGGCGTGGACTTATTAATTTATATTTGTTTTGGGTTACCACTAAAGCGCTAGGCGCACCTGGATTCTGTAGGGTTAGGGAGTAGAGATTTGTAGAGGATAATCGTTGAATTATCTGACAGGAATCGATTTATTAGAGACTATTGGTCGAGTACATTGATTGGTGAGTCTTAATATTACTTACAGTTTGTGTTGGTAAAGAGAGGGAGTTGGTTCTTACACGCCGAGTTTTTGCACTTCCTCCGACAAGGTTTTACAATCGCGCACACCTCGATGTCTTCTCGATCCCTCGGGGGAGAAGGCTGGGATTGGAGAACCCGCAGACACGCGAAATACCGTGATCAGTGTTTCGCGTTTCCCGGTCTTCGGATCCTCCAAATCGCTAATTCAGCGTTTCCCAGTCTCCGACTCCGGGGGACCGTCGTTGCGCGAGCGTGTCGGGACTCACGTAGGCGTCGTGCGAGCGCGCGGTCACGTCGACTCTCGGGCGCTCGATCTGCTGAGTCGGCATTTTGGGTCTTAGTGGATTTAAGTCAAATGAATTTATGCCATCGGGATATAACAATAGAACAGGCAGACAGTGTATTCGGTCCTCTCGAGCCAATGTCCACAAAGGACGGGCTCGAAAACCCTACAGACCAGGCGTTGAAAAACTCTCCCGCAGGCTCAGAAAAATTCCAGGCGCCCGTAGACGAGCTGAAAGAAAGAAATATCGAACTAGGAAGAGAGAAAATCCCTCCGATAGAGACCCAGTCGCAAACTCACGCTGTCGAAGGGGAGTGCAAGAAACATAAACACGTGGAAATTTATGAATCTCTCCGAGACCGAGCGTTTGCACATTTCGAAAAGTCAAGCGATACTCCTCTAGCCGAGCGTTTAGTTCAGTCACCAACACACGAGAAGCCCGTACAAAAGAAACGCAGCCCCAAGCCACTTGACGAGACCGACACGGAATCGTCGAGCGACGACGAGGCCGGCGCCGAAACTCCCGAGGCAAATTTATTACCCTCCGCACCAACACGCGAACTCGGGAAGGGACGGATCATTGCTCGAAATATTATCCAGAGTCGCGACCTTTTTCACTTTAGGAAAGATTGTCTCGCCTATTTCGTAACAACGGCGTGCGAACCCGTAGACAAAGGCGCATTAGCCTTACGAGACAAACAGGAATTACCAGTCATGAAAAACTTGCAACTTAATAAAGCACAATCCAACCTCCGGAGAGATAACAAATATAACATAGCATTACCTATTACAGCCAACAATGAAGAAGGACCCACGAAGATCCTCGAAAACATCACTGAAGTTCTAAAAAGCGCGAGATATTTAATCGAAAAATTATCCATTCAAATAATTAGTATCGCTCGTTCAGAATTCATATTAAATGTTCCTTGGGCAGAAATAATGGCCGTGATTAATCGCATTTTTGTTCACGATGACGTACGAATTGTAATTTGCAACGGGCTAGTACGAGAACCACCACTTGAAGATCAGGAGAAAATCATCGAGGAAAGACATTGCTCCGCCATAGGTGGACATCGCGGCGTCAACAAAACCTATCACAGAATTCGGCACGACTTTTATTGGAAAGATATGAAAGCCCAAGTTCAATCTTATATACAGCGGTGCCTTCAGTGCCAATTAAAAAAATTAGTTCGGCTCAAAACTAAGCAACCCATGGTCATTACGGACACGCCCGCCGTCGGATTCGACAAAATTGCTATGGATATTGTGGGCCCTCTGCCCAAAACCGCGAAGGAAAACGAATATATCCTCACCATACAAGATCAGCTGACGAAATACTCCGTGGCAATACCCTTACCGAACGCAAGGGCCGTGACAATAGCCGAAGCGTTCGTTAAGCGGTTTATATGCTACTTCGGCGCACCCAAAGCCGTACTGACCGACCAAGGTAGTAATTTCCTCAGCAACTTTTTACGTCAAATCTCGAAGCTGTTTAAAATCCGAAAAATACGCACGACCGCCTTCCACCCCCAATCCAATGGTTCACTCGAGAGATCACATCACGCTCTCGGCGAATATTTAAAACAATTCACGGTCCGAAATGACTGGGACGATTGGGTGGAAATGGCAATTTTTAATTATAACACTAATATGCACGAGGCCACAAGACACACCCCATATGAAATGGTGTTTGGCAAAATCGCCCGAACTCCGTCGAGCATTCCGCCGTCGGAAATCGGAAAACTCGCCACATACGACGATTACTTGACTAAGTTAGTCACCCAGATAAATGAGATACAGGGACTGGGTCGACTCAACTTAATCAGAGCAAAAGAAAAATCCAAAGACTATCAGGACAAAAAAATAAATCCTATTAATCTTGAACTTGGCGATTCGGTGTTTTTGCTTAAAGGGCCAAAACCAGGAAAATTGGGCGACCATTACACCGGCCCGCATCAAATCACGGAGATCCTGAGCAACGGTAACGTACGCGTTAAATTACCTCGAAGGGAAATTATTGTGCATACTAACCGGCTAAAAAAATCAAGAATTACAGCCAAGGGGAATAACTAACAAATACCATCTAAGTCAACGAAATCTATCAACATTATACAATAACCGCATGCAAACAAATTGAAGCAACAATTGTTATTACTTTCCCCTTTAAACTTTCATAAAAAAAAAAAAATAATAAATAAATAAATAATTAAAAAAAAGGGGTATATATATATATCAAACACCGGGAGAAATAGTCATGGAGCCCTCCGACTTAAAACCAATTACGGTAAAGCCCGTAACTGACGAAGCGCTGCACGAGAAATTTCGATTCGAAAAAGAAAGACTCGACTCTTTCCGAGAGTGGAAATCGGAGGTCGTAAGACCCGAGTGCCTCGCCGCCGCCGGGTTTTTCCGTCACGGATCCGGAGATGTCGTAAAGTGCTTCAGCTGCTCGGCCAAACTTGGGATGTGGGAAGAAGGTGATGTGCCAATGTGGGAGCACGCGAAATGGAGCCCGCAGTGCAAATTTATCAGCGAGGCAGGAGCCCACGGCAACGTCCCAATCATACCTGACCCATTGACTAACAATGATGATGAGGAAAAGGCAACTCACGAGTCCAAAATAGCTGACGCTCGGAGGATGCCCGCTTTTATACCCATGAAACCGCATATGTTGAATTATGACTTCCGAATCCAGTCGTTCTCAGGGTGGCCCAGACACAGAGTGTCAACGGAAGCCCTCGCTACAGCGGGATTTTATTATTCCGGTTACAGGGACCGCGTGACTTGCTATCACTGCGGCATAAAATTGGAGGAATGGGAGAGTCAGGATGATCCGATCGTAGAACACCGATATTGGAAACCGTCGTGCAAACATGCCCAGGCCACAAATGGTCTCTCCGATTTGGACACCGGGGTAAGGCGCACGCGCCGAGTCTGGGAAGCTGAAAGGACCCCCCGCGTGTCCCTCTCGTCGCCCGTGCCTTCTGACTATGAGTCCGAGTCGAACGAGGAAGAGGAGCGCGACGACGACGAGGCAAGCCTCGACGAGACGATCGTCGGGACAACCGACCGCTCGGGCCAGGCCTCCCTCGAGAGAGAGACAGACGATGTGGCGCCGTGTCGAGTGACCCTGTCAACGCTCCCAGCGCCGAGCCAAGTGACCGAGATTACCACCAGCACCGTTGCACCCGACCCAACACCAACTCACTGCACTCACAACCTCGGTGTTCCCATAAAACCAACGATTGCACCATCCTCCCTTGCAACCACACTAGTCAGTGTGCTCAATGCGTTAGAAACAAATCCGAATGTGGAATCTGTGGCCAAGAAGCGAAATACCTAATATTCATCCGCGAAAAACATCCGAAGGGAGGGGATGACCACGCTGAAGAACACGAATGATTATCCAAGGGAATTACCGCCGCGACCCGCACGACCCACGGGTTGCTCATTGATCATTTTTCTTTTCAAACCTCCCGAGACGCTCAAGTAATCAAACAAATGAACAAAAAAAAAACGATAGACTAATACTGTCCCGTCCATACCTCTCACAGAAACAAATAATTTCTTTTAAAACGCTGAAAGACAACAATGTTATTCCTTTTTGTATACACAATCTCAATCCGGTTCTCGATGGTTTCGGCGGTTCCACTGTAATTTGTAAGGTGGAATTGTCGATCGGTCGGGAGTCGGTTTGAAACAAAACGAAACGACCCAACCGCATTACAGAAAGAGGAAAAAGAGACGGAAAACAATATTTGTCGACCGGATTTTGAGCACCTAGACCTCCCACGCGGTTTTACAACGTGTAGGGCCTGGGTGTTCCTGAGCCTGTTGATAAAAACAGATACATTCAAAAAAAAAAAAGAGAGGACACACGCACAACTAACCACCAAATTGACCTGACGGAAACTGACCAACGAGAACGGACTCAGGAAAAAAAAAAGAAGACACCTGCAGAACTGGAGAATCAGAACCGAGCCTAAGAGATTTCACTTTTAATTTTCGCGTGGAACGTCGCTCTCCAGTGTCTCGACACGGTTCAAAGAATTGTTGAGATCTGAAGAGACGATTGTTTAACGCAAAACACAACCCACCGGCGGATTCCTGTCGATCAAATCCCATCAAAATTCAGAACGTATAAAAAAAAAAAAAAAAAAAAAACACTCAAAGGTTCAAGCCAACTGATTGCGACGAACCTCGTGACTCGGATCTTTTTGGTAGTAATTAAAAACCGACAAGGCCCGATGTACGAGAGTTTAGCGTAAGCAAAACTCAACGCGGATTCCGCCAGGGAAAATAAAAAAAAAACGAGGAAAATATGATTTACCCTGAAAAAGTAATGCTCGGCTAACAATAATAAACTGATTAACACAAAAGAAAAAAAAAAACGTCCTATGATGAAATCCGAATACCTCTGTGAAGGTTGGGCTGCACGGTCGGGTCTGAGGACACTCCAACCCATCCCTACCTAGGCCCCGAAAGGCCGTCCCTGACCTACCCTACCGCTGACACCCCATTACCCAACCTATCCACGCGTAGTAAAAGACTCGTACGATATCAAGCACGAACAAGGAAAAAATATACCGCGAAAAATGAATAAATTTTTCTTTTACAAAAATAAACTCTTTCCCAAACCGAAATTAAACACGACTAAAAACACTAGTTAACAGGAAAAATATATATATATATTTCCAGTTACGGGAGCATTGCTCGACCGAGAGGAAAAAAAGAGAGAAGAAAGAAGAGAGAGAGAGAGCGAGTAGCAACAGGAAAAGACACCCTGTAAGTGGGGAGGAGACGACCCCTACTCACAGAATCTTGCATATATAATTGCTGAAAAAAAAAGAAAGGGGAGAACCTAAAAAAAAAAAAAAAAAAAAAAAAAAGGGAAGGAAGGTTTTTTTTTAAAAAAAAAAAGGAAAAAAAAAACATTGGCGGCAAGATGCAGGCCCCACCAGGTGCCCGAAGTGCGAAATTGCTGAGGTCCGTCATTAAGTCCTGGGCCATCGCCGGACATCTCCCTTGGCCGCCTGAAATTTTTATTTGAGCAAGCGCATGGGGGAACGATTCCTCGGCCCATGGAACGAATTAATTGGGTATTTGAGAGGCATGCGCAGAGCGCATACGGACCTCTATTTACTTAAAAAAAAAACGTATAGGAGGGAAAGTGATTTTTTTACGCACAACACATAAATTCAGGATAATTTTTTTTATTCAAACACACAAACACACAACGATACACATAAAAAAGGTGGGGATGAAGCTAAATTTAAAAAGGGGGCGAAGCTAAAAACTTGGAGGGCAGGGTATGGGGCTTTCGCCAAGTCTGGGCGAAGAAGGGGGGGGGGCCTATTCAAGGCGGAGGCGCCGGACCCCCCTATGGAGGTCGTCGTCATCTTCGTCGTCCTCGTCGTCCTCCCGGCGGCGTTTTTCACCCCGCCGAGCGATCTCCGCCACCGCCGCTTGGTACCCAATCAACTCGTCTTCACGGTCCCAGTCTTCATAGCGTTCAATAACACTGAAAAAAGAAAAAAAAACAAACAAATGAATTAGTAAATAACAAAAAAAAATAATAATAATAAAAATAAATAAATCAAGAGCCAACTCACTCCCCGTGCGCGTCTCGGACCGGCAGGCCCGACGCCACCGCGAGCCAGTACGCCCACTCCCCTGCGAAGGCTTCGTCCCGCGGGACCCGGCCGTCCAATAGGAGGGCCGTCGCGGCCTCGTAGCGCACCCAATATGGCTCGGGCACCCAAAAGCGCCAGTGCCCTATATATCTGGCCTCAAAAACAGGACCTTGAGCGAATAATTGGCGCAGGGCGCCATCCTCCCGGAACGTATGTTCCCATCTGAAAAAAAAAAAGGAAAAAACAAATACATAAAAAATTAGCAATGAAAAAAAGAAAAAAAAAAAAAAAAAAACAAACACCAAAGAAACTCACCCGTAGGAATGAAGCCGCTGCATCAAACGGCGCCTTCTCACACGGAAGAAGTTCTCTCCCGAGAAATTCGCTCCTTCCGGCACCGGGAAAACGAAACCGGCCAACGCGTCCTCTATGGCCGCAACCTCTTCCTCAATAGTCACAAATCTTCCGTTAAGGAAAGCCATTTTTTTTTTCTTCCTGACAATGCTTAGCTTGAACTTTTCCTTGAAGATAAATCGACCGAACAGTCGAAGGATCAGGAGCAGAATGAAGCTGCTCAGAAAAAGTCGGCCGCAAGTCAAGAAAACTCGGGCCGCCGAAATTGTACCCCCACCCACGTTTTTCCGAGGCACGAGCCAAAGACCAAGCGCTACGACCCAAGAATCACCCCACCATAGGCAGCGTCAGGCCCCCCTCCGGAACCAACACCAGAGACCCCTATGCGTAGAAGGGAGATGGGGAAATCCTTGAATAAAGACAGACACCACCAGGCTGATTGTCGAACGGACAAAGTACGAAAAAGTACACAAGAAAAAAAAAACGACATTTGCTATCCCCCAGGACACGAATCTATGATAACGAAATAACGATCGGAAAATTATGCCCTGACCAAGTTACCACGGACAATGCAAATTGGAAATTTTTAGCATAGATACCCAGGTAAAATTCCACTATATAATCGGGATTTTATTGTTGGATGAAGCAAAAAGAAAAAAGAAAAAAAAATATATAAACAATGAAATATAAATATGATAATAATCGATAAAAGGAAAAATTTTTAAGTTTCAATTAAAGAGAGATGGCAGGAAATTTATTTTATAAAAATATGTAAACATATTACGGTCATTCCGATACATCATTTGACACTCGTATTGCAAACATGTTCGTTGTATTTGTTAATTTCCCTTGTCTACTATATATAAACAACGCATAAATAAATAATGACACTCAAACGGCAGCAGTTATGAACACGCGTTATTATACAAACCCTACGTTAACTAAGATTCGAGCTTAAATTTTGTTTGTCTATGCATATATTTAATCGTCTACAGAAATAAGTGAATACATTCAATCGCACACACTCTCGCTAACTCTAACTGGCAGTCTTCTAAGAGTTATTTGCAAAATTAGCTGATTATGTTCGTGTAACTATTACCGGGAGGAATCAGAAGAAATTATCCCGCGAGTAAAATCTAGTCAAAAACTAGAGAGGAAACACCGTTAGAAAAAAAACGGTGCAAATTCCCAAATAAATTAGACCTGAATAAGGAAGTAGTTATTTCAAAAAAAAAATAATAATAATAATATTCGCGAGTAAACGAGGAACCTACATCGTTCGGATAAAATATCTCTACTTACATCATCACGTATATTAATAATCATGAACTCAATTAATCAATGACTTGCGATTCAAGGAAAAAGGAGAGAAAATCAAAAAAAAAAATATATATATATAATAATAACAATATAAATATAAAAATATAAATATACATATAATGATAAATTTTTTTTTTGTATATATAACATACACACCCCTGCGTACAGTCACGTATAAACATAAGCATAACAGTAAACGTTCTAGATTAATGATAATAAAGTCGTACGGAATACACTTTAAGGCAATACAGATATAGATGCATATGTAAGTAATTACTTTAAACTAAGACTTTGCGCTACAGGAACCCTACTTGTGAATATTATTCGGAATGTTAAGATGTGCAACTAGCGAACTCTATATGAATAACCGGAAAATAAGTTAAGTAAACGATATTATGTAAAGCAAACGCCCTAGCCCCAGCGAAACCCAGTGTGAATGAAAGGTCGTGAACGATATTACACGAGACGTTAGTAATGATTTTGCCGAAGTATTGATCAACCTATAATCGTCATATTATATTTACATACTCATACGAATATACATATATATATATAATTTATCAAACTACAACCAATATAAATATCAATGCACGTAAATTAGATCATAGTAAATATATCCAATAAAAAAAAAAAAACAAAAAAAAAATATAAAAAAAAAAAAAAAAAAAAAATATTTTATTAAATATATACAATAAATAAATCTATAATAATAATAACAAATATATATTCATACGGGTAATCGAGTATATAATCAACCCCTCGAGTCAATTAAACTTTAGATAATAAATGACAATTTTTTATTTATAACGAAGAAAATATATGTTTAAAAAAAAAGAAAACGCATGATAATATAATAAAGGAAACAATATTCATAAGAAATATATATAAAAAAAAATATATATAATCACTAAGAAATAAAAACGTATATAATCCAAACAATATTCATAAGAAATATATATAAAAAAAATATATAATCACTAGGAAATAAAAACACATATAATCTAAAACAAATTAAGTAAAGAAGATTTGACGAGGATGAAAAACGGAGCTCGGAATAAAAAAAAAAGAGAGAGGCAGAGAAGGATTTTCCAAGGTTAATCCTATCGGGAAACTGTCGGGCGTACATGCGGCAGGGCGTTTTGACGGCAGCCCGTGCTAGATGATGCATGTTGTAAGAACATGGAGTGCACGTGGAGGAAGAAAAGACAAAAAAAATGCCAATCGCAGGAAGGTCGCCCGGAACCGACCAGCCTAAGGAAACGCACGTGATTTTCGCGCTCGGTCAAAACCCAAAAGGGTCACTGAGAGTTAATATTACCCCGACCCACAGCGCTCCACAAGCCCGTCTTAGCGACCGTCTCCGCTAATAAAAAAGGAAGACAGAAAAAAAAAACAACAAAGTGAAAGTACATCCTCACTCGGCAGTCAATAGACAACGACCCGCCCTCCCCAATAAAAAAAAAAAATAATAATATTAATAAAAGAATAATAATAAAAAAAAAAAAAAAAAAAAAAAAAACATGTGTTTAAGGGGAGAAAGAAGGAGAAAGAGAAAGAAAGGTATAGAGGGGACGAGTGATCGGGACCCCCAAGGGACACATTTCCTCGGCCAAGAAAAGAAAAGAGCAAAAGCAGCAAAATATCCGAATTTCCGGGTAAAGAATGAGAGTCATTTTTAATAAACCAAACTAACCAACGAAAACACCCCGCGCCCATAAGAAAGCATCAAAAGGATTTCTTCGCATCTTTGCAGATAATGCGTTTTCCACGCATGGTGGTATGGGGGTTGGCGATCGGTTGGATCCTCGGTCAAATCTACCTTGTCACGGGATTGATCGGTTACGACTGTGGGGGAGCTACCGCCAACATCACCACCCTCTCATTACTGGAAGTAGGTGAATGCAATATCCCTCAGCCCGAAGTAAATGTCACGCGAAAATACATTCAACTCTTGCAAATCAATCAGTACGGATCGATACACGTAATTCAATGTAAAATCGAGATATATCGGCAGATTCGCCGATGTGGAATGCACTCCCACACAATGGACGTGTTAAACGGAGAATACTCATATCAAGAAAACGTCCCGTACGAGAGCTGTCGTCAGTTGCACCGCAGCGGCGCAATAAAAATAGGGAAAACAGAAATCAGGGGCGTCCGTTGTAACCAGACGACCAGCCGACCCATTGTGCTCGCTGGAGACGTAGGACCCGACGGGTCGTGCCTAGGCGTTTACTACACTGACCCATATGGCAGCTGGGGAAGCGTGATAGTAAAGGGGACAGTGAAAATTTCATTGAGAGATTACGTCGCGGACGTAGACGCAGATTCGAATAAAGTACACTTGAGATCAGGAACAAGATGTGATTTAAATGAGGGAAACTGTATAGATATAGACGGGGGAGATACTTACTGGGATCCTTTACCTGAAGACTCATGCAAAAGCAAAAGGTACGGATTATTATACGAAGGGTACGCAGACAGAACAATAGATTTGGACGGAAAATTCAAACAGACGGTATATTCAATGGCAGAAGGAGAAGTCATATTCGCACTTACCGCAAAAGATAGAACCGCCATCTGCGGATTCACACTGATACGCACTGAACACCCGAAACTTTTAATCGTAGAAATCACAAAGGGTAATTCCTTCGTACAAAAGGAATTGATCGCCGTAAACAATCTAGACATCTTTGCGTACGTCAACTCAAAATTCGTATACGTCGAAAAACACCTCCGAACGCAGATGAAACAGATGTACCGCGATATATTGACGCAGAGGTGCAACCTCGAACGCCAGGTATTGCAAAACGCGCTCACCATCGCACGGCGAGCACCTGACGAGTTTGCCTATAACATAATGAAGGGACCCGGTTACATGGCCCTAATGGCGGGAGAAGTTGCTCACATAGTCAAATGTATCCCGGTGGATGTAAGGATTTACGAGACACAAGAGTGTTTTGATCAATTACCTGTGCGTCTCGGAAATCATAGTTTCTATCTCACACCCCGCACCCACATTCTAACGAAGCTTGGGATTCAAATCACCTGTAACAAATTAGTCTCGCCAATGTATATGCTCGACGGCGCCTGGTACACGCTCAGTCCCAGGCCGGTCAGAGCCATGCCCCCAAACGTCGTAAAACCCTTGACGAAACCCACGTGGCAATACCAAGACCTACACAGCCTCACCACCAGCGGCATTTACACACAGAAAGACCTCGACGAACTCAGGGACCATATAATGTTCCCCGCCGAACGACCGGCAATTTTAAATTCCGTCGCTCGCGGAATCTCGGGTCAACCAACCATCACGCAAGGCGGTGCAATCGCAAATTTGTTTGACGAAAAGGCAATTGACAAAATAATTGAATCCACATGGGATAAAACTTGGGGATACTTTTCCGTGTTCGGCAATATCAGCGCCGGATTAATTGGAATCCTACTCATGTTTCGGGGAATCAAACTCATTTTCGATACGTTGATTCACGGTTACGCCCTTCATACGGTATACGGATGGTCCATCTACCTCATCGGATCCATTTGGGATTCCGTAACTTATTTACTGCTCCATTTGAATAAACGACCCCGACCCGACGGAGACTCACCCGACGGAACACAAAACTCGAACGAAAAGAACGACAAACCACAAGCACGAAAGCAGACTGACGACAAGAACTCTGCGTTCACGGGGCCAGCGCCCAGCGGAGTTCCATTCGAACAGGTTACTTTCGGATTTGATCCCCGATTGCCGGAGCTCAACGAAATGCATCGTACCACGCAGGATGCCGCTGTACAAACATGTGGGGAAGATTACCTTCCTCCAAGATACAATGCCAAGTACATCAAGAATCACGCGACACGTCCGTTATCCTTCGTGTGGGCCCCGAGCAAGCCCGTATCAAAGCCAAACGATATGGCAACTCTCCCACGAACGGAGAAACGAGACCAGAAGGTAACCTTTAGCACGGACACATTACCGACGACATCCGAAGCAGCCGCAGTTCTCTACCCTAAATTACCCAGTAATAAACCCCTCAATTCGAAGGACGACCCAGCACCTACAGAGAGGTAAGAAGGTGGAGGGAAAATAAAAAGAAAGAAAAATAATAACTCCACGCATACACGCGCACACTCGTGAATCTGTGTCACATGAGTTGCATGAGCTAAAAATTTTCACAAGGAAAAGGGAGAATATAAAAAAAAAAAAACACAACTAACTAATCCATCGCATGAAAATAAAAAAAGGGGAGAGAAGGAAAAAGGGAAAATATAAAAATATTAATACTGATAAATAAATAAAAAAAAAAAAAAATCAAAGAAAAAGAAAATGTTAACCCTGCATGACGTGCTTTAGAAAGTAGAAGACCAAAGACCCCCGAAAAAAATAACCATAGAAAAGGAGGGGGAACTAACAAAAAATAATAATAATAATAAAAAAAAAAAAAACAAAAAAAATATATATATATATTCTTGTATATATATATATAAAAATGTACTAATAATCAGATTATTTATAGTAAAAATGTCACGGTGCCCATGTGAACGCACAACAGGGGGAATAGCTAGGAGCCAACGCGAACGGTATCGAGACCCCGATGAACCAGAGTTACCGATCCGCATACACGAAAGGAAATTGTCAAGAACTATCAAAGGAAGCGAAAATCTGTATTGCTACTGGAAAATCAGCATCTGGCTGGATCTCGCCGACACCGCATTCTGCCTATACGTCCCGCCTGAATGGAGGACCTTGAAGCCGTCACTCTTGACCCAGTGGGTTAATCTTCTACGGGATCGTGCCTTCGAGGATATAATACTGGGACAAGTGCACTACCGATGGGTTCATGACAAGCTACTACCAGTGGCCCAAGAGACGGCCTATGTGCCCGTAGCAGGGGAGGACAACTGGCCCGCCGATCGGGAAACAACGCCCGAGTGGCACGTGCCCCGTCCCCTTGCAAGGGCAACACACATCAGCATCAACCGGCATGTGCCTCTTTCATTCAATCTGGACAAACTGACCCATTACTGGAAGTTGACTGTATCCAACTCCCGTGGCGTCGAAAAGAATATCTGGGTCCCGCCCGAATGGAGAAGGATCTCCGTCGAGAAAATGAGAGCGTGGAAAAGGATCCTAGCAACCACAAACTCCAAGCACCTGAAAATCGGGGGAATCAACTACACGTTGGACATCGATACGCTTGTACCAGAGGGCCAAGACCCTCGGACTATTATGTTCCACATGAAACGGCCGCGTTATGATACCCGCAGCAGCCGGCGTACTGGCACCATCTCACGAGACGTTGCCTCGAACGCCAGCAGTTTGTCCGACCCTGAAACCACCGAAACAACCGCGAGCCACACCCCTCAACAGGAGCAGGCCCACACTGGTTCCATCAACGGAAGTCGTTCAACTCTGACAGAAAGAAACAGCCGCGCTGAAGTCAACGCTCCAACTCAACCTCAAGTCATACCTACTCCCGTTCGTCCCTCTCCCTCTTATACCCCGCTCCCTAGCCACGGGATAATAACACCGCTCCCGCAACTCATCCAGACACCTCTCGGTTTTATTCAAGCATATCTATCCCTCGAGCCTCCAGGAGTAATGGGACCGCCGCCGACCCCAACACCGCGAGTCCCGCCGGCCTACATGCCGCGACAAAACATGATGTTCGGTTACCCGGACGACAGAACAACGCAAATGCAGCCACAACCGAATATAGGGGAAGTCGAGAACGCCGAGCGCGAAATCCAAGAACGAATCCAAGGACTTACCGGCTATTCGTACAACCCACGACCCATCACTCCAATGTACATGGATGAGGTTCACACGCTGGTGAACGAGTTGAACAGTCCACTACGACTATCATAAAAGAACAACACAGGTTAAGAACGTCGTCACGGCAATGGTAAATATAAACATCTCTACCTCATTACTGTAAGAACGAGAAGAAGGCGCAGAACGTCCCCCACCAGGCAACCGCAGTAAGTCAAAAAAAAAGAGAAGGGGAAAGGGGGAAAGAAATAACAAAGAAAAAAAAATCGCTTCTGAGTGTGCAGAGAATAATTAAACGGTTGTAAGGGCTGAATTAACAAATGGTTATTGGTCAAGGAAAAATAATCTAACATCCCTTATTGTTGAAAAAAATAATATACGCAACCCTAGTAATCCAGAAAACCATGTGGATCCATTACTAATATCAATTTCGATATATTTCAGAAAAAACAAGCAACCCGGTCGCCCCTGCGGGGCGCCGGGCTGATGTTGGGGGGCTCCGCCCCCCAAACCCCCCGAAAATGACCCTGCGACAAAAATGTCCCTTCGGGACATTTTTCCCTGGTGTCATTTTAAGGCACTCACGCGGTCGTTGCGCTACGCGCTCCGCAGGGGGGGCCGTTCGGTCGTCGCGCTTCGCGCTCCGCTCAGTGCCGTTCGGGCGTCGCGCTTCGCGCTCCGCTCAGTGCCGTTCGGGCGTCGCGCTACGCGCTCCGCTCAGTGCCGTTTGGGCGTCGCGCTACGCGCTCCGCACAGTGTCGTTCAGACTGGAGCTGTGAGCGGTAACTAGTACGCAGTGGAAAAATATTCACTTGTTCACCTAAGTAGAGTTCTTCATTACCGACACATGCAGCTAACTGTGTCGGTATATTGGAGTTCTCTAGAATTCAATCTATAGCCGCCTCGTTCACAGATAGTTTTCGCCTCTTAAGGGGCTGCTGGAGTAGATTTTTTTACCGACCAGTCGGTAAAAAAATCTATTCCAGCAGCCCCTTAATATTTACCAGTCGATATCCACATGATGTAATGATTATTAAGCTTATTAAGAGACGAAAACTATCTGTGGACGAGGCGACTATAGATCGAATTCTAGAACTCCAATATACCGACATGGTTAGAAGCATGTGTCGGTAATGAAGAACTCTACTTAAGTGAAAAATATTTTCTGTCAAAATCCCATTCGGGAGAACGGACTTTCGAGTGTTCGATACATTCAGGCAAATGGTGCATTCGGGAACATTACAATTCTGTTGAAATGAAATTCGGTATTTTCATCCGTTCGGCATAAAAACTTTTCGGCGTTTTCACCGTTCGGCTAATAAATATTTCGGTATTATGACTCGTCGGATCTTTTCTCATTCGGGTGAACGGTCAATCGGCATTTATAAATTCGCGCGTTTAGTACGTTCGGCAATCGTATTTTTTGGTCGAGTGACGGCAAGCCGTCAGCGCGATTGCGGTCGCGGCGTGAATTATGAATCAGGTGACAATCGTGAAACACCTGAATTTGTTGGGTTCTATTTTTTTATAGTAGTTAATTAATTTAATAATTGAGTGTAAAAAAATGTTAGAAATCAATAAAATCATGAATGCAGGTGTTATATGGTAATTACGTGATGATTTACAATGAGTAAATAAAATTGACAAAAACATTAGCAGTGACAAGTGAAAATTTACAGACGAAACCAGACAATAAATAGTGAATACAGTTATGAGTGCCAGTGAATAAAAAATAACGAATAATTTAATGAAAAATATACATTTCAAACATATATAGTTCCGTAGAGAAGGTGTCAATATGTTTTACGAATTTTGTGTTTAGGTTATGTTTATACTCATATTTCAGTTTGGTATATTAATTATGAATTAATAATACAATAAAACTGTATCAGTGCAATTAATAAATATAAAAATTGAAAAATCATTTCGGAATCAATTATTTTGACATTATAATATGTGGAATGTACAGCGGATAATTATTTTGAAGAGAAAAATATTATTGTTATCATAATTGTGAAATTAATTAAAATTGAATATTTTGATTCTATTATGGTAGGTAATCATCATTCTAAAATGATCTAAGGGCTAATATGAGGAAAGATACATTTGAATTAAGGTAAAATATGAGAACGCTGCAAGTTTTAGTCAAATTACTTTATTGACTGCGAAGACTGACAGCCGGACACAATTTTCAATTTAATGATTTGAGTGTCTTAGGTATTCACCACTTAAAAAGTGTGTAAGAAAAAAACTAAAAAAAGTGCATCAAGATTAAGTTGAATTAGAATTATGCAGCAAGTTTCAGCCAAATTCTTCCATCGATGGCCAAGATTGAGACCCGTATACAACTTGACGACCAAAAGTGCCAAATTTCTTCAAGTGAACTCCTGTATAAAATGATTGGAAAATTAACACACTTCATGGGCATACTTCCCAGTGCTAGACTAAGAAATATTCCAAATTTCAACTTGTTCGCTCTGTTCAGTCCAGAGCCACTAAGTGATACGGACGTCCGGGAAACACAAAATCTTGTCTGAAGGAAAAAATGTCTTTAGTAATGCAAATTCCTTATTACTTTATGTCAAGAATATGTATTTTAGCATGCTTAAGAAATGTGAACTAAAAAGTAGTGGATAAAATAAAATTATATTAACATTTTCCTTAAAAAACGTATTTACACCCTTGGACAGCGAATTCAATAGGCACTCTTGGTGCGTTTTTTTAAAACGTGAGTGCCTAAAAAGAGATGCTTGAGCACCCCTTGTCCATTTTCATCAATAAGACCTACATCGATCGAGACGTCCGACCGTATTGGTCGATTCACCTAGGAAGAGGGCACCGCACCTATGTGCCCCCGGAGTGGAGGGACCTGCCAGCGGACGTGCTAAATGCCTGGAAGGAGGCAATACCGCGCCGCGCCGGTCAAGTCACTCTCGGAGGAACTGTCTATTGGTACTACCCGTCTTTCCTGTTGCCGAAAGGACAGCATCCGAAATTCGTCTACGGGAAATACAACGACATCTGGACACGACTCGTGTCTCAACGCACACTAGATTCCCTGTGCAGAATCTTAGCAGGGGACAGAGACGCAATAAACAGTTGCGCCGACCGTCCGGCCGACCGTCCGGCCGATCACCCGCCAGCGGTGCACAAGACGTCCTTAAGGTTCGTCAGACGACGCCGCACCCAAACGCCAAGACATCATCAACAAGGATTGCACCAGGCACCTCATGAACGACTCATCACCAGCACGACAACTGCCCAACACACCAACAATGAACATCGACAGCGAACTCACATAGAGACCCCCGAACGACCTACCCCATGGAGAATAACCACCTGTGAGCTTCCACATGACCACGACGTTTAGATAATAAGTAACTAACCCTGCATTAACACGTAATCCTTTTTGCTTAAACGAAAAAGAAAGGAAAAGGGGAAAAGAATATGCCCTTAGTTTTAGTCGCTTTTAAAAAAAAAAAAAAAGAGAAAACAAGAAAAGAAAAAAAAAAACAAATTCAGCCATTTATGCTTTTAGTTTTAGTCGCTTTAAAGGAAAAAGAGAGAAAAAAAAGAAGACGAGAAAAAAAAAAAACACAAATTCAGCCATTTATAAATAATATTAAAAAAAAAAGGGAAAAAAAAAAACAACATATATACACATAGATATATTCTCTAAAAACAAAGTAAAATTAACATTAAGCTTCTAAAGGATTAAATCTTATACGAAAATAAAAGAAGGAAAGAGGAGTAACTCAATACAAAGTAATACCAAAGTGTACTTAAGAGTAAACAGATAGACTTAGGATAGGAAAAAGAACGCAGTTATTCTTGTCGTTAAGCCCAAGTTAAGCGGAAACTAATAGTTATCAAAAAAAAAAAAAAAAAAAACAAGAGACCTGATGAGTCCACTAGATGTTAAATCGTGACAGGTCACCAACCTGAAGTAAAAAGGAAAAAAGGGGAAGAAGTCAATATTTCCGGTTTAATCTCGAACCAACAATGAGCAGCGAGTCTCGGTCCACACTTTTTGCACCAGCCACCGGAGCGATTATTGTGCTTCACCCAATAATCGTTTTAAGGGGGGAGGTGTTACGTCCTGGCCGTAACGCCAGTTTGACTTTTCCACAAACACAATTTTTAATGCTAAGCTTTGGGAACGAGAGAGAAAAGGGAAACAGTAGAGTTATAGAACCCGGAGGTAACGAGTTACCCACCGGGAAAATCGGGGACGTATGGCCGAAAATGGGAACGCGACTATATCAACCAAGCCAGCAGGGACCCCGACGATAAAACGAGATCTACGTATCTCAGTCGGGTACTGTAGGTTCTGAAAAAAACCAAAGGCAGAGGGAAAAATCGCCCAGCGCCACTACTGACGCAGCGACGATCTTCCTAAGCTGGAGGTTACCCTGAGTCGGTCACCATCGACCAGATGCTCGGGAGATCCTAAACGTCGCTATCCCATTACCATCGAACTAGATCCCCAAACTGCCGGAACGCACGTGGCCCGCGGTCCGCATAGGAACCGGCAGGGCACGAGCGCCGACACGGAACCCCCGCCGCACGCCTCACGTTGCCGCCTGGGAGCCTGCAGATTGCTCTGTCCTTTTCTTTCTCTCAGCCTTCTTTTCTTTACCCACGCGATAAATAGAGACTCACTTCACACTCTAGAGAGTTGATAAATTAACAACAAACGAATCAATGGATAAAGGAAGAATGGAACTTGAATCCCCGGTCTAGATGCCGATGATGTCAGTGACCGAATATTAAACCGAAATAGAGATTTGTTCCCACGACAGTCCGAATTATGAATAAATAAAGGGAAGAATAAATAATTCCGTTTCCGAATTAACAAATCTTACAGAGGCTTTTAGCGACAGGAATGACTCGCGTTGTTAGGTTATCGGAACGAATAATTTGACAATAATTAAACTTAATTAATTAAAAACAATAAATACTAACAAACTAACAAGCGAGCAAAGTACAAATTAAAACGCACAAATGAAACTCAATTTTGCAACAAATACTAAAGAGTGAAAAGACTGAACACTAAAATCATTAAATATTGTTAACAAATGAAAGAACCGGGAAATATATTGTTAATGGCGGATAAATTCAAATAATCAAATAGCAAACATGACCCAGTATTGTTTCGAGATAATAAAATAATCAAGTCGGTAATCAGAAAGAGAAATAATCTATAAGAACAATAAGAAAGAAATTTGGATGAACGAGACTGGCAACCAGCGGCGGAATCGCGAAATGACCGAAAAGTAAAATATCAATTAAATACGTGTAGCTAAAAAGGAGATCACAATCGGGATTTTTCGCATTAAACCAAGAATCGATTACATGGATCTCTGGTTAAGTTTCTCGTAGTCTGACGGAGAACAAGGGAAACCGGGCAGATGCGAGGAGATGTGTGTTGAGAATTAATATTGAAACCGGGTGGTCAAATTAATGATTTATTACGTTGAATAATTAAATAAATAAATTACTAGATCCATGAAAGATTGCTTGGGGAACATGGCGAGGGCCCTAGACCGAACTCCAAAATGCACCTCGAAACGTTTTAACATTTAACCAGTACGAACTAGCGAATTTAAAAATAACTCAGGGTCAGAGGATGCCAGACTCGTACACCACAGCGCCGAGCGTGTCCGAGCGGGCGCGCCGACTGTTTACACGACGCGAAAAAGGGGCAAGTGTCTGTGAGCGCTGCCGTGCCTCGTGGTAGTGGGACCCTCTTGGGCCCCCCGCCTCGGCTAGAAGCTCATAATTCAGTCTTTGAGGCTTGTTTTTCTGACTTTAAAATGCAATACCGCCTAAGATTACAATTGAATTCACTTTCTGATAAATGCAATTAATAGAGGAAAGATCGATCCGCATTAGGGATTTTACTACATCAAAATCCGACTGTAACTTCATCAAGGTCCATTATCTCGAAAACTATGCAACGGATCTAGGAAAAAAAGAACATTGTTATAAAGGGTTTAACGCGAATAGATAAATCCGCGAAAGACCGACTCCGATATCACTATTTTACGACAGCAAAACCGGCAATTTATGTACAACGGCGTATAACGCATTAAACCCCTTAAAAACGCCACCCAGAATCGGGCGTAGTGATTTTTGCCATAAAAACTATTGTAAACGAACAAGGAGCGTCCAAGGAATACAACGACTATACTTTTACCACTCTAACATTAAAACAAGATCATCAAATCAACAATTTAAACTATAAATCCCTTAAAAACGCCACCCAGAATCGGGCGTAGCAATTTTGGCCATGAAAACTATCGCAAACGAACAAGAAGCGTCCAAGGAATGCAACGACTATACTTTCACCACTCTAACGTTAAACAAAGTTCATCAAATTAACAATTTAAACTATAAAGTCCTTAAAAACGCCACCCAGAATCGGGCGTAGTGATTTTTGCCATAAAAACTATTGTAAACGAACAAGGAGCGTCCAAGGAATACAACGACTATACTTTTATCGCTCTAACATTTAAACAAGTTCATCAAATTAACAATTTAAACTATAAAGTCCTTAAAAATGCCACCCAGAATCGGGCGTAGCGATTTTTGCCATGAAAACTATTCCAAACGAACAAGGAGCATCCAAGGAATGCAACGACTATACTTTTATCACTCTAACATTAAAACAAATCCCATCAAATTAACAATTAAACTATAAACCCATTAAAAACGCCGCCCAGAATCGGGCGTAGCGATTTTGGCCATGAAAAATATCCCAAACGAACGAGAATAGGTCAAGGAATGTAATGACTATACTTTTACCACCCTAACGTTAAAACAAACCCCGTTAAATTAACAATTTAACCGTTTCACCCGTAAAAATGCCGCCCAGAATCGCGCGTGGCGATTTTGGCTACAAAAACCATTCCAAACGAACGGGAAGACATCGAGAAATGTAACGACTATACTTTCGCCATTCTAATGTTAAACAAACTCCGTGAAATTAATTATTTAACCGTAACTCCCGTAAAAACGACCCTAGAAAGATCTTTCACATATGTACGCACTCGTCACAAGGAGGCGAATACGAATTCGGAACGATAGATAATTTTATTTGCAAATTAAAAGCCAAAAAAAGGGCAATAATTAAGAATGCGCATTTAGGCGCCTTAGAACTCAGCGCCCGAATTCGCCTTCCCCTCCGGGAGGAGCATCGCGGTGGGGCACCGAGAAGTGGAGTTAGAGTAACTCGTGTGCGTGCACACGCGCGCGGCCCCTCCGTTGCTGCGCCGCGTTCGGTGCCTCCTCTTCGCGCAAGAAGAGGCCCGGGGACAGCGTAGACTAAACTATACCGCATACCAGCCATAGGCCCAGTTAGGCCATTACGCCGGCCCAACCGACGAATTAAAGCGCTGATAGCTTGTGCCCCTGAATCAGTGAGCTTGCAAGCTCGAATGTATGTGTAAATGGGAGGAGCGGCAAATGCCCCCCCGAAAATGGTGGTGACCAAAACCGCAGACTAACTGGGTCACCCCCACTAATTTTCCTTTAAGAATTAGACGAGACAAAGAGTCCAAAAAACTATAAAAAGGGGCGCACCGGCGCGCCCGGGGCAGAAAGATTTCAATAGACCGGCAGAAAGATTTCAATAGACCGGCAGAAAGATTTCAATAGACCGGCAGAAAGATACCAAGAGACCGACAGGAAAAATCAGAAAAGATACTGAGAGACTGCAGGAAAAACGTTAGAATTCCGTGAGCTAAAGACGAGCACTTTGGTCCTTTTTCCGGTGGACTTAGAACGAAATCGTAGATTGGCCCTCCGCCACTTTTTAAGTCCTTTTTGGACTTTGAAATTATTTTCATTTCTCACCTTTTTATAATTTTATACGACTCTTTGTTTCAACCGCACATTTAACTTAAATTTGTACGGACCATTGGTCCCCCGTTTTTAAATATTGTTAATGACATTTTTCTGGATTAATTCCGTTTTGACATCTTGTTCCGTTTGGATGTTTTATTCCTACGGTTATTTTAACGCATAGTTTTCCATTTTCTACTGTACCGATCATTTAAGAATAAACCGGCGAGACATTTGTGTGTTTTAAACGAAAAGTGTTAATTCATTAAACCCGTGAGCCGATTTCAAGTGCCTGACGATCCCAGATCAACGCGGGAACGCCGAGGAACGTAAGTACCATCTTCTTGTAATCTTTCTGTCACATTTCGGCCGAATATAACATAATTCTCAGTCCAAACCGGACGAAATCGCGTAAACCCCTATCCTTGGATATTGTTCGCGAGGGCAGTCCTAAAAAGGGGGTTGCAGTTCGGTGTTTGTCAATCAGATGCGGGCATTGGAAGAACCTTCCGTTTTTCCAGGCCGGGGCGCGACAGACCTCCCAATCGAACTGCCTTAAACGTGTAAATTTGTCGGGGATGCAAATCTTCTACATATTTGACGTAACAATGCAAAACGATGCATTTGCACAAAATTAAGGTTTTTGTCATTCGGAGACCGAGTTTACACGCGTGCAGCGCTTGCAAAACGTGATGGCTCAATTTGGCTGATTGACGCATTTTCGCTCGCGGCATCGTTGCCAAACGAGTTTTGACGATGCAAAACGATGCAATTAAACAAAATAAAGGGTTTTGACATTCGGAGATCGAGTTAACATGGGTGCAGCGCTCGCAAAACGAGATGGCTTGATTTGGCTGATTGACGCTTTTTCGCTCGCGGCATCGGTGCCAAACGAGTTTTAACGATGTAAAACGATGCATTTGCACAAAATAAAGGTTTTAGGTACTCGGCGACCTAGTTTACATGAGTGCCACGCGCGCAGAACGCGATAGCTTGATTTGGCTGATTGACGCTTTTTCGCTCGCGGCATCGGTGCAAAACGAGTTTTGACGATGCAAAACGATGCATTTGCACAAAATCAAGGTTTTTGACATTCGGAGATCGAGTTTACATGCATGCAGCGCTCGCAAAATAAGATGGCTCGATTTGGCTGTTTGGAGCTTTTTCGCTCGCGCCATCGGTGCCAAAAGAGTTTTAACGATGTAAAACGATGCATATGCACAACATAAAGGTTTTTGATACTCGGTGACCGAGTCTACATGAGTGCCACGCGCGCAGAACGCGATAGCTTGATTTGGCTGATTGACGCTTTTTTCCTCGTGCATCGGTGGCAAACGAGTTCTAACGATTCAAAACGATGCATTTGCACAAAATTACAATTTTCGACATTCGGAGATCGAGTTTACATGCGTGCAGCGCTCGCAAAACGCGATGGCTCGATTTGGCTGAGTGACGCTTTTTCGCTCGCGGCATCGGTGCCAAACGAGTTTTGACGATGCAAAACGATGCATTTGCACAAAATTAAGGTTTTTGGTACTCGGCGACCGAGTTTACATGAATGCCACGCGCGCAGAACGCGATAGCTTGATTTGGCTGATTGACGCATTTTCGCTAGCGGCATCATTGCCAAACGAATTTTGAAGATGTAAAACTATGCATTTGCACAAAATTAAGGTTTTTGTCATTCGGAGACCGAGTTTACATGCGTGCAGCGCTCGCAAAACGCAATGGCCCGATTTAGCTGATTGACGCTTTTTCGCTCGCAGCATCGGTGCCAAACGAGTTTTGACGATGCAAAACGATGCATTTGCACAAAATAAAGGTTTTTGTCATTCGGAGACCGAGTTTACACGCGTGCAGCGCTTGCAAAACGTGATGGCTCAATTTGGCTGATTGACGCATTTTCGCTCGCGGCATCGTTGCCAAACGAGTTTTGACGATGCAAAACGATGCAATTAAACAAAATTAAGGGTTTTGACATTCGGAGATCGAGTTAACATGGGTGCAGCGCTCGCAAAACGAGATGGCTTGATTTGGCTGTTTGAAGCTTTTTCGCTCGCGGCATCGGTGCCAAACGAGTTTTAACGATGTAAAACGATGCATTTGCACAAAATAAAGGTTTTTGGTACTCGGCGACCGAGTTTACATGAGTGCCACGCGCGAAGAGCGCGATAGCTTGATTTGGCTGATTGACGCATTTTCGCTAGTGGCATCATTCCCAAACGAGTTTTGACGATGCAAAACGATGCATTTAAACAAAATTAAGGCTTTTGACATTCGGAGACCGAGTTTACATGCGTGCAGCGCTCGCAAAAAGTGATGGCTCGATTGGCTGAGTGGCGCTTTTTCGCTCGCGGCATCGGTGCCAAACGAGTTTTGACGATGCAAAACGATGCATTTGCACAAAATTAAGGTTTTTGTCATTCGGAGACCGAGTTTACACGCGTGCAGCGCTTGCAAAACGTGATAGCTTGATTTGGCTGATTGACGCATTTTCGCTCGCGGCATCGGTGCCAAACGAGTTTTGACGATGCAAAACGATGCATTTGCACAAAATTAAGGTTTTTGTCATTCGGAGACCGAGTTTACATGCGTGCAGCGCTCGCAAAACGCGATGGCTCGATTTGGCTGACTGACGCTTTTTCGCTCGCGGCATCGGTGCCAAACGAGTTTTAACGATGTAAAACGATGCATTTGCACAAAATACAGGTTTTTGATACTCGGCGACCGGGTTTACATGAGTGCCACGCGCGCAGAACGCGATAGCTTGATTTGGCTGATTGACGCATTTTCGCTAGCGGCATCATTGCCAAACGAGTTTTGACGATGCAAAACGATGCATTTAAACAAAATTAAGGCTTTTGACATTCGGAGACCGAGTTTACATGAGTGCCACGCGCGCAGAACGCGATAGCTTGATTTGGCTGACTGACGCATTTTCGCTAGCGGCATCATTGCCAAACGAGTTTTGACGATGCAAAACGATGCATTTGCACAAAATACAGGTTTTTGATACTCGGCGACCGAGTTTACATAAGTGCTACGCGCGCAGAACGCGATAGCTTGATTTGGCTGATTGACGCATTTTCGCTAGGGGCATCATTGCCAAACGAGTTTTGACGATGCAAAACGATGCATTTAAACAAAATTAAGGCTTTTGACATTCGGAGACCGAGTTTACATGCGTGCAGCGCTCGCAAAACGCGATGGCTCGATTTGGCTGAGCGACGCTTTTTCGCTCGCGGCATCGGTGCCAAACGAGTTTTAACGATGTAAAACGATGCATTTGCACAAAATACAGGTTTTTGATACTCGGCGACCGAGTTTACATGAGTGCCACGCGCGCAGATCGCGATGGCTTGATTTGGCTGTTTGACGCTTTTTCGCTCGTGGCATCGGTGCCAAACGAGTTTTAACGATGTAAAACGATGCATTTGCACAAAATAAAGGTTTTTGGTACTCGGCGACCGAGTTTACATGAGTGCCACGCGCGCAGAACGCGATAGCTTGATTTGGTTGACTGACGCATTTTCGCTAGCGGCATCATTGCCAAACGAGTTTTGACGATGCAAAACGATGCATTTAAACAAAATTAAGTCTTTTGACATTCGGAGACCGAGTTTACATGCGTGCAGCGCTCGCAAAACGCGATGGCTCGATTTGGCTGAGTGACGCTTTTTCGCTCGCGGTATCGGTGCAAAACGTGTTTTGACGATGCAAAACGATGCATTATCACAAAATTAAGGTTTTTGTCGTTCGGAGACCGAGTTTACACGCGTGCAGCGCTCGCAAAACGTGACGGCTCAATTTGGCTGATTGACGCATTTTCGCTCGCGGCATCGTTGCCAAACGAGTTTTGACGATGCAAAACGATGCAATTAAACAAAATAAAGGGTTTTGACATTCGGAGATCGAGTTAACATGGGTGCAGCGCTCGCAAAACGAGATGGCTTGATTTGGCTGATTGACGCTTTTTCGCTCGCGGCATCGGTGCCAAACGAGTTTTGACGATGCAAAACGATGCATTTGCACAAAATTAAGGTTTTTGGTACTCGGCGACCGAGTTTACATGAATGCCACGCGCGCAGAACGCGATAGCTTGATTTGGCTGATTGACGCATTTTCGCTAGCGGCATCATTGCCAAACGAATTTTGAAGATGTAAAACTATGCATTTGCACAAAATTAAGGTTTTTGTCATTCGGAGACCGAGTTTACATGCGTGCAGCGCTCGCAAAACGCAATGGCCCGATTTAGCTGATTGACGCTTTTTCGCTCGCAGCATCGGTGCCAAACGAGTTTTAACGATGTAAAACGATGCAATTGCACAAAATGCAGGTTTTTGATACTCGGCGACCGAGTTTACATGAGTCCCACGCGCGCAGAACGCGATAGCTTGATTTGGCTGATTGACGCATTTTCGCTAGTGGCATCATTGCCAAACGAGTTTTGACGATGCAAAACGATGCATTTAAACAAAATTAAGGCTTTTGACATTCGGAGACCGAGTTTACATGCGTGCAGCGCTCGCAAAACGCGATGGCTCGATTTGGCTGAGTGACGCTTTTTCGCTCGCGTCATCGGTGCAAAACGAGTTTTGACGATGCAAAACGATGCATTTGCACAAAATTAAGGTTTTTGTCATTCGGAGACCGAGTTTACATGCGTGCAGCGCTCGCAAAACGCAATGGCTCGATTTGGCTGATTGACGCTTTTTCGCTCGCGGCATCGGTGCCAAACGAGTTTTAACGATGTAAAACGATGCATTTGCACAAAATACAGGTTTTTGATACTCGGCGACCGAGTTTACATGAGTGCCACGCGCGCAGAACGTGATAGCTTGATTTGGCTGATTGACGCATTTTCGCTAGCGGCCATTGCCAAACGAGTTTTGACGATGCAAAACGATGCATTTAAACAAAATTAAGGCTTTTGACATTCGGAGACCGAGTTTACATGCGTGCAGCGCTCGCAAAACGTGATGGCTCGATTGGCTGAGTGACGCTTTTTCGCTCGCGGCATCGGTGCCAAACGAGTTTTGACGATGCAAAACGATGCAATTGCACAAAATTAAGGTTTTTGTCATTCGGAGACCGAGTTTACACGCGTGCAGCGCTCGCAAAGCGTGACGGCTCAATTTGGCTGATTGACGCATTTTCGCTCGCGGCATCGTTGCCAAACGAGTTTTGACGATGCAAAACGATGCAATTAAACAAAATTAAGAGTTTTGATATTCGGAGATCGAGTTAACATGGGTGCGGCGCTCGCAAGACGAGATGGCTTGATTTGGCTGTTTGACGCTTTTTCGCTCGCGGCATCGGTGCCAAACGAGTTTTAACGATGTAAAACGATGCATTTGCACAAAATACAGGTTTTTGATACTCGGCGACCGAGTTTACATGAGTGCCACGCGCGCAGATCGCGATGGCTTGATTTGGCTGTTTGACGCTTTTTCGCTCGCGGCATCGGTGCCAAACGAGTTTTAACGATGTAAAACGATGCATTTGCACAAAATAAAGGTTTTTGGTACTCGGCGACCGAGTTTACATGAGTGCCACGCGCGCAGAACGCGATAGCTTGATTTGGCTGATTGACGCATTTTCGCTCGCGGCATCGTTGCCAAACGAGTTTTAACGATGTAAAACGATGCATTTGCACAAAATACAGGTTTTTGATACTCGGCGACCGAGTTTACATGAGTGCTACGCGCGCAGAACGCGATAGCTTGATTTGGCTGATTGACGCATTTTCGCTAGCGGCATCATTGCCAAACGAGTTTTGACGATGCAAAACGATGCATTTAAACAAAATTAAGGCTTTTGACATTCGGAGACCGAGTTTACATGCGTGCAGCGCTCGCAAAACGCGATGGCTCGATTTGGCTGAGTGACGCTTTTTCGCTCGCGGCATCGGTGCCAAACGAGTTTTGACGATGCAAAACGATGCATTTGCACAAAATTAAGGTTTTTGTCATTCGGAGACCGAGTTTACACGCGTGCAGCGCTTGCAAAACGTGATGGCTTAATTTGGCTGATTGACGCATTTTCGCTCGCGGCATCGTTGCCAAACGAGTTTTGACGATGCAAAACGATGCGATTAAACAAAATTAAGGGTTTTGACATTCGGAGATCGAGTTTACATGGGTGCAGCGCTCGCAAAACGAGATGGCTTGATTTGGCTGTTTGACGCTTTTTCGCTCGCGGCATCGGTGCCAAACGAGTTTTAACGATGTAAAACGATGCATTTGCACAAAATAAAGGTTTTTGGTACTCGGCGACCGAGTTTACATGAGTGCCACGCGCGCAGAACGCGATAGCTTGATTTGGCTGACTGACGCATTTTCGCTAGCGGCATCATTGCCAAACGAGTTTTGACGATGCAAAACGATGCATTTAAACAAAGTTAAGGCTTTTGACATTCGGAGACCGAGTTTACATGCGTGCAGCGCTCGCAAAACGCGATGCCTCGATTTGGCTGAGTGACGCTTTTTCGCTCGCGGCATCGGTGCAAAACGAGTTTTGACGATGCAAAACGATGCGTTTGCACAAAATTAAGGTTTTTGTCATTCGGAGACCGAGTTTACACGCGTGCAGCGCTCTCAAAACGTGACGGCTCAATTTGGCTGAGTGACGCTTTTTCGCTCGCGTCATCGGTGCAAAACAAGTTTTGACGATGCAAAACGATGCATTTGCACAAAATTAAGGTTTTTGTCATTCGGAGACCGAGTTTACATGCGTGCAGCGCTCGCAAAACGCAATGGCTCGATTTGGCTGATTGACGCTTTTTCGCTCGCGGCATCGGTGCCAAACGAGTTTTAACGACGTAAAACGATGCATTTGCACAAAATACAGGTTTTTGATACTCGGCGACCGAGTTTACATGCGTGCCACGCGCGCAGAACGCGATAGCTTGATTTGGCTGATTGGCGCATTTTCGCTAGCGGCATCATTGCCAAACGAGTTTTGACGATGCAAAACGATACATTTAAATAAAATTAAGGCTTTTGACATTCGGAGACCGAGTTTCCATGCGTGCAGCGCTCGCAAAACGCAATGGCTCGATTTGGCTGATTGACGCTTTTTCGCTCGCGGCATCGGTGCAAAACGAGTTTTGACGATGCAAAACGATGCATTTGCACAAAATAAAGGTTTTTGGTACTCGGCGACCGAGTTTACATGAGTGCCACGCGCGCAGAACGCGATAGCTTGATTTGGCTGACTGACGCATTTTCGCTAGCGGCATCATCGCCAAACGAGTTTTGACGATGCAAAACGATGCATTTAAACAAAATTAAGTCTTTTGACATTCGGAGACCGAGTTTACATGCGTGCAGCGCTCGCAAAACGCGATGGCTCGATTTGGCTGAGTGACGCTTTTTCGCTCGCGGTATCGGTGCAAAACGTGTTTTGACGATGCAAAACGATGCATTAGCACAAAATTAAGGTTTTTGTCGTTCGGAGACCGAGTTTACACGCGTGCAGCGCTCGCAAAACGTGACGGCTCAATTTGGCTGATTGACGCATTTTCGCTCGCGGCATCGTTGCCAAACGAATTTTGAAGATGTAAAACGATGCATTTGCACGAAATTAAGGTTTTGGTCGTTCGGAGACCGAGTTTACATGCGTGCAGCGCTCACAAAACGCAATGGCTCGATTTGGCTGATTGACGCTTTTTCGCTCGCGGCATCGCAAAACGAGTTTTAACGATGCAAAACGATGCATTTGCACAAAATCAAGGTTTTTGACATTCGGAGATCGAGTTTACATGCATGCAGCGCTCGCAAAATAAGATGGCTCGATTTCGCTGTTTGGAGCTTTTTCGCTCGCGGCATCGGTGCCAACGGAGTTTTAACGATGTACAACGATGCATTTGCACAACATAAAGGTTTTTGATACTCGGTGACCGACTCTACATGAGTGCCACGCGCGCAGAACGCGATAGCTTGATTTGGCTGATTGACGCTTTTTTCCTCGTGCATCGGTGGCAAACGAGTTCTAACGATTCAAAACGATGCACTTGCACGAAATTACAATTTTTGACATTCGGAGATCGAGTTTACATGCGTGCAGCGCTCGCAAAACGCGATGGCTCGATTTGGCTGAGTGACGCTTTTTCGCTCGCGTCATCGGTGCAAAACGAGTTTTGACGATGCAAAACGATGCATTTGCACAAAATTAAGGTTTTTGTCATTCCGAGACCGAGTTTACACGCGTGCAGCGCTCGCAAAGCGTGACGGCTCAATTTGGCTGATTGACGCATTTTCGCTCGCGGCATCGTTGCCAAACGAGTTTTGACGATGCAAAACGATGCAATTAAACAAAATTAAGGGTTTTGATATTCGGAGATCGAGTTAACATGGGTGCGGCGCTCGCAAGACGAGATGGCTTGATTTGGCTGTTTGACGCTTTTTCGCTCGCGGCATCGGTGCCAAACGAGTTTTAACGATGTAAAAAGATGCATTTGCACAAAATACAGGTTTTTGATACTCGGCGACCGAGTTTACATGAGTGCCACGCGCGCAGATCGCGATGGCTTGATTTGGCTGTTTGACGCTTTTTCGCTCGCGGCATCGGTGCCAAACGAGTTTTAACGATGTAAAACGATGCATTTGCACAAAATGAAGGTTTTTGGTACTCGGCGACCGAGTTTACATGATTGCCACGCGCGCAGAACGCGATAGCTTGATTTGGCTGACTGACGCATTTTCGCTAGCGGCATCATTGCCAAACGAGTTTTGACGATGCAAAACGATGCATTTAAACAAAGTTAAGTCTTTTGACATTCGGAGACCGAGTTTACATGCGTGCAGCGCTCGCAAAACGCGATGGCTCGATTTGGCTGAGTGACGCTTTTTCGCTCGCGGTATCGGTGCAAAACGTGTTTTGACGATGCAAAACGATGCATTAGCACAAAATTAAGGTTTTTGTCGTTCGGAGACCGAGTTTACACGCGTGCAGCGCTCGCAAAACGTGACGACTCAATTTGGCTGATTGACGCATTTTCGCTCGCGGCATCGTTGCCAAACGAATTTTGAAGATGTAAAACGATGCATTTGCACGAAATTAAGGTTTTTGTCATTCGGAGACCGAGTTTACATGCGTGCAGCGCTCGCAAAACGCAATGGCTCGATTTGGCTGATTGACGCTTTTTCGCTCGCGGCATCGGTGCAAAACGAGTTTTGACGATGCAAAACGATGCATTTGCACAAAATCAAGGTTTTTGACATTCGGAGATCGAGTTTACATGCATGCAGCGCTCGCAAAATAAGATGGCTCGATTTCGCTGTTTGGAGCTTTTTCGCTCGCGGCATCGGTGCCAAACGAGTCTTGACGATGCAAAACGATGCATTTGCACAAAATTAAGGTTTTTGTCATTCGGAGACCGAGTTTACACGCGTGCAGCGCTTGCAAAACGTGATGGCTCAATTTGGCTGATTGACGCATTTTCGCTCGCGGCATCGTTGCCAAACGAGTTTTGACGATGCAAAACGAAGCAATTAAACAAAATAAAGGGTTTTGACATTCGGAGATCGAGTTAACATGGGTGCAGCGCTCGCAAAACGAGATGGCTTGATTTGGCTGATTGACGCTTTTTCGCTCGCGGCATCGGTGCCAAACGAGTTTTAACGATGTAAAACGATGCATTTGCACAAAATAAAGGTTTTTGGTACTCGGCGACCGAGTTTACATGAGTGCCACGCGCGCAGAACGCGATAGCTTGATTTGGCTGACTGACGCATTTTCGCTAGCGGCATCATCGCCAAACGAGTTTTGACGATGCAAAACGATGCATTTAAACAAAATTAAGTCTTTTGACATTCGGAGACCGAGTTTACATGCGTGCAGCGCTCGCAAAACGCGATGGCTCGATTTGGCTGAGTGACGCTTTTTCGCTCGCGGTATCGGTGCAAAACGTGTTTTGACGATGCAAAACGATGCATTAGCACAAAATTAAGGTTTTTGTCGTTCGGAGACCGAGTTTACACGCGTGCAGCGCTCGCAAAACGTGACGGCTCAATTTGGCTGATTGACGCATTTTCGCTCGCGGCATCGTTGCCAAACGAATTTTGAAGATGTAAAACGATGCATTTGCACGAAATTAAGGTTTTGGTCGTTCGGAGACCGAGTTTACATGCGTGCAGCGCTCACAAAACGCAATGGCTCGATTTGGCTGATTGACGCTTTTTCGCTCGCGGCATCGCAAAACGAGTTTTAACGATGCAAAACGATGCATTTGCACAAAATCAAGGTTTTTGACATTCGGAGATCGAGTTTACATGCATGCAGCGCTCGCAAAATAAGATGGCTCGATTTCGCTGTTTGGAGCTTTTTCGCTCGCGGCATCGGTGCCAACGGAGTTTTAACGATGTACAACGATGCATTTGCACAACATAAAGGTTTTTGATACTCGGTGACCGACTCTACATGAGTGCCACGCGCGCAGAACGCGATAGCTTGATTTGGCTGATTGACGCTTTTTTCCTCGTGCATCGGTGGCAAACGAGTTCTAACGATTCAAAACGATGCACTTGCACGAAATTACAATTTTTGACATTCGGAGATCGAGTTTACATGCGTGCAGCGCTCGCAAAACGCGATGGCTCGATTTGGCTGAGTGACGCTTTTTCGCTCGCGTCATCGGTGCAAAACGAGTTTTGACGATGCAAAACGATGCATTTGCACAAAATTAAGGTTTTTGTCATTCCGAGACCGAGTTTACACGCGTGCAGCGCTCGCAAAGCGTGACGGCTCAATTTGGCTGATTGACGCATTTTCGCTCGCGGCATCGTTGCCAAACGAGTTTTGACGATGCAAAACGATGCAATTAAACAAAATTAAGGGTTTTGATATTCGGAGATCGAGTTAACATGGGTGCGGCGCTCGCAAGACGAGATGGCTTGATTTGGCTGTTTGACGCTTTTTCGCTCGCGGCATCGGTGCCAAACGAGTTTTAACGATGTAAAAAGATGCATTTGCACAAAATACAGGTTTTTGATACTCGGCGACCGAGTTTACATGAGTGCCACGCGCGCAGATCGCGATGGCTTGATTTGGCTGTTTGACGCTTTTTCGCTCGCGGCATCGGTGCCAAACGAGTTTTAACGATGTAAAACGATGCATTTGCACAAAATGAAGGTTTTTGGTACTCGGCGACCGAGTTTACATGATTGCCACGCGCGCAGAACGCGATAGCTTGATTTGGCTGACTGACGCATTTTCGCTAGCGGCATCATTGCCAAACGAGTTTTGACGATGCAAAACGATGCATTTAAACAAAGTTAAGTCTTTTGACATTCGGAGACCGAGTTTACATGCGTGCAGCGCTCGCAAAACGCGATGGCTCGATTTGGCTGAGTGACGCTTTTTCGCTCGCGGTATCGGTGCAAAACGTGTTTTGACGATGCAAAACGATGCATTAGCACAAAATTAAGGTTTTTGTCGTTCGGAGACCGAGTTTACACGCGTGCAGCGCTCGCAAAACGTGACGACTCAATTTGGCTGATTGACGCATTTTCGCTCGCGGCATCGTTGCCAAACGAATTTTGAAGATGTAAAACGATGCATTTGCACGAAATTAAGGTTTTTGTCATTCGGAGACCGAGTTTACATGCGTGCAGCGCTCGCAAAACGCAATGGCTCGATTTGGCTGATTGACGCTTTTTCGCTCGCGGCATCGGTGCAAAACGAGTTTTGACGATGCAAAACGATGCATTTGCACAAAATCAAGGTTTTTGACATTCGGAGATCGAGTTTACATGCATGCAGCGCTCGCAAAATAAGATGGCTCGATTTCGCTGTTTGGAGCTTTTTCGCTCGCGGCATCGGTGCCAAACGAGTCTTGACGATGCAAAACGATGCATTTGCACAAAATTAAGGTTTTTGTCATTCGGAGACCGAGTTTACACGCGTGCAGCGCTTGCAAAACGTGATGGCTCAATTTGGCTGATTGACGCATTTTCGCTCGCGGCATCGTTGCCAAACGAGTTTTGACGATGCAAAACGAAGCAATTAAACAAAATAAAGGGTTTTGACATTCGGAGATCGAGTTAACATGGGTGCAGCGCTCGCAAAACGAGATGGCTTGATTTGGCTGATTGACGCTTTTTCGCTCGCGGCATCGGTGCCAAACGAGTTTTAACGATGTAAAACGATGCATTTGCACAAAATAAAGGTTTTAGGTACTCGGCGACCTAGTTTACATGAGTGCCACGCGCGCAGAACGCGATAGCTTGATTTGGCTGATTGACGCTTTTTCGCTCGCGGCATCGGTGCAAAACGAGTTTTGACGATGCAAAACGATGCATTTGCACAAAATCAAGGTTTTTGACATTCGGAGATCGAGTTTACATGCATGCAGCGCTCGCAAAATAAGATGGCTCGATTTGGCTGTTTGGAGCTTTTTCGCTCGCGCCATCGGTGCCAAAAGAGTTTTAACGATGTAAAACGATGCATATGCACAACATAAAGGTTTTTGATACTCGGTGACCGAGTCTACATGAGTGCCACGCGCGCAGAACGCGATAGCTTGATTTGGCTGATTGACGCTTTTTTCCTCGTGCATCGGTGGCAAACGAGTTCTAACGATTCAAAACGATGCATTTGCACAAAATTACAATTTTCGACATTCGGAGATCGAGTTTACATGCGTGCAGCGCTCGCAAAACGCGATGGCTCGATTTGGCTGAGTGACGCTTTTTCGCTCGCGGCATCGGTGCCAAACGAGTTTTGACGATGCAAAACGATGCATTTGCACAAAATTAAGGTTTTTGGTACTCGGCGACCGAGTTTACATGAATGCCACGCGCGCAGAACGCGATAGCTTGATTTGGCTGATTGACGCATTTTCGCTAGCGGCATCATTGCCAAACGAATTTTGAAGATGTAAAACTATGCATTTGCACAAAATTAAGGTTTTTGTCATTCGGAGACCGAGTTTACATGCGTGCAGCGCTCGCAAAACGCAATGGCCCGATTTAGCTGATTGACGCTTTTTCGCTCGCAGCATCGGTGCCAAACGATTTTTAACGATGTAAAACGATGCATTTGCACAAAATGCAGGTTTTTGATACTCGGCGACCGAGTTTACATGAGTCCCACGCGCGCAGAACGCGATAGCTTGATTTGGCTGATTGACGCATTTTCGCTAGTGGCATCATTGCCAAACGAGTTTTAACGATGTAAAACGATGCATTTGCACAAAATACAGGTTTTTGATACTCGGCGACCGAGTTTACATGAGTGCCACGCGCGCAGATCGCGATGGCTTGATTTGGCTGTTTGACGCTTTTTCGCTCGTGGCATCGGTGCCAAACGAGTTTTAACGATGTAAAACGATGCATTTGCACAAAATAAAGGTTTTTGGTACTCGGCGACCGAGTTTACATGAGTGCCACGCGCGCAGAACGTGATAGCTTGATTTGGCTGATTGACGCATTTTCGCTAGCGGCATCATTGCCAAACGAGTTTTGACGATGCAAAACGATGCATTTGAACAAAATTAAGTCTTTTGACATTCGGAGACCGAGTTTACATGCGTGCAGCGCTCGCAAAACGCGATGGCTCGATTTGGCTGAGTGACGCTTTTTCGCTCGCGGTATCGGTGCAAAACGTGTTTTGACGATGCAAAACGATGCATTATCACAAAATTAAGGTTTTTGTCGTTCGGAGACCGAGTTTACACGCGTGCAGCGCTCGCAAAACGTGACGGCTCAATTTGGCTGATTGACGCATTTTCGCTCGCGGCATCGTTGCCAAACGAGTTTTGACGATGCAAAACGATGCAATTAAACAAAATAAAGGGTTTTGACATTCGGAGATCGAGTTAACATGGGTGCAGCGCTCGCAAAACGAGATGGCTTGATTTGGCTGATTGACGCTTTTTCGCTCGCGGCATCGGTGCCAAACGAGTTTTGGCGATGCAAAACGATGCATTTGCACAAAATTAAGGTTTTTGGTACTCGGCGACCGAGTTTACATGAATGCCACGCGCGCAGAACGCGATAGCTTGATTTGGCTGATTGACGCATTTTCGCTAGCGGCATCATTGCCAAACGAATTTTGAAGATGTAAAACTATGCATTTGCACAAAATTAAGGTTTTTGTCATTCGGAGACCGAGTTTACATGCGTGCAGCGCTCGCAAAACGCAATGGCTCGATTTGGCTGATTGACGCTTTTTCGCTCGCGGCATCGGTGCCAAACGAGTTTTAACGATGTAAAACGATGCATTTGCACAAAATACAGGTTTTTGATACTCGGCGACCGAGTTTACATGAGTGCCACGCGCGCAGAACGTGATAGCTTGATTTGGCTGATTGACGCATTTTCGCTAGCGGCCATTGCCAAACGAGTTTTGACGATGCAAAACGATGCATTTAAACAAAATTAAGGCTTTTGACATTCGGAGACCGAGTTTACATGCGTGCAGCGCTCGCAAAACGTGATGGCTCGATTGGCTGAGTGACGCTTTTTCGCTCGCGGCATCGGTGCCAAACGAGTTTTGACGATGCAAAACGATGCAATTGCACAAAATTAAGGTTTTTGTCATTCGGAGACCGAGTTTACACGCGTGCAGCGCTCGCAAAGCGTGACGGCTCAATTTGGCTGATTGACGCATTTTCGCTCGCGGCATCGTTGCCAAACGAGTTTTGACGATGCAAAACGATGCAATTAAACAAAATTAAGAGTTTTGATATTCGGAGATCGAGTTAACATGGGTGCGGCGCTCGCAAGACGAGATGGCTTGATTTGGCTGTTTGACGCTTTTTCGCTCGCGGCATCGGTGCCAAACGAGTTTTAACGATGTAAAACGATGCATTTGCACAAAATACAGGTTTTTGATACTCGGCGACCGAGTTTACATGAGTGCCACGCGCGCAGATCGCGATGGCTTGATTTGGCTGTTTGACGCTTTTTCGCTCGCGGCATCGGTGCCAAACGAGTTTTAACGATGTAAAACGATGCATTTGCACAAAATAAAGGTTTTTGGTACTCGGCGACCGAGTTTACATGAGTGCCACGCGCGCAGAACGCGATAGCTTGATTTGGCTGATTGACGCATTTTCGCTCGCGGCATCGTTGCCAAACGAGTTTTAACGATGTAAAACGATGCATTTGCACAAAATACAGGTTTTTGATACTCGGCGACCGAGTTTACATGAGTGCTACGCGCGCAGAACGCGATAGCTTGATTTGGCTGATTGACGCATTTTCGCTAGCGGCATCATTGCCAAACGAGTTTTGACGATGCAAAACGATGCATTTAAACAAAATTAAGGCTTTTGACATTCGGAGACCGAGTTTACATGCGTGCAGCGCTCGCAAAACGCGATGGCTCGATTTGGCTGAGTGACGCTTTTTCGCTCGCGGCATCGGTGCCAAACGAGTTTTGACGATGCAAAACGATGCATTTGCACAAAATTAAGGTTTTTGTCATTCGGAGACCGAGTTTACACGCGTGCAGCGCTTGCAAAACGTGATGGCTTAATTTGGCTGATTGACGCATTTTCGCTCGCGGCATCGTTGCCAAACGAGTTTTGACGATGCAAAACGATGCGATTAAACAAAATTAAGGGTTTTGACATTCGGAGATCGAGTTTACATGGGTGCAGCGCTCGCAAAACGAGATGGCTTGATTTGGCTGTTTGACGCTTTTTCGCTCGCGGCATCGGTGCCAAACGAGTTTTAACGATGTAAAACGATGCATTTGCACAAAATAAAGGTTTTTGGTACTCGGCGACCGAGTTTACATGAGTGCCACGCGCGCAGAACGCGATAGCTTGATTTGGCTGACTGACGCATTTTCGCTAGCGGCATCATTGCCAAACGAGTTTTGACGATGCAAAACGATGCATTTAAACAAAGTTAAGGCTTTTGACATTCGGAGACCGAGTTTACATGCGTGCAGCGCTCGCAAAACGCGATGCCTCGATTTGGCTGAGTGACGCTTTTTCGCTCGCGGCATCGGTGCAAAACGAGTTTTGACGATGCAAAACGATGCGTTTGCACAAAATTAAGGTTTTTGTCATTCGGAGACCGAGTTTACACGCGTGCAGCGCTCTCAAAACGTGACGGCTCAATTTGGCTGAGTGACGCTTTTTCGCTCGCGTCATCGGTGCAAAACAAGTTTTGACGATGCAAAACGATGCATTTGCACAAAATTAAGGTTTTTGTCATTCGGAGACCGAGTTTACATGCGTGCAGCGCTCGCAAAACGCAATGGCTCGATTTGGCTGATTGACGCTTTTTCGCTCGCGGCATCGGTGCCAAACGAGTTTTAACGACGTAAAACGATGCATTTGCACAAAATACAGGTTTTTGATACTCGGCGACCGAGTTTACATGCGTGCCACGCGCGCAGAACGCGATAGCTTGATTTGGCTGATTGGCGCATTTTCGCTAGCGGCATCATTGCCAAACGAGTTTTGACGATGCAAAACGATACATTTAAATAAAATTAAGGCTTTTGACATTCGGAGACCGAGTTTCCATGCGTGCAGCGCTCGCAAAACGCAATGGCTCGATTTGGCTGATTGACGCTTTTTCGCTCGCGGCATCGGTGCAAAACGAGTTTTGACGATGCAAAACGATGCATTTGCACAAAATAAAGGTTTTTGGTACTCGGCGACCGAGTTTACATGAGTGCCACGCGCGCAGAACGCGATAGCTTGATTTGGCTGACTGACGCATTTTCGCTAGCGGCATCATCGCCAAACGAGTTTTGACGATGCAAAACGATGCATTTAAACAAAATTAAGTCTTTTGACATTCGGAGACCGAGTTTACATGCGTGCAGCGCTCGCAAAACGCGATGGCTCGATTTGGCTGAGTGACGCTTTTTCGCTCGCGGTATCGGTGCAAAACGTGTTTTGACGATGCAAAACGATGCATTAGCACAAAATTAAGGTTTTTGTCGTTCGGAGACCGAGTTTACACGCGTGCAGCGCTCGCAAAACGTGACGGCTCAATTTGGCTGATTGACGCATTTTCGCTCGCGGCATCGTTGCCAAACGAATTTTGAAGATGTAAAACGATGCATTTGCACGAAATTAAGGTTTTTGTCGTTCGGAGACCGAGTTTACATGCGTGCAGCGCTCACAAAACGCAATGGCTCGATTTGGCTGATTGACGCTTTTTCGCTCGCGGCATCGCAAAACGAGTTTTAACGATGCAAAACGATGCATTTGCACAAAATCAAGGTTTTTGACATTCGGAGATCGAGTTTACATGCATGCAGCGCTCGCAAAATAAGATGGCTCGATTTCGCTGTTTGGAGCTTTTTCGCTCGCGGCATCGGTGCCAACGGAGTTTTAACGATGTACAACGATGCATTTGCACAACATAAAGGTTTTTGATACTCGGTGACCGAGTCTACATGAGTGCCACGCGCGCAGAACGCGATAGCTTGATTTGGCTGATTGACGCTTTTTTCCTCGTGCATCGGTGGCAAACGAGTTCTAACGATTCAAAACGATGCACTTGCACGAAATTACAATTTTTGACATTCGGAGATCGAGTTTACATGCGTGCAGCGCTCGCAAAACGCGATGGCTCGATTTGGCTGAGTGACGCTTTTTCGCTCGCGTCATCGGTGCAAAACAAGTTTTGACGATGCAAAACGATGCATTTGCACAAAATTAAGGTTTTTGTCATTCGGAGACCGAGTTTACATGCGTGCAGCGCTCGCAAAACGCAATGGCTCGATTTGGCTGATTGACGCTTTTTCGCTCGCGGCATCGGTGCCAAACGAGTTTTAACGACGTAAAACGATGCATTTGCACAAAATACAGGTTTTTGATACTCGGCGACCGAGTTTACATGCGTGCCACGCGCGCAGAACGCGATAGCTTGATTTGGCTGATTGGCGCATTTTCGCTAGCGGCATCATTGCCAAACGAGTTTTGACGATGCAAAACGATACATTTAAATAAAATTAAGGCTTTTGACATTCGGAGACCGAGTTTCCATGCGTGCAGCGCTCGCAAAACGCAATGGCTCGATTTGGCTGATTGACGCTTTTTCGCTCGCGGCATCGGTGCAAAACGAGTTTTGACGATGCAAAACGATGCATTTGCACAAAATAAAGGTTTTTGGTACTCGGCGACCGAGTTTACATGAGTGCCACGCGCGCAGAACGCGATAGCTTGATTTGGCTGACTGACGCATTTTCGCTAGCGGCATCATCGCCAAACGAGTTTTGACGATGCAAAACGATGCATTTAAACAAAATTAAGTCTTTTGACATTCGGAGACCGAGTTTACATGCGTGCAGCGCTCGCAAAACGCGATGGCTCGATTTGGCTGAGTGACGCTTTTTCGCTCGCGGTATCGGTGCAAAACGTGTTTTGACGATGCAAAACGATGCATTAGCACAAAATTAAGGTTTTTGTCGTTCGGAGACCGAGTTTACACGCGTGCAGCGCTCGCAAAACGTGACGGCTCAATTTGGCTGATTGACGCATTTTCGCTCGCGGCATCGTTGCCAAACGAATTTTGAAGATGTAAAACGATGCATTTGCACGAAATTAAGGTTTTGGTCGTTCGGAGACCGAGTTTACATGCGTGCAGCGCTCACAAAACGCAATGGCTCGATTTGGCTGATTGACGCTTTTTCGCTCGCGGCATCGCAAAACGAGTTTTAACGATGCAAAACGATGCATTTGCACAAAATCAAGGTTTTTGACATTCGGAGATCGAGTTTACATGCATGCAGCGCTCGCAAAATAAGATGGCTCGATTTCGCTGTTTGGAGCTTTTTCGCTCGCGGCATCGGTGCCAACGGAGTTTTAACGATGTACAACGATGCATTTGCACAACATAAAGGTTTTTGATACTCGGTGACCGACTCTACATGAGTGCCACGCGCGCAGAACGCGATAGCTTGATTTGGCTGATTGACGCTTTTTTCCTCGTGCATCGGTGGCAAACGAGTTCTAACGATTCAAAACGATGCACTTGCACGAAATTACAATTTTTGACATTCGGAGATCGAGTTTACATGCGTGCAGCGCTCGCAAAACGCGATGGCTCGATTTGGCTGAGTGACGCTTTTTCGCTCGCGTCATCGGTGCAAAACGAGTTTTGACGATGCAAAACGATGCATTTGCACAAAATTAAGGTTTTTGTCATTCCGAGACCGAGTTTACACGCGTGCAGCGCTCGCAAAGCGTGACGGCTCAATTTGGCTGATTGACGCATTTTCGCTCGCGGCATCGTTGCCAAACGAGTTTTGACGATGCAAAACGATGCAATTAAACAAAATTAAGGGTTTTGATATTCGGAGATCGAGTTAACATGGGTGCGGCGCTCGCAAGACGAGATGGCTTGATTTGGCTGTTTGACGCTTTTTCGCTCGCGGCATCGGTGCTAAACGAGTTTTAACGATGTAAAACGATGCATTTGCACAAAATACAGGTTTTTGATACTCGGCGACCGAGTTTACATGAGTGCCACGCGCGCAGAACGCGATGGCTTGATTTGGCTGTTTGACGCTTTTTCGCTCGCGGCATCGGTGCCAAACGAGTTTTAACGATGTAAAACGATGCATTTGCACAAAATAAAGGTTTTTGGTACTCGGCGACCAAGTTTACATGAGTGCCACGCGCGCAGAACGCGATAGCTTGATTTGGCTGACTGACGCATTTTCGCTAGCGGCATCATTGCCAAACGAGTTTTGACGATGCAAAACAATGCATTTAAACAAAATTAAGTCTTTTGACTTTCGGAGACCGAGTTTACATGCGTGCAGCGCTCGCAAAACGCGATGGCTCGATTTGGCTGAGTGACGCTTTTTCGCTCGCGGTATCGGTGCAAAACGTGTTTTGACGATGCAAAACGATGCATTAGCACAAAATTAAGGTTTTTGTCGTTCGGAGACCGAGTTTACACGCGTGCAGCGCTCGCAAAACGTGACGGCTCAATTTGGCTGATTGACGCATTTTCGCTCGCGGCATCGTTGCCAAACGAATTTTGAAGATGTAAAACGATGCATTTGCACGAAATTAAGGTTTTTGTCATTCGGAGACCGAGTTTACATGCGTGCAGCGCTCGCAAAACGCAATGGCTCGATTTGGCTGATTGACGCTTTTTCGCTCGCGGCATCGGTGCAAAACGAGTTTTGACGATGCAAAACGATGCATTTGCACAAAATCAAGGTTTTTGACATTCGGAGATCGAGTTTACATGCATGCAGCGCTGGCAAAATAAGATGGCTCGATTTCGCTGTTTGGAGCTTTTTCGCTCGCGGCATCGGTGCCAAACGAGTTTTAACGATGTAAAACGATGCATTTGCACAAAATTAATGTTTTTGTCATTCGGAGACCGAGTTCACATGCGTGCAGCGCTCGCAAAACGCGATGGCTCGATTTGGCTGACTGACGCTTTTTCGCTCGCGGCATCGGTGCCAAACGAGTTTTAACGATGTAAAACGATGCATTTGCACAAAATACAGGTTTTTGATACACGGCGACCGAGTTTACATAAGTGCCACGCGCGCAGAACGCGATGGCTTGATTGGGCTGTTTGACGCTTTTTCGCTCGCGGCATCGGTGCCAAACGAGTTTTAACGATGTAAAACGATGCATTGACACAACATAAAGGTTTTTGATACTCGGTGACCGAGTTTACATGAGTGCCACGCGCGCAGAACGCGATAGCTTCATTTGGCTGATTGACGCATTTTCGATAGCGGCATCATTGCCAAACGAGTTTTGACGATGCAAAACGATGCATTTAAACAAAATTAAGGCTTTTGACATTCGGAGACCGAGTTTACATGCGTGCAGCGCTCGCAAAACGTGATGGCTCGATTGGCTGAGTGACGCTTTTTCGCTCGCGGCATCGGTGCCAAACGAGTTTTGACGATGCAAAACGATGCATTTGCAGAAAATGAAGGTTTTTGTCATTCGGAGACCGAGTTTACACGCGTGCAGCGCTCGCAAAGCGTGACGGCTCAATTTGGCTGATTGACGCATTTTCGCTCGCGGCATCGTTGCCAAACGAATTTTGAAGATGTAAAACGATGCATTTGCACGAAATTAAGGTTTTTGTCATTCGGAGACCGAGTTTACATGCGTGCAGCGCTCGCAAAACGCAATGGCTCGATTTGGCTGATTGACGCTTTTTCGCTCGCGGCATCGGTGCAAAACGAGTTTTGACGATGCAAAACGATGCATTTGCACAAAATCAAGGTTTTTGACATTCGGAGATCGAGTTTACATGCATGCAGCGCTGGCAAAATAAGATGGCTCGATTTCGCTGTTTGGAGCTTTTTCGCTCGCGGCATCGGTGCCAAACGAGTTTTAACGATGTAAAACGATGCATTTGCACAAAATTAATGTTTTTGTCATTCGGAGACCGAGTTCACATGCGTGCAGCGCTCGCAAAACGCGATGGCTCGATTTGGCTGACTGACGCTTTTTCGCTCGCGGCATCGGTGCCAAACGAGTTTTAACGATGTAAAACGATGCATTTGCACAAAATACAGGTTTTTGATACACGGCGACCGAGTTTACATAAGTGCCACGCGCGCAGAACGCGATGGCTTGATTGGGCTGTTTGACGCTTTTTCGCTCGCGGCATCGGTGCCAAACGAGTTTTAACGATGTAAAACGATGCATTGACACAACATAAAGGTTTTTGATACTCGGTGACCGAGTTTACATGAGTGCCACGCGCGCAGAACGCGATAGCTTCATTTGGCTGATTGACGCATTTTCGATAGCGGCATCATTGCCAAACGAGTTTTGACGATGCAAAACGATGCATTTAAACAAAATTAAGGCTTTTGACATTCGGAGACCGAGTTTACATGCGTGCAGCGCTCGCAAAACGTGATGGCTCGATTGGCTGAGTGACGCTTTTTCGCTCGCGGCATCGGTGCCAAACGAGTTTTGACGATGCAAAACGATGCATTTGCAGAAAATGAAGGTTTTTGTCATTCGGAGACCGAGTTTACACGCGTGCAGCGCTCGCAAAGCGTGACGGCTCAATTTGGCTGATTGACGCATTTTCGCTCGCGGCATCGTTGCCAAACGAGTTTTGACGATGCAAAACGATGCAATTAAACAAAATTAAGGGTTTTGATATTCGGAGATCGAGTTAACATGGGTGCGGCGCTCGCAAGACGAGATGGCTTGATTTGGCTGTTTGACGCTTTTTCGCTCGCGGCATCGGTGCCAAACGAGTTTTAACGATGTAAAACGATGCATTTGCACAAAATACAGGTTTTTGATACTCGGCGACCGAGTTTACATGAGTGCCACGCGCGCAGAACGCGATGGCTTGATTTGGCTGTTTGACGCTTTTTCGCTCGCGGCATCGGTGACAAACGAGTTTTAACGATGTAAAACGATGCATTTGCACAAAATAAAGGTTTTTGGTACTCGGCGACCAAGTTTACATGAGTGCCACGCGCGCAGAACGCGATAGCTTGATTTGGCTGACTGACGCATTTTCGCTAGCGGCATCATTGCCAAACGAGTTTTGACGATGCAAAACAATGCATTTAAACAAAATTAAGTCTTTTGACATTCGGAGACCGAGTTTACATGCGTGCAGCGCTCGCAAAACGCGATGGCTCGATTTGGCTGAGTGACGCTTTTTCGCTCGCGGTATCGGTGCAAAACGTGTTTTGACGATGCAAAACGATGCATTAGCACAAAATTAAGGTTTTTGTCGTTCGGAGACCGAGTTTACACGCGTGCAGCGCTCGCAAAACGTGACGGCTCAATTTGGCTGATTGACGCATTTTCGCTCGCGGCATCGTTGCCAAACGAATTTTGAAGATGTAAAACGATGCATTTGCACGAAATTAAGGTTTTTGTCATTCGGAGACCGAGTTTACATGCGTGCAGCGCTCGCAAAACGCAATGGCTCGATTTGGCTGATTGACGCTTTTTCGCTCGCGGCATCGGTGCAAAACGAGTTTTGACGATGCAAAACGATGCATTTGCACAAAATCAAGGTTTTTGACATTCGGAGATCGAGTTTACATGCATGCAGCGCTGGCAAAATAAGATGGCTCGATTTCGCTGTTTGGAGCTTTTTCGCTCGCGGCATCGGTGCCAAACGAGTTTTAACGATGTAAAACGATGCATTTGCACAAAATTAATGTTTTTGTCATTCGGAGACCGAGTTCACATGCGTGCAGCGCTCGCAAAACGCGATGGCTCGATTTGGCTGACTGACGCTTTTTCGCTCGCGGCATCGGTGCCAAACGAGTTTTAACGATGTAAAACGATGCATTTGCACAAAATACAGGTTTTTGATACACGGCGACCGAGTTTACATAAGTGCCACGCGCGCAGAACGCGATGGCTTGATTGGGCTGTTTGACGCTTTTTCGCTCGCGGCATCGGTGCCAAACGAGTTTTAACGATGTAAAACGATGCATTGACACAACATAAAGGTTTTTGATACTCGGTGACCGAGTTTACATGAGTGCCACGCGCGCAGAACGCGATAGCTTCATTTGGCTGATTGACGCATTTTCGATAGCGGCATCATTGCCAAACGAGTTTTGACGATGCAAAACGATGCATTTAAACAAAATTAAGGCTTTTGACATTCGGAGACCGAGTTTACATGCGTGCAGCGCTCGCAAAACGTGATGGCTCGATTGGCTGAGTGACGCTTTTTCGCTCGCGGCATCGGTGCCAAACGAGTTTTGACGATGCAAAACGATGCATTTGCAGAAAATTAAGGTTTTTGTCATTCGGAGACCGAGTTTACACGCGTGCAGCGCTCGCAAAGCGTGACGGCTCAATTTGGCTGATTGACGCATTTTCGCTCGCGGCATCGTTGCCAAACGAGTTTTGACGATGCAAAACGATGCAATTAAACAAAATTAAGGGTTTTGATATTCGGAGATCGAGTTAACATGGGTGCGGCGCTCGCAAGACGAGATGGCTTGATTTGGCTGTTTGACGCTTTTTCGCTCGCGGCATCGGTGCCAAACGAGTTTTAACGATGTAAAACGATGCATTTGCACAAAATACAGGTTTTTGATACTCGGCGACCGAGTTTACATGAGTGCCACGCGCGCAGAACGCGATGGCTTGATTTGGCTGTTTGACGCTTTTTCGCTCGCGGCATCGGTGACAAACGAGTTTTAACGATGTAAAACGATGCATTTGCACAAAATAAAGGTTTTTGGTACTCGGCGACCAAGTTTACATGAGTGCCACGCGCGCAGAACGCGATAGCTTGATTTGGCTGACTGACGCATTTTCGCTAGCGGCATCATTGCCAAACGAGTTTTGACGATGCAAAACAATGCATTTAAACAAAATTAAGTCTTTTGACATTCGGAGACCGAGTTTACATGCGTGCAGCGCTCGCAAAACGCGATGGCTCGATTTGGCTGAGTGACGCTTTTTCGCTCGCGGTATCGGTGCAAAACGTGTTTTGACGATGCAAAACGATGCATTAGCACAAAATTAAGGTTTTTGTCGTTCGGAGACCGAGTTTACACGCGTGCAGCGCTCGCAAAACGTGACGGCTCAATTTGGCTGATTGACGCATTTTCGCTCGCGGCATCGTTGCCAAACGAATTTTGAAGATGTAAAACGATGCATTTGCACGAAATTAAGGTTTTTGTCATTCGGAGACCGAGTTTACATGCGTGCAGCGCTCGCAAAACGCAATGGCTCGATTTGGCTGATTGACGCTTTTTCGCTCGCGGCATCGGTGCAAAACGAGTTTTGACGATGCAAAACGATGAATTTGCACAAAATCAAGGTTTTTGACATTCGGAGATCGAGTTTACATGCATGCAGCGCTCGCAAAATAAGATGGCTCGATTTCGCTGTTTGGAGCTTTTTCGCTCGCGGCATCGGTGCCAAACGAGTTTTAACGATGTAAAACGATGCATTTGCACAACATAAAGGTTTTTGATACTCGGTGACCGTGTCTACATGAGTGCCACGCGCGCAGAATGCGATAGCTCGATTTGGCTGAGTGACGCTTTTTCGCTCGCGTCATCGGTGCAAAACGAGTTTTGACGATGCAAAACGATGCATTTGCACAAAATTAAGGTTTTTGTCATTCGGAAACCGAGTTCACACGCGTGCAGCGCTCGCAAAACGTGACGGCTCAATTTGGCTGAGTGACGCTTTTTCGCTCGCGTCATCGGTTCAAAACGAGTTTTGACGATGCAAAACGATGCATTTGTACAAAATTAAGGTTTTTGTCATTCGGAAACCGAGTTTACATGCGTGCAGCGCTCGGAAAACGCAATGGCTCGATTTGGCTGATTGACGCTTTTTCGCTCGCGGCATCGGTGCCAAACGAGTTTTAACGATGTAAAACGATGCATTTGCACAAAATACAGGTTTTTGATACTCGGCGACCGAGTTTACATGAGTGCCACGCGCGCAGAACACGATAGCTTGATTTGGCTGATTGGCGCATTTTCGCTAGCGGCATCATCATTGCTAAACGAGTTTTGACGATGCAAAACGATGCATTTAAACAAAATTAAGGCTTTTGACATTCGGAGACCGAGTTTACACGCGTGCAGCGCTCGCAAAACGTGACGGCTTAATTTGGCTGATTGACGCATTTTCGCTCGGCATCGTTGCCAAACGAGTTTTGACGATGCAAAACGATGCATTTGCACAAAATTAATGTTTTTGTCATTCGGAGACCGAGTTTACATGAATGCCACGCGCGCAGAACGCGATAGCTTGATTTGGCTGATTGACGCGATTTCGCTAGCGGCATCATTGCCAAACGAGTTTTAACGACGTAAAACGATGCATTTGCACAAAATACAGGTTTTTGATACTCGGCGACCGAGTTTACATGAGTGCCACGCGCGCAGAACGCGATGGCTTGATTTGGCTGTTTGACGCTTTTTCGCTCGCGGCATCGGTGCCAAACGAGTTTTAACGATGTAAAACGATGCATTGGCACAACGTAAAGGTTTTTGATACTCGGTGACCGAGTTTACATGAGTACCACGCGCGCAGAACGCGATAGCTTGATTTGGCTGATTGACGCTTTTTTCCTCGTGCATCGGTGGCAAACGAGTTCTAAAGATTCAAAACGATGCATTTGCACAAAATTACAATTTTTGACATTCGGAGATCGAGTTTACATGCGTGCAGCGCTCGCAAAACGCGATGGCTCGATTCGGCTGAGTGACGCTTTTTCGCTCGCGGCATCGGTGCCAAACGAGTTTCGACGATGCAAAACGATGCATTTGCACAAAATTAAGGTTTTTGGTACTCGGCGACCGAGTTTGCATGAATGCCACGCGCGCAGAACGCGATAGCTTGATTTGGCTGACTGACGCATTTTCGCTAGCGGCATCATTGCCAAACGAGTTTTGACGATGCAAAACGATGAATTTAAACAAAATTAAGTCTTTTGACATTCGGAGACCGAGTTTACATGCGTGCAGCGCTCGCAAAACGTGATGGCTCGATTTGGCTGAGTGACGCTTTTTCGTTCGCGGCATCAGTGCCAAACGAGTTTTGACGATGCAAAACGATGCATTTGCACAAAATTAATGTTTTTGTCATTCGGAGACCGAGCTTACATGCGTGCAGCGCTCGCAAAACGCGATGGCTCGATTTGGCTGACTGACGCTTTTTCGCTCGCGGCATCGGTGCCAAACGAGTTTTAACGATGTAAAACGATGCATTTGCACAAAATACAGGTTTTTGATACACGGCGACCGAGTTTACATGAATGCCACGCGCGCAGAACGCGATAGCTTGATTTGGCTGATTGACGCGATTTCGCTAGCGGCATCATTGCCAAACGAGTTTTAACGATGTAAAACGATGCATTTGCACAAAATACAGGTTTTTGATACTCGGCGACCGAGTTTACCTGAGTGCCACGCGCGCAGAACGCGATGGCTTGATTTGGCTGTTTGACGCTTTATCGCTCGCCGCATCGGTGCCAAACGAGTTTTAACGATGTAAAACGATGCATTGGCACAACGTAAAGGTTTTTGATACTCGGTGACCGAGTTTACATGAGTACCACGCGCGCAGAACGCGATAGCTTCATTTGGCTGATTGTCGCATTTTCGCTAGCGGCATCATTGCCAAACGAGTTTTGACGATGCAAAACGATGCATTTAAACAAAATTAAGGCTTTTGACATTCGGAGACCGAGTTTACATGCGTGCAGCGCTCGCAAAACGCGATGGCTCGATTTGGCTGAGTGACGCTTTTTCGCTCGCGTCATCGGTGCAAAACGAGTTTTGACGATGCAAAACGATGCATTTGCACAAAATTAAGGTTTTTGTCATTCGGAAACCGAGTTCACACGCGTGCAGCGCTCGCAAAACGTGACGGCTCAATTTGGCTGAGTGACGCTTTTTCGCTCGCGTCATCGGTTCAAAACGAGTTTTGACGATGCAAAACGATGCATTTGTACAAAATTAAGGTTTTTGTCATTCGGAGACCGAGTTTACATGCGTGCAGCGCTCGCAAAACGCAATGGCTCGATTTGGCTGATTGACGCGATTTCGCTAGCGGCATCATTGCCAAACGAGTTTTAACGATGTAAAACGATGCATTTGCACAAAATACAGGTTTTTGATACTCGGCGACCGAGTTTACCTGAGTGCCACGCGCGCAGAACGCGATAGCTTGATTTGGCTGATTGGCGCATTTTCGCTAGCGGCATCATCATTGCTAAACGAGTTTTGACGATGCAAAACGATGCATTTAAACAAAATTAAGGCTTTTGACATTCGGAGACCGAGTTTACATGCGTGCAGCGCTCGCAAAACGCGATGGCTCGATTTGGCTGAGTGACGCTTTTTCGCTCGCGTCATCGGTGCAAAACGAGTTTTGACGATGCAAAACGATGCATTTGCACAAAATTAAGGTTTTTGTCATTCGGAAACCGAGTTCACACGCGTGCAGCGCTCGCAAAACGTGACGGCTCAATTTGGCTGAGTGACGCTTTTTCGCTCGCGTCATCGGTTCAAAACGAGTTTTGACGATGCAAAACGATGCATTTGTACAAAATTAAGGTTTTTGTCATTCGGAGACCGAGTTTACATGCGTGCAGCGCTCGCAAAACGCAATGGCTCGATTTGGCTGATTGACGCTTTTTCGCTCGCGGCATCGGTGCCAAACGAGTTTTAACGATGTAAAACGATGCATTTGCACAAAATACAGGTTTTTGATACTCGGCGACCGAGTTTACATGAGTGCCACGCGCGCAGAGCACGATAGCTTGATTTGGCTGATTGGCGCATTTTCGCTAGCGGCATCATCATTGCTAAACGAGTTTTGACGATGCAAAACGATGCATTTAAACAAAATTAAGGCTTTTGACATTCGGAGACCGAGTTTACATGCGTGCAGCGCTCGCAAAACGTGACGGCTTAATTTGGCTGATTGACGCATTTTCGCTCGCGGCATCGTTGCCAAACGAGTTTTGACGATGCAAAACGATGCATTTGCACAAAATTAATGTTTTTGTCATTCGGAGACCGAGTTTACATGAATGCCACGCGCGCAGAACGCGATAGCTTGATTTGGCTGATTGACGCGATTTCGCTAGCGGCATCATTGCCAAACGAGTTTTAACGACGTAAAACGATGCATTTGCACAAAATACAGGTTTTTGATACTCGGCGACCGAGTTTACATGAGTGCCACGCGCGCAGAACGCGATGGCTTGATTTGGCTGTTTGACGCTTTTTCGCTCGCGGCATCGGTGCCAAACGAGTTTTAACGATGTAAAACGATGCATTGGCACAACGTTAAGGTTTTTGATACTCGGTGACCGAGTTTACATGAGTACCACGCGCGCAGAACGCGATAGCTTCATTTGGCTGATTGTCGCATTTTCGCTAGCGGCATCATTGCCAAACGAGTTTTGACGATGCAAAACGATGCATTTAAACAAAATAAAGGCTTTTGACATTCGGAGACCGAGTTTACATGCGTGCAGCGCTCGCAAAACGCGATGGCTCGATTTGGCTGAGTGACGCTTTTTCGCTCGCGTCATCGGTGCAAAACGAGTTTTGACGATGCAAAACGATGCATTTGCACAAAATTAAGGTTTTTGTCATTCGGAGACCGAGTTCACACGCGTGCAGCGCTCGCAAAACGTGACGGCTCAATTTGGCTGAGTGACGCTTTTTCGCTCGCGTCATCGGTTCAAAACGAGTTTTGACGATGCAAAACGATGCATTTGTACAAAATTAAGGTTTTTGTCATTCGGAGACCGAGTTTACATGCGTGCAGCGCTCGCAAAACGCAATGGCTCGATTTGGCTGATTGACGCTTTTTCGCTCGCGGCATCGGTGCCAAACGAGTTTTAACGATGTAAAACGATGCATTTGCACAAAATACAGGTTTTTGATACTCGGCGACCGAGTTTACATGAGTGCCACGCGCGCAGAACGCGATAGCTTGATTTGGCTGATTGACGCATTTCCGCTAGCGGCATCATTGCCAAACGAGTTTTGACGATGCAAAACGATGCATTTAAACAAAATTAAGGTTTTTGACATTCAGAGACCGAGTTTACATGCGTGCAGCGCTCGCAAAACGAGATGGCTTGATTTGGCTGTTTGACGCATTTTCGCTCGCGGCATCGTTGCCAAACGAATTTTGAAGATGTAAAACGATGCATTTGCACAAAATTAATGTTTTTGTCATTCGGAGACCGAGTTTACACGCGTGCAGCGCTCGCAAAACGTGACGGCTCAATTTGGCTGATTGACGCATTTTCGCTCGCGGCATCGTTGCCAAACGAATTTTGAAGATGTAAAACGATGCATTTGCACGAAATTAAGGTTTTTGTCATTCGGAGACCGAGTTTACATGCGTGCAGCGCTCGCAAAACGCAATGGCTCGATTTGGCTGATTGACGCTTTTTCGCTCGCGGCATCGGTGCAAAACGAGTTTTGACGATGCAAAACGATGCATTTGCACAAAATCAAGGTTTTTGACATTCGGAGATCGAGTTTACATGCATGCAGCGCTCGCAAAATAAGATGGCTCGATTTCGCTGTTTGGAGCTTTTTCGCTCGCGGCATCGGTGCCAAACGAGTTTTAACGATGTAAAACGATGCATTTGCACAAAATACAGGTTTTTGATACTCGGCGACCGAGTTTACATGAGTGCCACGCGCGCAGAACGCGATGGCTTGATTTGGCTGTTTGACGCTTTTTCGCTCGCGGCATCGGTGCCAAACGAGTTTTAACGATGTAAAACGATGCATTTGCACAAAATAAAGGTTTTTGGTACTCGGCGACCAAGTTTACATGAGTGCCACGCGCGCAGAACGCGATAGCTTGATTTGGCTGACTGACGCATTTTCGCTAGCGGCATCATTGCCAAACGAGTTTTGACGATGCAAAACAATGCATTTAAACAAAATTAAGTCTTTTGACATTCGGAGACCGAGTTTACATGCGTGCAGCGCTCGCAAAACGCGATGGCTCGATTTGGCTGAGTGACGCTTTTTCGCTCGCGGTATCGGTGCAAAACGTGTTTTGACGATGCAAAACGATGCATTAGCACAAAATTAAGGTTTTTGTCGTTCGGAGACCGAGTTTACACGCGTGCAGCGCTCGCAAAACGTGACGGCTCAATTTGGCTGATTGACGCATTTTCGCTCGCGGCATCGTTGCCAAACGAATTTTGAAGATGTAAAACGATGCATTTGCACGAAATTAAGGTTTTTGTCATTCGGAGACCGAGTTTACATGCGTGCAGCGCTCGCAAAACGCAATGGCTCGATTTGGCTGATTGACGCTTTTTCGCTCGCGGCATTGGTGCAAAACGAGTTTTGACGATGCAAAACGATGCATTTGCACAAAATCAAGGTTTTTGACATTCGGAGATCGAGTTTACATGCATGCAGCGCTCGCAAAATAAGATGGCTCGATTTCGCTGTTTGGAGCTTTTTCGCTCGCGGCATCGGTGCCAAACGAGTTTTAACGATGTAAAACGATGCATTTGCACAAAATTAATGTTTTTGTCATTCGGAGACCGAGTTCACATGCGTGCAGCGCTCGCAAAACGCGATAGCTCGATTTGGCTGACTGACGCTTTTTCGCTCGCGGCATCGGTGCCAAACGAGTTTTAACGATGTAAAACGATGCATTTGCACAAAATACAGGTTTTTGATACACGGCGACCGAGTTTACATAAGTGCCACGCGCGCAGAACGCGATGGCTTGATTGGGCTGTTTGACGCTTTTTCGCTCGCGGCATCGGTGCCAAACGAGTTTTAACGATGTAAAACGATGCATTTGCACAAAATACAGGTTTTTGATACTCGGCGACCGAGTTTACATGAGTGCCACGCGCGCAGAACGCGATGGCTTGATTTGGCTGTTTGACGCTTTTTCGCTCGCGGCATCATTGCCAAACGAGTTTTGACGATGTAAAACGATGCATTTGCACAAAATAAAGGTTTTTGGTACTCGGCGACCAAGTTTACATGAGTGCCACGCGCGCAGAACGCGATAGCTTGATTTGGCTGACTGACGCATTTTCGCTAGCGGCATCATTGCCAAACGAGTTTTGACGATGCAAAACGATGCATTTAAACAAAATTAAGGCTTTTGACATTCGGAGACCGAGTTTACATGCGTGCAGCGCTCGCAAAAAGTGATGGCTCGATTGGCTGAGTGGCGCTTTTTCGCTCGCGGCATCGGTGCCAAACGAGTTTTGACGATGCAAAACGATGCATTTGCACAAAATTTAGGTTTTTGTCATTCGGAGACCGAGTTTACACGCGTGCAGCGCTCGCAAAACGTGACGGCTCAATTTGGCTTATTGACGCATTTTCGCTCGCGGCATCGTTGCCAAACGAGTCTTGACGATGCAAAACGATGCAATTAAACAAAATTAAGGGTTTTGACATTCGGAGATCGAGTTAACATGGGTGCGGCGCTCGCAATACGCGATGGCTCGATTTGGCTGAGTGACGCTTTTTCGCTCGCGGCATCGGTGCCTAACGAGTTTTGACGATGCAAAACGATGCATTTGCACAAAATGAAGGTTTTTGGTACTCGGCGACCGAGTTTACATGAATGCCACTTGCGCAGAACGCGATAGCTTGATTTGGCTTATTGACGCATTTTCGCTAGCGGCATCATTGCCAAACGAGTTTTGACGATGCAAAACGATGCATTTAAATAAAATTAAGGCTTTTGACATTCAGAGACCGAGTTTACATGCGTGCAGCGCTCGCAAAACGCGATGGCTCGATTTGGCTGAGTGACGCTTTTTCGTTCGCGGCATCGGTGCCAAACGAGTTTTGACGATGCAAAACGATGCATTTGCACAAAATTAATGTTTTTGTCATTCGGAGACCGAGTTTACATGCGTGCAGCGCTCGCAAAACGCGATGGCTCGATTTGGCTGACTGACGCTTTTTCGCTCGCGGCATCGGTGCCAAACGAGTTTTAACGATGTAAAACGATGCATTTGCACAAAATACAGGTTTTTGATACACGGCGACCGAGTTTACATGAATGCCACGCGCGCAGAACGCGATAGCTTGATTTGGCTGATTGACGCGATTTCGCTAGCGGCATCATTGCCAAACGAGTTTTGACGATGCAAAACGATGCATTTAAACAAAATTAAGGATTTTGACATTCGGAGACCGAGTTTACTTGCGTGCAGCGCTCGCAAAACGCGATGGCTCGATTTGGCTGAGTGACGCTTTTTCGTTCGCGGCATCGGTGCCAAACGAGTTTTGACGATGCAAAACGATGCATTTGCACAAAATTAAGGTTTTTGTCATTCGGAGACCGAGTTTACACGCGTGCAGCGCTTGCAAAACGTGATAGCTTGATTTGGCTGATTGACGCATTTTCGCTCGCGGCATCGGTGCCAAACGAGTTTTGACGATGCAAAACGATGCATTTGCACAAAATTAAGGTTTTTGTCATTCGGAGACCGAGTTTACATGCGTGCAGCGCTCGCAAAACGCGATGGCTCGATTTGGCTGACTGACGCTTTTTCGCTCGCGGCATCGGTGCCAAACGAGTTTTAACGATGTAAAACGATGCATTTGCACAAAATACAGGTTTTTGATACTCGGCGACCGAGTTTACATGAGTGCCACGCGCGCAGAACACGATAGCTTGATTTGGCTGATTGGCGCATTTTCGCTAGCGGCATCATCATTGCCAAACGAGTTTTGACGATGCAAAACGATGCATTTAAACAAAATTAAGGCTTTTGACATTCGGAGACCGAGTTTACATGCGTGCAGCGCTCGCAAAACGTGACGGCTTAATTTGGCTGATTGACGCATTTTCGCTCGCGGCATCGTTGCCAAACGAGTTTTGACGATGCAAAACGATGCATTTGCACAAAATTAATGTTTTTGTCATTCGGAGACCGAGTTTACATGAATGCCACGCGCGCAGAACGCGATAGCTTGATTTGGCTGATTGACGCGATTTCGCTAGCGGCATCATTGCCAAACGAGTTTTAACGATGTAAAACGATGCATTTGCACAAAATACAGGTTTTTGATACTCGGCGACCGAGTTTACATGAGTGCCACGCGCGCAGAACGCGATGGCTTGATTTGGCTGTTTGACGCTTTTTCGCTCGCGGCATCGGTGCCAAACGAGTTTTAACGATGTAAAACGATGCATTGGCACAACGTAAAGGTTTTTGATACTCGGTGACCGAGTTTACATGAGTACCACGCGCGCAGAACGCGATAGCTTCATTTGGCTGATTGTCGCATTTTCGCTAGCGGCATCATTGCCAAACGAGTTTTGACGATGCAAAACGATGCATTTAAACAAAATTAAGGCTTTTGACATTCGGAGACCGAGTTTACATGCGTGCAGCGCTCGCAAAACGCGATGGCTCGATTTGGCTGAGTGACGCTTTTTCGCCCGCGTCATCGGTGCAAAACGAGTTTTGACGATGCAAAACGATGCATTTGCACAAAATTAAGGTTTTTGTCATTCGGAGACCGAGTTCACACGCGTGCAGCGCTCGCAAAACGTGACGGCTCAATTTGGCTGAGTGACGCTTTTTCGCTCGCGTCATCGGTTCAAAACGAGTTTTGACGATGCAAAACGATGCATTTGTACAAAATTAAGGTTTTTGTCATTCGGAGACCGAGTTTACATGCGTGCAGCGCTCGCAAAACGCAATGGCTCGATTTGGCTGATTGACGCTTTTTCGCTCGCGGCATCGGTGCCAAACGAGTTTTAACGATGTAAAACGATGCATTTGCACAAAATACAGGTTTTTGATACTCGGCGACCGAGTTTACATGAGTGCCACGCGCGCAGAACGCGATAGCTTGATTTGGCTGATTGACGCATTTTCGCTAGCGGCATCATTGCCAAACGAGTTTTGACGATGCAAAACGATGCATTTAAACAAAATTAAGGTTTTTGACATTCGGAGACCGAGTTTACATGCGTGCAGCGCTCGCAAAACGAGATGGCTTGATTTGGCTGTTTGACGCATTTTCGCTCGCGGCATCGTTGCCAAACGAATTTTGAAGATGTAAAACGATGCATTTGCACAAAATTAATGTTTTTGTCATTCGGAGACCGAGTTTACATGCGTGCAGCGCTCGCAAAACGCGATGGCTCGATTTGGCTGACTGACGCTTTTTCGCTCGCGGCATCGGTGCCAAACGAGTTTTAACGATGTAAAACGATGCATTGACACAACATAAAGGTTTTTGATACTCGGCGACCGAGTTTACATGAGTGCCACGCGCGCAGAACGCGATGGCTTGATTTGGCTGTTTGACGCTTTTTCGCTCGCGGCATCGGTGACAAACGAGTTTTAACGATGTAAAACGATGCATTTGCACAAAATAAAGGTTTTTGGTACTCGGCGACCAAGTTTACATGAGTGCCACGCGCGCAGAACGCGATAGCTTGATTTGGCTGACTGACGCATTTTCGCTAGCGGCATCATTGCCAAACGAGTTTTGACGATGCAAAACAATGCATTTAAACAAAATTAAGGCTTTTGACATTCGGAGACCGAGTTTACATGCGTGCAGCGCTCGCAAAACGTGATGGCTCGATTGGCTGAGTGACGCTTTTTCGCTCGCGGCATCGGTGCCAAACGAGTTTTGACGATGCAAAACGATGCATTTGCAGAAAATTAAGGTTTTTGTCATTCGGAGACCGAGTTCACACGCGTGCAGCGCTCGCAAAGCGTGACGGCTCAATTTGGCTGATTGACGCATTTTCGCTCGCGGCATCGTTGCCAAACGAGTTTTGACGATGCAAAACGATGCAATTAAACAAAATTAAGGGTTTTGATATTCGGAGATCGAGTTAACATGGGTGCGGCGCTCGCAAGACGAGATGGCTTGATTTGGCTGTTTGACGCTTTTTCGCTCGCGGCATCGGTGCCAAACGCGTTTTAACGATGTAAAACGATGCATTTGCACAAAATACAGGTTTTTGATACTCGGCGACCGAGTTTACATGAGTGCCACGCGCGCAGAACGCGATGGCTTGATTTGGCTGTTTGACGCTTTTTCGCTCGCGGCATCGGTGACAAACGAGTTTTAACGATGTAAAACGATGCATTTGCACAAAATAAAGGTTTTTGGTACTCGGCGACCAAGTTTACATGAGTGCCACGCGCGCAGAACGCGATAGCTTGATTTGGCTGACTGACGCATTTTCGCTAGCGGCATCATTGCCAAACGAGTTTTGACGATGCAAAACAATGCATTTAAACAAAATTAAGTCTTTTGACATTCGGAGACCGAGTTTACATGCGTGCAGCGCTCGCAAAACGCGATGGCTCGATTTGGCTGAGTGACGCTTTTTCGCTCGCGGTATCGGTGCAAAACGTGTTTTGACGATGCAAAACGATGCATTAGCACAAAATTAAGGTTTTTGTCGTTCGGAGACCGAGTTTACACGCGTGCAGCGCTCGCAAAACGTGACGGCTCAATTTGGCTGATTGACGCATTTTCGCTCGCGGCATCGTTGCCAAACGAATTTTGAAGATGTAAAACGATGCATTTGCACGAAATTAAGGTTTTTGTCATTCGGAGACCGAGTTTACATGCGTGCAGCGCTCGCAAAACGCAATGGCTCGATTTGGCTGATTGACGCTTTTTCGCTCGCGGCATCGGTGCAAAACGAGTTTTGACGATGCAAAACGATGCATTTGCACAAAATCAAGGTTTTTGACATTCGGAGATCGAGTTTACATGCATGCAGCGCTCGCAAAATAAGATGGCTCGATTTCGCTGTTTGGAGCTTTTTCGCTCGCGGCATCGGTGCCAAACGAGTTTTAACGATGTAAAACGATGCATTTGCACAAAATACAGGTTTTTGATACTCGGCGACCGAGTTTACATGAGTGCCACGCGCGCAGAACGCGATGGCTTGATTTGGCTGTTTGACGCTTTTTCGCTCGCGGCATCGGTGCCAAACGAGTTTTAACGATGTAAAACGATGCATTTGCACAAAATAAAGGTTTTTGGTACTCGGCGACCAAGTTTACATGAGTGCCACGCGCGCAGAACGCGATAGCTTGATTTGGCTGACTGACGCATTTTCGCTAGCGGCATCATTGCCAAACGAGTTTTGACGATGCAAAACAATGCATTTAAACAAAATTAAGTCTTTTGACATTCGGAGACCGAGTTTACATGCGTGCAGCGCTCGCAAAACGCGATGGCTCGATTTGGCTGAGTGACGCTTTTTCGCTCGCGGTATCGGTGCAAAACGTGTTTTGACGATGCAAAACGATGCATTAGCACAAAATTAAGGTTTTTGTCGTTCGGAGACCGAGTTTACACGCGTGCAGCGCTCGCAAAACGTGACGGCTCAATTTGGCTGATTGACGCATTTTCGCTCGCGGCATCGTTGCCAAACGAATTTTGAAGATGTAAAACGATGCATTTGCACGAAATTAAGGTTTTTGTCATTCGGAGACCGAGTTTACATGCGTGCAGCGCTCGCAAAACGCAATGGCTCGATTTGGCTGATTGACGCTTTTTCGCTCGCGGCATCGGTGCAAAACGAGTTTTGACGATGCAAAACGATGCATTTGCACAAAATCAAGGTTTTTGACATTCGGAGATCGAGTTTACATGCATGCAGCGCTCGCAAAATAAGATGGCTCGATTTCGCTGTTTGGAGCTTTTTCGCTTGCGGCATCGGTGCCAAACGAGTTTTAACGATGTAAAACGATGCATTTGCACAAAATTAATGTTTTTGTCATTCGGAGACCGAGTTCACATGCGTGCAGCGCTCGCAAAACGCGATAGCTCGATTTGGCTGACTGACGCTTTTTCGCTCGCGGCATCGGTGCCAAACGAGTTTTAACGATGTAAAACGATGCATTTGCACAAAATACAGGTTTTTGATACACGGCGACCGAGTTTACATAAGTGCCACGCGCGCAGAACGCGATGGCTTGATTGGGCTGTTTGACGCTTTTTCGCTCGCGGCATCGGTGCCAAACGAGTTTTAACGATGTAAAACGATGCATTGACACAACATAAAGGTTTTTGATACTCGGTGACCGAGTTTACATGAGTGCCACGCGCGCAGAACGCGATAGCTTCATTTGGCTGATTGACGCATTTTCGATAGCGGCATCATTGCCAAACGAGTTTTGACGATGCAAAACGATGCATTTAAAAAAAATTAAGGCTTTTGACATTCGGAGACCGAGTTTACATGCGTGCAGCGCTCGCAAAACGTGATGGCTCGATTGGCTGAGTGACGCTTTTTCGCTCGCGGCATCGGTGCCAAACGAGTTTTGACGATGCAAAACGATGCATTTGCAGAAAATTAAGGTTTTTGTCATTCGGAGACCGAGTTTACACGCGTGCAGCGCTCGCAAAGCGTGACGGCTCAATTTGGCTGATTGACGCATTTTCGCTCGCGGCATCGTTGCCAAACGAGTTTTGACGATGCAAAACGATGCAATTAAACAAAATTAAGGGTTTTGATATTCGGAGATCGAGTTAACATGGGTGCGGCGCTCGCAAGACGAGATGGCTTGATTTGGCTGTTTGACGCTTTTTCGCTCGCGGCATCGGTGCCAAACGAGTTTTAACGATGTAAAACGATGCATTTGCACAAAATACAGGTTTTTGATACTCGGCGACCGAGTTTACATGAGTGCCACGCGCGCAGAACGCGATGGCTTGATTTGGCTGTTTGACGCTTTTTCGCTCGCGGCATCGGTGACAAACGAGTTTTAACGATGTAAAACGATGCATTTGCACAAAATAAAGGTTTTTGGTACTCGGCGACCAAGTTTACATGAGTGCCACGCGCGCAGAACGCGATAGCTTGATTTGGCTGACTGACGCATTTTCGCTAGCGGCATCATTGCCAAACGAGTTTTGACGATGCAAAACAATGCATTTAAACAAAATTAAGTCTTTTGACATTCGGAGACCGAGTTTACATGCGTGCAGCGCTCGCAAAACGCGATGGCTCGATTTGGCTGAGTGACGCTTTTTCGCTCGCGGTATCGGTGCAAAACGTGTTTTGACGATGCAAAACGATGCATTAGCACAAAATTAAGGTTTTTGTCGTTCGGAGACCGAGTTTACACGCGTGCAGCGCTCGCAAAACGTGACGGCTCAATTTGGCTGATTGACGCATTTTCGCTCGCGGCATCGTTGCCAAACGAATTTTGAAGATGTAAAACGATGCATTTGCACGAAATTAAGGTTTTTGTCATTCGGAGACCGAGTTTACATGCGTGCAGCGCTCGCAAAACGCAATGGCTCGATTTGGCTGATTGACGCTTTTTCGCTCGCGGCATCGGTGCAAAACGAGTTTTGACGATGCAAAACGATGCATTTGCACAAAATCAAGGTTTTTGACATTCGGAGATCGAGTTTACATGCATGCAGCGCTCGCAAAATAAGATGGCTCGATTTCGCTGTTTGGAGCTTTTTCGCTCGCGGCATCGGTGCCAAACGAGTTTTAACGATGTAAAACGATGCATTTGCACAACATAAAGGTTTTTGATACTCGGTGACCGTGTCTACATGAGTGCCACGCGCGCAGAACGCGATAGCTTGATTTGGCTGATTGACGCTTTTTTCCTCGTGCATCGGTGGCAAACGAGTTCTAAAGATTCAAAACGATGCATTTGCACAAAATTACAATTTTTGACATTCGGAGATCGAGTTTACATGCGTGCAGCGCTCGCAAAACGCGATGGCTCGATTCGGCTGAGTGACGCTTTTTCGCTCGCGGCATCGGTGCCAAACGAGTTTCGACGATGCAAAACGATGCATTTGCACAAAATTAAGGTTTTTGGTACTCGGCGACCGAGTTTACATGAATGCCACGCGCGCAGAACGCGATAGCTTGATTTGGCTGATTGACGCATTTTCGCTAGCGGCATCATTGCCAAACGAGTTTTGACGATGCAAAACGATGCATTTAAATAAAATTAAGGCTTTTGACATTCAGAGACCGAGTTTACATGCGTGCAGCGCTCGCAAAACGCGATGGCTCGATTTGGCTGAGTGACGCTTTTTCGCTCGCGGCATCGGTGCAAAACGAGTTTTGACAATGCAAAACGATGCATTTGCACAAAATTAAGGGTTTTGTCATTCGGAGACCGAGTTTACACGCTTGCAGCGCTCGCAAAACGTGACGGCTTAATTTGGCTGATTGACGCATTTTCGCTCGCGGCATCGTTGCCAAAAGAATTTTGAAGATGTAAAACGATGCATTTGCACAAAATTAAGGTTTTTGTCATTCGAAGACCGAGTTTACATGAGTGCAGCTCTCGCAAAACGCAATGGCTCGATTTGGCTGACTGACGCTTTTTCGCCCGCGGCATCGGTGTTAAACGAGTTTTGACGATGCAGAACGATGCATTTACACAAAATTAAGGTTTTTGTCATTCGGAGACCGAGTTTACACGCGTGCAGCGCTCGCAAAACGTGACGGCTCAATTTGACTGATTGACGCATTTTCGCTCGCAGGATCGTTGCCAAACGAGTTTTAACGATGTAAAACGATGCATTTGCACAAAATACAGGTTTTTGATACTCGGCGACCGAGTTTACATGAGTGCCACGCGCGCAGAACGTGATAGCTTGATTTGGCTGATTGACGCATTTTCGCTAGCGGCATCATTGCCAAACGAGTTTTGACGATGCAAAACGATGCATTTAAACAAAATTAAGGCTTTTGACATTCGGAGACCGAGTTTACATGCGTGCAGCGCTCGCAAAACGCGATGGCTCGATTTGGCTGAGTGACGCTTTTTCGTTCGCGGCATCGGTGCCAAACGAGTTTTGACGATGCAAAACGATGCATTTGCACAAAATTAAGGTTTTTGTCATTCGGAGACCGAGTTTACACGCGTGCAGCGCTTGCAAAACGTGATGGCTCAATTTGGCTGATTGACGCATTTTCGCTAGCAGCATCGTTGCCAAACGAGTTTTGACGATGCAAAACGATCCAATTAAACAAAATTAAGGGTTTTGACATTCGGAGATCGAGTTAACATGGGTCCAGCGCTCGCAAAACGAGATGGCTTGATTTGGGTGTTTGACGCTTTTTCGCTCGCGGCATCGGTGCCAAACGAGTTTTAACGATGTAAAACATTGCATTTGCACAAAATAAACGTTGTTGGTACTCGGCGACCGAGTTTACATGAGTGCCACGCGCGCAGAACGCGATAGCTTGATTTGGCTGATTGACGCATTTTCGCTAGCGGCATCATTGCCAAACGAGTTTTGACGATGCAAAACGATGCATTTAAACAAAATTAAGGCTTTTGACATTCGGAGACCGAGGTTACATGCGTGCAGCGCTCGCAAAACGTGATGGCTCAGTTTGGCTGATTGACGTTTTTTCGCTCGCGGCATCGGTGCCAAACGAGTTTTAACGATGTAAAACGATGCATTTGCACAAAATAAAGGTTTTTGGTACTCGGCGACCGAGTTTACATGAGTGCTACTCGCGCAGAACGCGATAGCTTGATTTGGCTGACTGACGCATTTTCGCTAGCGGCATCATTGCCAAACGAGTTTTGACGATGCAAAACGATGCATTTAAACAAAATTAAGGCTTTTGACATTCGGAGACCGAGTTTACATGCGTGCACCGCTCGCAAAACGCGATGGCTCGATTTGGCTGAGTGACGCTTTTTCGCTCGCGGCATCGGTGCAAAACGAGTTTTGACGATGCAAAACGATGCATTTGCACAAAATTAAGCTTTTTGTCATTCGGAGACCGAGTTTCCACGCGTGCAGCGCTCGCAAAACGTGACGGCTCAATTTGGCTGATTGACGCATTTTCGCTCGCGGCATCGTTGCCAAACGAATTTTGAAGATGTAAAACAATGCATTTGAACAAAATTAAGTTTTTTGTCATTCGGAGACCGAGTTTACATGCGTGCACCGCTCGCAAAACGCGATGGCTCGATTTGGCTGAGTGACGCTTTTTCGCTCGCGGCATCGGTGCAAAACGAGTTTTGACGATGCAAAACGATGCATTTGCACAAAATTAAGCTTTTTGTCATTCGGAGACCGAGTTTCCACGCGTGCAGCGCTCGCAAAACGTGACGGCTCAATTTGGCTGATTGACGCATTTTCGCTCGCGGCATCGTTGCCAAACGAATTTTGAAGATGTAAAACAATGCATTTGAACAAAATTAAGTTTTTTGTCATTCGGAGACCGAGTTTACATGCGTGCAGCGCTCGCAAAACGCAATGGCTCGATTTGGCTGATTGACGCTTTTTCGCTCGCAGCATCGGTGCCAAACGAGGTTTAACGATGTAAAACGATGCATTTGTACAAAATACAGGTTTTTGATACTCGGCGACCGAGTTTACATGAATGCCACGCGCGCAGAACGCGATAGCTTTCTTTGGCTGATTGACGCATTTTCGCTAGCGGCATCATTGCCAAACGAGTTTTGACGATGCAAAACGATGCATTTAAACAAAATTAAGGCTTTTGACATTCGGAGACCGAGTTTACTTGCGTGCAGCGCTCGCAAAACGCGATGGCTCGATTTGTCTGAGTGACGCTTTTTCGTTCGCGGCATCGGTGCCAAACGAGTTTTGACGATGCAAAACGATGCATTTGCACAAAATTAAGGTTTTTGTCATTCGGAGACCGAGTTTACACGCGTGCAGCGCTTGCAAAACGTGATAGCTTGATTTGGCTGATTGACGCATTTTCGCTCGCGACATCGTTGCCAAACGAGTTTTGACGATGCAAAACGATGCAATTAAACAAAATTAAGGGTTTTGACATTCGGAGATCGAGTTAACATGGTTGCAGCGCTCGCAAAACGAGATGGCTTGATTTGGCTGTTTAACGCATTTTCGCTCGCGGCATCGTTGCCAAACGAATTTTGAAGATGTAAAACGATGCATTTGCACAAAATTAATGTTTTTGTCATTCGGAGACCGAGTTTACATGCGTGCAGCGCTCGCAAAACGCGATGGCTCGATTTGGCTGACTGACGCTTTTTCGCTCGCGGCATCGGTGCCAAACGAGTTTTAACGATGTAAAACGATGCATTTGCACAAAATACAGGTTTTTGATACTCGGCGACCGAGTTTACATGAGTGCCACGCGCGCAGAACGCGATGGCTTGATTGGGCTGTTTGACGCTTTTTCGCTCGCGGCATCGGTGCCAAACGAGTTCTAACGATGTAAAACGATGCATTGGCACAACATAAAGGTTTTTGATACTCGATGACCGAGTTTACATGAGTGCCACGCGCGCAGAACGCGATAGCTTCATTTGGCTGATTGACGCATTTTCGCTTTGGCATCATTGCCAAACGAATTTTGACGATGCAAAACGATGCATTTAAACAAAATTAAGGCTTCTGACATTCGGAGACCGAGTTTACATGCGTGCAGCGCTCGCAAAACGCGATGGCTCGATTTAGCTGAGTGACGATTTTTCGCTCGCGGCATCGGTGCAAAACGAGTTTTGGCGATGCAAAACGATGCATTTGCACAAAATTAAGGTTTTTGTCATTCGGAGACCGAGTTTACACGCGTGCAGCGCTCGCAAAACGTGACGGCTCAATTTGGCTGATTGACGCATTTTCGCTTGCGGCATCGTTACCAAACGAATTTTGAAGATGTAAAACGATGCATTTGCACAAAATTAAGGTTTTTGTCATTCGGAGACCGAGTTTACATGCGTGCAGCGCTCGCAAAACGCGATGGCTCGAATTGGCTGACTGACGCTTTTTCGCTCGCGGCATCGGTGCCAAACGGATTTTAACGATGTAAAACGATGCATTTGCACAAAATACAGGTTTTTGATACTCGGCGACCGAGTTTACATGAGTGCCACGCGCGCAGAACGCGATGGCTTGATTTGGCTGTTTGACGCTTTTTCGCTCGCGGCATCGGTGCCAAACGAGTTTTAACGATGTAAAACGATGCATTGGCACAACATAAAGGTTTTTGATACTCGGTGACCGAGTTTACATGAGTGCCACGCGCGCAGAACGCGATAGCTTCATTTGGCTGATTGACGCATTTTCGCTAGCGACATCATTGCCAAACGAGTTTTGACGATGCAAAACGATGCATTTAAACAAAATTAAGGCTTTTGACATTCGGAGACCGAGTTTACATGCGTGCAGCGCTCGCAAAACGCGATGGCTCGATTTGGCTGAGTGACGCTTTTTCGCTCGCGGCATCGGTGCAAAACGAGTTTTGACGATGCAAAACGATGCATTTGCACAAAATTAAGGTTTTTGTCATTCGGAGAGCGAGTTTACACGCGTGCAGCCCCCGCAAAACGTGACGGCTCAATTTGGCTGATTGACGCATTTTCGCTCGCGGCATCGTTGCCAAACGAATTTTGAAGATGTAAAACGATGCATTTCCACGAAATTAAGGTTTTTGTCATTCGGAGACCGAGTTTACATGCGTGCAGCGCTCGCAAAACGCAATGGCTCGATTTGGCTGATTGACGCTTTTTCGCTCGCGGCATCGGTGCCAAACGTGTTTTAACGATGTAAAACGATGCATTTGCACAAAATACAGGTTTTTGATACTCGGCGACCTAGTTTACATGAGTGCCACGCGCGCAGAACGCGATGGCTTGATTTGGCTGTTTGACGCTTTTTCGCTCGCGGCATCGGTGCCAAACGAGTTTTAACGATGTAAAACGATGCATTGGCACAACATAAAGGTTTTTGATACTCGGTGACCGAGTTTACATGAGTGCCACGCGCGCAGAACGCGATAGCTTCATTTGGCTGATTGACGCATTTTCGCTAGCGGCATCATTGCCAAACGAGTTTTGACGATGCAAAACGATGCATTTAAACAAAATTAAGGCTTTTGACATTCGGAGACCGAGTTTACATGCGTGCAGCGCTCGCAAAACGCGATGGCTCGATTTGGCTGAGTGACGCTTTTTCGCTCGCGGCATCGGTGCAAAACGAGTTTTGACGATGCAAAACGATGCATTTGCACAAAATTAAGGTTTTTGTCATTCGGAGAGCGAGTTTACACGCGTGCAGCGCCCGCAAAACGTGACGGCTCAATTTGGCTGATTGACGCATTTTCGCTCGCGGCATCGTTGCCAAACGAATTTTGAAGATGTAAAACGATGCATTTCCACGAAATTAAGGTTTTTGTCATTCGGAGACCGAGTTTACATGCGTGCAGCGCTCGCAAAACGCAATGGCTCGATTTGGCTGATTGACGCTTTTTCGCTCGCGGCATCGGTGCCAAACGTGTTTTAACGATGTAAAACGATGCATTTGCACAAAATACAGGTTTTTGATACTCGGCGACCTAGTTTACATGAGTGCCACGCGCGCAGAACGCGATAGCTTGATTTGGCTGATTGACGCATTTTCGCTAGCGGCATCATTGCCAAACGAGTTTTGACGATGCAAAACGATGCATTTGCACAAAATTAAGGTTTCTATCATTCGGCAACCGAGTTTTCATGCGTGCAGCGCTCGCAAAACGCGATGGCTCGATTTGGCTGACTGACGCTTTTTCGCTCGCGGCATCGGTGCAAAACGAGTTTTGACGATGCAAAACGATGCAATTAAACAAAATTAAGGGTTTTGACATTCGGAGATCGAGTTAACATGGGTGCAGCGCTCGCAAAACGAGATGGCTTGATTTGGCTGTTTGACGCTTTTTCGCTCGCGGCATCGGTGCCAAACGAGTTTTAACGATGTAAAACGATGCATTTGCACAAAATAAAGGTATTTGGTACTCTGCGACCGAGTTCACATGAGTGCCACGCGCGCAGAACGCGATAGCTTCATTTGGCTGATTGACGCATTTTCGCTAGCGGCATCATTGCCAAACGAGTTTTGACGATGCAAAACGATGCATTTAAACTAAATTAAGGCTTTTGACATTCGGAGACCGAGTTTACATGCGTGCAGCGCTCGCAAAACGCGATGGCTCGATTTGGCTGAGTGACGCTTTTTTGCTCGCGGCATCGGTGCAAAACGAGTTTTGACGATGCAAAACGATGCATTTGCACAAAATTAAGGTTTTTGTCATTCGGAGAGCGAGTTTACACGCGTGCAGCGCCCGCAAAACGTGACGGCTCAATTTGGCTGATTGACGCATTTTCGCTCGCGGCATCGTTGCCAAACGAATTTTGAAGATGTAAAACGATGCATTTCCACGAAATTAAGGTTTTTGGCATTCGGAGACCGAGTTTACATGCGTGCAGCGCTCGCAAAACGCAATGGCTCGATTTGGCTGATTGACGCTTTTTCGCTCGCGGCATCGGTGCCAAACGTGTTTTAACGATGTAAAACGATGCATTTGCACAAAATACAGGTTTTTGATACTCGGCGACCTAGTTTACATGAGTGCCACGCGCGCAGAACGCGATAGCTTGATTTGGCTGATTGACGCATTTTCGCTAGCGGCATCATTGCCAAACGAGTTTTGACGATGCAAAACGATGCATTTGCACAAAATTAAGGTTTCTATCATTCGGCAACCGAGTTTTCATGCGTGCAGCGCTCGCAAAACGCGATGGCTCGATTTGGCTGACTGACGCTTTTTCGCTCGCGGCATCGGTGCAAAACGAGTTTTGACGATGCAAAACGATGCAATTAAACAAAATTAAGGGTTTTGACATTCGGAGATCGAGTTAACATGGGTGCAGCGCTCGCAAAACGAGATGGCTTGATTTGGCTGTTTGACGCTTTTTCGCTCGCGGCATCGGTGCCAAACGAGTTTTAACGATGTAAAACGATGCATTTGCACAAAATAAAGGTATTTGGTACTCTGCGACCGAGTTCACATGAGTGCCACGCGCGCAGAACGCGATAGCTTGATTTGGCTGATTGACGCATTTTCGCTAGCGGCATCATTGCCAAACGAGTTTTGACGATGCAAAACGATGCATTTAAACAAAATTAAGGCTTTTGACATTCGGAGAGCGAGTTTACATGCGTGCAGCGCTCGCAAAACGCGATGGCTCGATTTGGCTGAGTGACGCTTTTTCGCTAGCGGCATCGGTGCAAAACGAGTTTTGACGATGCAAAACGATGCATTTGCACAAAATTAAGGTTTTTGTTATTCGGAGACCGAGTTTACACGCGAGCAGCGCTTGCAAAACGTGACGGCTCAATTTGGCTGATTGACGCATTTTCGCTGGCGACATCGTTGCCAAACGAATTTTGAAGATGTAAAACGATGCATTTGCACAAAATTAAGGTTTTTGTCATTCGGAGACCGAGTTTACATGCGTGCAGCGCTCGCAAAACGCGATGGCTCGATTTGGCTGACTGACGTTTTTTCGCTCGCGGCATCGGTGCAAAACGAGTTTTGACGATGCAAAACGATGCATTTGCACAAAATTAAGGTTTTTGTCATTCGGAGACCGAGTTTACACGCGAGCAGCGCTCGCAAAACGTGACGGCTCAATTTGACTGATTGACGCATTTTCGCTCGCGACATCGTTGCCAAACGAATTTTGAAGATGTAAAACGATGCATTTAAACAAAATTAAGGCTTTTGACATTCGGAGACCGAGTTTACATGCGTGCAGCGCTCGCAAAACGCGATGGCTCGATTTGGCTGAGTGACGCTTTTTCGCTCGCGGCATCGGTGCAAAACGAGTTTTGACGATGCAAAACGATGCATTTGCACAAAATTAAGGTTTTTGTCATTCGGAGACCGAGTTTACACGCGAGCAGCGCTCGCAAAACGTGACGGCTCAATTTTGCTGATTGACGCATTTTCGCTCGCGACATCGTTGCCAAACGAATTTTGAAGATGTAAAACGATGTATTTGCACAAAATTAAGGTTTTTGTCATTCGGAGACCGAGTTTACATGCGTGCAGCGCTCGCAAAACGCGATGGCTCGATTTGGCTGACTGACGCTTTTTCGCTCGCGGCATCGGTGCCAAACGAGTTTTGACGATGTAAAACGATGCATTTGTACAAAATACAGGTTTTTGATACTCGGCGACCGAGTTTACATGAGTGCCACGCGCGCAGAACGCGATAGCTTGATTTATCTGATTGACGCATTTTCGCTAGCGGCATCATTGCCAAACGAGTTTTGACGATGCAAAACGATGCATTTGCACAAAATCAAGGTTTCTGTCATTCGGAGACCGAGTTTTCATGCATGCAGCGCTCGCAAAACGTGACGGCTCAATTTGGCTGATTGGCGCTTTTTCGCTCGCGGCATCGGTGCCAAACGAGTTTTAACGATGTAAAACGATGCATTTGCACAACATAAAGGTTTTTGATACTCGGTGACCGAGTTTACATGAGTGCCACGTGCGCAGAACGCGATAGCTTGATTTGGCTGATTGACGCATTTTCGCTAGCGGCATCGGTGCAAAACGAGTTTTGACGATGCAAAACGATGCATTTGCACAAAATTAAGGTTTTTGACACTCGGCGACCGAGTCTACATGAGTGCCACGAGTGCAAAACGCGATAGCTCGAATTGGCTGTTAGACGCTTTTTTCCTCGTGCATCGGTGGCAAACGAGTTCTAACGATTCAAAACGATGCATTTGCACAAAATTACAATTTTTGACATTCGGAGATCGAGTTTACATGCGTGCAGCGCTCGCAAAACGCGACGGCTCGATTTGGCTGAGTGACGCTTTTTCGCTCGCGGCATCGCTGCCAAACGAGTTTTGACGATGCAAAACGATGCATTTGCACAAAATACAGGTTTTTGATACTCGGCGACCGAGTTTACATGAGTGCCACGCGCGCAGAACGCGATAGCTTGATTTGGCTGATTGACGCATTTTCGCTAGCGGCATCATTGCCAAACGAGTTTTGACGATGCAAAACGATGCATTTAAACAAAATTAAGGCTTTTGACATTCGGAAACCGAGATTACATGCGTGCAGCGCTCGCAAAACGCGATGGCTCGATTTGGCTGAGTGACGCTTGTTCACTCGCGGCATCGGTGCAAAACGAGTTTTGACGATGTAAAACGATGCATTTGCACAAAATTAAGCTTTTTGTCATTCGGAGACCGAGTTTACACGCGTGCAGCGCTCGCAAAACGTGACGGCTCAATTTGGCTGATTGACGCATTTTCGCTCGCGGCATCGTTGCCAAACGAATTTTGAAGATGTAAAACGATGCATTTGCACAAAATTAAGGTTTTTGTCATTCGGAGACCGAGTGTACATGCGTGCAGCGATAGCAAAACGCAATGGCTCGATTTGGCTGATTGACGCTTTTTCGCTCGCAGCATCGGTGCTAAACGAGTTTTAACGATGTAAAACGATGCATTTGCACAAAATACAAATTTTTGATACTCGGCGACCGAGTTTACATGAGTGCCACGCGCGCAGAACGCGATAGCTTGATTTGGCTGATTGACGCATTTTCGCTAGCGGCATCATTGCCAAACGAGTTTTGACGATGCAAAACGATGCATTTAAACAAAATTAAGGCTTTTGAGATTCGGAGACCGAGTTTACATGCGTGCAGCGCTCGCAAAACGCGATGGCTCGATTTGGTTGAGTGACGCTTTTTCGTTCGCGGCATCGGTGCCAAACGAGTTTTGACGATGCAAAACGATGCATTTGCACAAAATTAAGGTTCTTGTCATTCGGAGACCGAGTTTACACGCGTGCAGCGCTTGCAAAACGTGTTGGCTCAATTTGGCTCATTGACGCATTTTCGCTCGCGGCATCGTTGCCAAACGAATTTTGAAGATGTAAAACGATGCATTTGCACAAAATTAGGGTTTTTGTCATTCGGAGACCGAGTTTACATGCGTGCAGCGCTCGCAAAACGCAATGGCTCGATTTGGCTGAGTGACGCTTTTTCGCTCACGGCATCGGTGCCAAATGAGTTTTGACGATGCAAAACGATGCATTTGCACAAAATTAAGGTTTTTGTCATTCGGAGACCGAGTTTACACGCGTGCAGCATTTGCAAAACGGGATGGCTCAATTTGGCTGATTGACGCATTTTCGCTCGCGGCATCGTTGCCAAACGAGTTTTGACGATGCAAAACGATGCAATTAAACAAAATTAAGGGTTTTGACATTCGGAGATCGAGTTAACATGGGTGCAGCGCTCGCAAAACGAGATGGCTTGATTTGGCTGTTTGACGCTTTTTCGCTCGCGGCATCGGTGCCAAACGAGTTTTAACGATGTAAAACGATGCATTTGCACAAAATAAAGGTATTTGGTACTCTGCGACCGAGTTTACATGAGTGCCACGCGCGCAGAACGCGATAGCTTGATTTGGCTGATTGACGCATTTTCGCTAGCGGCATCATTGCCAAACGAGTTTTGACGATGCAAAACGATGCATTTAAACAAAATTAAGGCTTTTGACATTCGGAGACCGAGTTTACATGCGTGCAGCGCTCGCAAAACGCGATGGCTCGATTTGGCTGAGTGACGCTTTTTCGCTCGCGGCATCGGTGCAAAACGAGTTTTGACGATGCAAAACGATGCATTTGCACAAAATTAAGCTTTTTGTCATTCGGAGACCGAGTTTACACGCGTGCAGCGCTCGCAAAATAAGATGGCTCGATTTGGCTGTTTGGAGCTTTTTCGCTCGCGCCATCGGTGCCAAAAGAGTTTTAACGATGTAAAACGATGCATATGCACAACATAAAGGTTTTTGATACTCGGTGACCGAGTCTACATGAGTGCCACGCGCGCAGAACGCGATAGCTTGATTTGGCTGATTGACGCTTTTTTCCTCGTGCATCGGTGGCAAACGAGTTCTAACGATTCAAAACGATGCATTTGCACAAAATTACAATTTTCGACATTCGGAGATCGAGTTTACATGCGTGCAGCGCTCGCAAAACGCGATGGCTCGATTTAGCTGAGTGACGCTTTTTCGCTCGCGGCATCGGTGCCAAACGAGTTTTGACGATGCAAAACGATGCATTTGCACAAAATTAAGGTTTTTGGTACTCGGCGACCGAGTTTACATGAATGCCACGCGCGCAGAACGCGATAGCTTGATTTGGCTGATTGACGCATTTTCGCTAGCGGCATCATTGCCAAACGAATTTTGAAGATGTAAAACTATGCATTTGCACAAAATTAAGGTTTTTGTCATTCGGAGACCGAGTTTACATGCGTGCAGCGCTCGCAAAACGCAATGGCCCGATTTAGCTGATTGACGCTTTTTCGCTCGCAGCATCGGTGCCAAACGATTTTTAACGATGTAAAACGATGCATTTGCACAAAATGCAGGTTTTTGATACTCGGCGACCGAGTTTACATGAGTCCCACGCGCGCAGAACGCGATAGCTTGATTTGGCTGATTGACGCATTTTCGCTAGTGGCATCATTGCCAAACGAGTTTTGACGATGCAAAACGATGCATTTAAACAAAATTAAGGCTTTTGACATTCGGAGACCGAGTTTACATGCGTGCAGCGCTCGCAAAACGCGATGGCTCGATTTGGCTGAGTGACGCTTTTTCGTTCGCAGCATCGGTGCCAAACGAGTTTTGACGATGCAAAACGATGCATTTGCACAAAATTAAGGTTTTTGTCATTCGGAGACCGAGTTTACACGCGTGCAGCGCTTGCAAAACGTGATGGCTCAATTTGGCTGATTGACGCATTTTCGCTCGCGGCATCGTTGCCAAACGAGTTTTGACGATGCAAAACGATGCAATTAAACAAAATTAAGGGTTTTGACATTCGGAGATCGAGTTAACATGGGTGCAGCGCTCGCAAAACGAGATGGCTTGATTTGGCTGTTTGAAGCTTTTTCGCTCGCGGCATCGGTGCCAAACGAGTTTTAACGATGTAAAACGATGCATTTGCACAAAATAAAGGTTTTTGGTACTCGGCGACCGAGTTTACATGAGTGCCACGCGCGAAGAACGCGATAGCTTGATTTGGCTGATTGACGCATTTTCGCTAGTGGCATCATTCCCAAACGAGTTTTGATGATGCAAAACGATGCATTTAAACAAAATTAAGGCTTTTGACATTCGGAGACCGAGTTTACGTGCGTGCAGCGCTCGCAAAAAGTGATGGCTCGATTGGCTGAGTGGCGCTTTTTCGCTCGCGGCATCGGTGCCAAACGAGTTTTGACGATGCAAAACGATGCATTTGCACAAAATTAAGGTTTTTGTCATTCGGAGACCGAGTTTACACGCGTGCAGCGCTTGCAAAACGTGATAGCTTGATTTGGCTGATTGACGCATTTTCGCTCGCGGCATCGGTGCCAAACGAGTTTTGACGATGCAAAACGATGCATTTGCACAAAATTAAGGTTTTTGTCATTCGGAGACCGAGTTTACATGCGTGCAGCGCTCGCAAAACGCGATGGCTCGATTTGGCTGACTGACGCTTTTTCGCTCGCGGCATCGGTGCCAAACGAGTTTTAACGATGTAAAACGATGCATTTGCACAAAATACAGGTTTTTGATACTCGGCGACCGAGTTTACATGAGTGCCACGCGCGCAGAACGCGATAGCTTGATTTGGCTGATTGACGCATTTTCGCTAGCGGCATCATTGCCAAACGAGTTTTGACGATGCAAAACGATGCATTTAAACAAAATTAAGGCTTTTGACATTCGGAGACCGAGTTTACATGAGTGCCACGCGCGCAGAACGCGATAGCTTGATTTGGCTGACTGACGCATTTTCGCTAGCGGCATCATTGCCAAACGAGTTTTGACGATGCAAAACGATGCATTTGCACAAAATACAGGTTTTTGATACTCGGCGACCGAGTTTACATAAGTGCTACGCGCGCAGAACGCGATAGCTTGATTTGGCTGATTGACGCATTTTCGCTAGGGGCATCATTGCCAAACGAGTTTTGACGATGCAAAACGATGCATTTAAACAAAATTAAGGCTTTTGACATTCGGAGACCGAGTTTACATGCGTGCAGCGCTCGCAAAACGCGATGGCTCGATTTGGCTGAGCGACGCTTTTTCGCTCGCGGCATCGGTGCCAAACGAGTTTTAACGATGTAAAACGATGCATTTGCACAAAATACAGGTTTTTGATACTCGGCGACCGAGTTTACATGAGTGCCACGCGCGCAGATCGCGATGGCTTGATTTGGCTGTTTGACGCTTTTTCGCTCGTGGCATCGGTGCCAAACGAGTTTTAACGATGTAAAACGATGCATTTGCACAAAATAAAGGTTTTTGGTACTCGGCGACCGAGTTTACATGAGTGCCACGCGCGCAGAACGCGATAGCTTGATTTGGTTGACTGACGCATTTTCGCTAGCGGCATCATTGCCAAACGAGTTTTGACGATGCAAAACGATGCATTTAAACAAAATTAAGTCTTTTGACATTCGGAGACCGAGTTTACATGCGTGCAGCGCTCGCAAAACGCGATGGCTCGATTTGGCTGAGTGACGCTTTTTCGCTCGCGGTATCGGTGCAAAACGAGTTTTGACGATGCATAACGATGCATTTGCACAAAATTAAGGTTTTTGTCATTCGGAGACCGAGTTTACACGCGTGCAGCGCTTGTCACGTCCCGCGTCTCGACGTGACAGTGGTCGCGGAGACTTATCACGGACACCGGAATAGGGAAAAGACGAGAAGCGCCTTATCGCACCGCGGGCCGCGGTGGGCCCTCTCGTGAGAAGCTGGGCGCAAACTTTTTCTCAGCTTGGGAATTGCTGACTCCACCTGTCAGGAATCAGCAATTCCTGAATACTGAACAACGGAGTGCGAGAAAGAGTCAGTCTCCAGAAACGCACCGAAGCAACCAGTTCGGTCTGGAGTAACTCCCAGCAATTGCGATCACGAGGCGACGATAATTCTTTCGGGCACATTACCGCGGTGCAATCCGGTCGCCGTTAATAAGCCGACCGCGCCGCTGTCAATGCCGTAAAGTCGTTGCATGGTGAAAAATAAGTCAATGCCGGTATAGAATTAGCAGTTTATACTTTGTGCCACGAACAATTAGTCGTGTAAAATAAGCTAATGATAAGTGAGTTGACGAGTGAGCGAAGAGAGTGCAAACGCGAGTGAGAGAGCAAAGAGAGTGACGAGTGAGAGAAATCCGAGAGCCGGGCCAGCTGGTGGTGGAGGACGTTCAGCCACGATAGAGGATGCGAGACACGAGCGAGTGAGTAAGAATGGAAGGATGAATGAGCAACAAATTGTAACGTCAGTGTGTTCGCGAAATCGACTACTCTTCCCATATTTTTCTTTCTGTCATCAAAAATTATAAAAATTATCGGATTCAACTGAAAACATGCCATCATAAAAATAAACGTTGACGGTTTAAGGTGAACCTTTTTAAATCTTTTCGTCAATAAAACCCAAACAACCCTACTCCATTTAATTTAAGAATCGGGCCCGTATGGGACGTTAAAGCAGTCGGAAATCTTACCCAAACAAAAAAATAAAATTAAACTCGCTACAAACCAATTTGTCGCGGGGATAGTTTGAATACGGGCAAAAACGCCCTTGCACGTGACAAACTATTTGGTGTCAGAAGTGCGAGACTTTTCCGACTAAAAAAAAAAAAAAAAAAAAAAAAAAAAAAAAAAAAAAAAAAAGTATCCGTTCAGTATCCGTTTGGTCATCTTGTCTTAGTATAAAGGTCATCCTTTAGCCGTCAAAATACTGAATTTTCGTTTTTCGAAAAATAAGAATCTTTTTGTTTTCATTTACGTTGCTTCTGTACCCCTGCCTCTTCGAAATGCAGGGCAACGAGACACAGCCCGGTCGAGAGACGGCTGACGTCTCGATGAGGCTACTTAATAACGTGACCGACATGATGAACAACATGTCACTACAAACTAGATTTTTGCAAATACCTAAGTACGATGGGAAAAATATGTCCCTTAGGGATTATCTGCAAGATATAAAAAACGGAGCTGCATTCATACCTGACACGTCAGAAGGCGAATACGTGAAAGCCGCAATCGCAAACCTGCAAGGGGACGTTCGGAACGTAGTATACGGCGAGCATATAAATTCCGTCGAGGAGTACATTAAACATCTAAAAAACCGGTTAGCCAGGGGAAAAACTTACGATTACTACCAAGACGCGATCGCGCGAATACGAATGAAACAAGGGCAGACTGTCGGAGAGTTCTATGACAAAATCCGAATTCTAATAAGTGGAGGGCGCTCAGCTTATTTTGCAAAACATGGAATCGAGGCTCCGGCAGGAGAAAAAGACCCGTTGCAGGAACTCGCTCTTATTTCGTTTATAGACGGGCTGCCCACACACATAAGCGAAGCAGTCGACGTACGAGAACCGAAGTCGCTCGAGGAAGCTTTTGCGATCGCGGAACGTCTTGCCGTACGAGAGGATCGGCGAAGACGTCGGGAGATAAGCCCTAGTCGAGTTTTATTTACCAGGGAGGGCGGAAGGTCAACCTTTCCCGTGTCTCCCGACCGCGACTTCCGATTTTCTAATCAGATGAGAGATCCGCGACCACCATACCGCGATGTCAACGATTATAGGCGCGAACACGATTCTCGAGCGACATATCGCGAGGAGCGGCCGCGCTATGACAGCCGAGATTCTCGAATGCCTTATCGGGACGAGTTCCGCGGCGATAGTCGAGGACGATATACTACGTACCGTGATGGTGACTCTCGGTCCCCTTCGCCGAGGTATCAGCGAGGCTGGGAAGAACATTCACCACGGTATGGATCGCCTGCGTCTGAAAATTCGCGACGCCCTCAGGGCATCCTGAGAAATCCTCAAGCCATGGAAGACAAACCACGGCTGGGATGTGGCAGCGAATATTGTTGTTACACGCGTAAGAGGTGCGAGTGCTGTCCTGTAGGCCGCAAGGATAGGTCGCCCGTTCCGGTTTACCCGAATTCTTTAAACTGCACAGAGGCTCGTCACGCGAATGCGCCGGCGAGCCGTGTAGAGGAAACGACCCCAAAGAATCACGGCCAGGACAAGCGACCGTCCGTGAAATTCCTGGAAAGATCTGCTCCGTCCTCTGGACGAGCGCAGCAGTAGAATCACCCGTGGTAGAAATGGCAGCGCCGGAGCTTAGGGAGCGCAAGGGGAGATTCTTCCTCGACACTGGATCGGACGCGAGTCTTATTAAACTGGGAGCATTAAACGAAGAATTGCGCGTGAACACGGACGAAATAATTAAAGTCTCGGGAATAGCAGAAAAGGAAATTCCAACGCTAGGTACAGTTATGATCCATTTCTCGGAGAAACCAACTAAATTTAACGTTATGTACGATTTGCCATTGGCATCTGACGCTTTGATAGGGAAACCGTACTTCAGGGAGGAAAAGGCAGAAATATCTTTCAACCACAATACGATGGTTACCCAAAGCGATCCAATCCGACCCAAACCATTTATTGATACGAATCCGCACGTATCCGATCGGGTGTTGAGGACGAAATCGAGCCGAGTTTTCCGAATAAAGGCCCGCACAAGACAAAAGGTGGCGATAGAAGTCAATGATAGCGAACTGAAAGAAGGATATCTGCCTCGCGTCGCAACCCGGGAAGGATTGTACTTGGGAGAAGCGCTCGTGACATCAGCCGGGGGCCAATGTTACGTGATGGCAATAAATACGCTAGACGAGGATGTAGAAGTAGCAGTAGAACCGCAAAATTTGGAACCATTCAGTATAAGCGACGGGAGTGATGACGCTATCTTTGACGAGACGGATTCGACGGACTCGGAAATAGAAGCTCCGGTAAACCGAGTGGAAGCAATAATGAACGCGCTGAGATTAGGACACTTGAACGACGAAGAATTAAGCCACGTACGCGCGTTAGTAGAAGAGCATCCGTATCAGTATAAACTCCCGGGGGATAAGTTACGATGCACAGATCGCGTCTACCATAAAATACCGACGTTAGACGAACTGCCTATAAACACCCGACAATACCGATTTCCCATGATCCATCGAGACGAGATCGAGAGGCAAATTTTGGTGAAACTCGGTGATGGAATAATTGTTCCCTCGCAGTCGCCTTATAATTCGCCTGTCTGGATAGTGCCCAAGAAACCGGATTCTCAGGGGCGTCCCAGGATGCGTATGGTAATCGATTTCCGAAGGCTCAACGAAAAGACAATTTCCGACGCCTACCCGTTGCCAAACACCCTAGATATCCTGGACCAATTAGGCCAGGCGCAATACTTCTCCACGTTTGACCTAGCCAGCGGGTTTCAGCAGATCCCGATGGATCCTGACGATCAAAATAAAACTGCCTTCTCCACTCTCAACGGGCATTATGAATACGCTCGAATGCCCGAGGGGCTAAAGAACGCCCCTGCAACGTTTCAACGCCTGATGGACAACGTGTTAAGGGGATTACAAGGCACAGAATTGTTCGTTTATTTGGACGACATTGTGGTATTTGCAAAAACCTTGACCGAGCACAAAATCAAAGTCCGACGGCTCATGAAGCGATTGGAGGAAGCAAATCTAACCCTTCAGCCGGACAAATGTGAATTCTTGCGCCGGGAAGTCGCGTTTCTCGGGCATATCGTGGGTCGCGATGGTCTCAGGATGGACCCGAAGAAATTGCGAGCCGTAAAAAAATACCCCACACCCAAGAATCAGAAAAACGTTCGGCAGTTTTTGGGCCTAGCGGGCTATTATCGGCGTTTCATACCCGATTTTTCAGCCCGAGCGAAACCACTGTCGGATATATTAAAGAAGGGGTTGGCATTCTCATGGGGGCCGGCGCAAAGGAGTAGCTTTAGGGATTTGCGAAGAGCATTATGCAAGGAACCGATTCTACAATACGCAGACATGGATAAGCAATTCGTTCTGACCACAGACGCGTCCGATATAGCGATAGGTTCGGTGCTTTCGCAAGATCATGACGGCCAAGATTTGCCTGTAGCTTATTATTCGAGGGTATTAACCAAGGCAGAGAAAAATTACTCCACTATAGACCGGGAATGCCTAGCGATAATAGATTCGATCGAACATTTTAGCACATATATATTCGGCAGACGTTTCAAATTGGTAAGCGACCACGAGCCCCTTAGATGGATAGCCTCGCTAGACGATCCAGGGAAGCGATTGACAAGGTGGAAATGGAAAATGCGGAAGTACAACTATGAATTCGTACACAAACCAGGCAGATTGAATACGAATGCGGACGCTCTCTCCCGGAATCCGGTGATTTCGGGAGAGTCTAGCTCGAGCGAAAGCGAGTTAGAAAAATGTACGGAATTGGCGAAAGTACTACCAATAAACTCGAGGGCAAAGCCCTCATCGTCAACGAGGTCGGCGACCCGAGGACGGCCAACGAGGACAACAAGAGCTGCATCGGTGCCGGGACTCGCAACCACCCCGAGTACAATAAATCAAAGCGTAATCGCGGCGCGAACGCGCTCGCGTCTGCGCACGGCCCCTTCAGAACCTACGATATCTGAGACCGACGAATCGGCTACAGAAGTTTCTGACCCTCCGATCCAAAGACTCCACCGTAGCACATTGCCAACCCCGCTGCTCCCCTCAAAGCGACCGATAGCTGTCGCAAGGCGCCCGAAAGTCATAGAGTCCGTCTCCCCAGAAACAGTCGAAACAAAAATCGCAAATACCCAATCAATATCGGTCGAATTATCTCAGGAAAGCGAAGACTCCGCCGAAAGTGTCTTCGAAGAAATAGTAGAAAACCAAGAGAGCTCAACAAATCCAGAAAAACAAGGCGAAATCGCTGAATTAAGGAATTCGGAAGGAAAAGATCTCGAGGACAAATTAGGGGCAATATCGCTGTCATTCCAGGATTCTCTAACTAGATTCGAGGAGTCGCTACGTATTCTAGAGGATAAATTCCAGTCTAAGGAATTGTCCGGTGACGAAGTAGAAATGCTCGAGGTAATTTCGGAAGGTGAAACTGTCGAGGAAGAAACGCGACGCGTATTAGACGAGCTAGATACTTATAGCGACGGCGAAGGAGATGAGGAGTTAGCGCGACGAGTAGAAAAAATTTGCAAGGCCCATGGAAGCGTGCCGGAGGAAGAACTGCTGCGCCGAGTAAGTATGACAAAGCAGGGCGGAGCTCGCGAGTCAAGTAAGGCAAGGGAAAAAGGTAATACAGGTGACTCGTCGACTGCAGGTATAGACACGCACAAGCTCGAAACGAGTAAAGGGGATCATGCGATGGAACAAGGCGAAGAAGCGAAAGTAGATTCCGAATTCAGACTAAAAGGAAAATCACCGACTGAGGAAAAAAATAAAGCGGGAAGCGAGCTCCCGACACCGGCCGGGGAGAGCTCGTCGATCGGGACAACTGCATTTGAAACCAAGGAGGAAGGGGAAAGTGCTCCGGGGATAAATAAGGGAAAAGAATGGCAACGGCGAACGATAAGATTTTCTCTGCCGGGAAATGAAGCTGTACCGACCGCAAGTTCCTCCCCCTTCCCACTGCGAGTACCGCTAAAAGGGATATTGCTGCCCCAAAGAAACGAACCGGGACCAACAATAGCGGAGAACCGCTCGGTAAAAATCAGGTTTAGTGATGACGATTTATGCGCCGTCGCCTCGTCATCGGAATCGGCAGATGATACCCAAATTGAGGTTGATTCGAAGTCGAAGATGGAAAGTGCAGTGGTCGGATCGCGCGAGTGTCTTACTTATAAGCCTGACAATTACGTACACTTTGTCTCGGCGGACGGCGAACCGACAACGCCGATTGGGAAAATACTGTCAGATTTAGGAAAAATAGACTTGGACAAATTAAAACAAAAGGGGATGAGAGTAGGCCAAATCGCAATCTCACCGTGCGGGAGAAATTCGATTTTCAGCGTAGTCGTAAAATCGAAATATTTTGAAAAAACCAGAGCCGAAGACATTGTTTCGGGTTTAAACAACCTGAAACAAACTTTAGAGCACAAAGGAGTAAAATCGTTCCGCATATCCCGCGCGGGGGATTTCTCCGATAGCCTTCCCGCAGACGAATTCATTAAATTAATACACAGCCTATTCTCAGAAACGGGAATTAAAATAACCGTTTGCTACGGTGTGATTAGGTTGCCGAAGGAGGAAGATCGCGCAGGGTTGCTTGAGGAATTTCACGGAAGTCTAATGGGAGGACATCGGGGCGTGACGAAAACATACCGCAAGATTCGAGAAAGATTTTACTGGCCTTCGTTGCGTAACGATGTCCAAAATTTGGTGAGGGGTTGCAAAAGTTGCCAAGAACAAAAACTCGTCCGAGTAAAAACGCGGGAGCCCATGATTATTACCGATACGCCGTCCGAAGTTTTCGAGAAAGTATCACTGGACACTGTAGGTCCCCTCCCCAAAACCCCCCATGGCAATTGCCACATCTTGACAATGCAGGACCAATTGTCAAAGTATTGCCTGACGGAACCGATTCCCGATTTAAAAGCGACAACGATCGCCGAGGCAATGGCCCGCAGACTGATCAGTCAATTCGGGGCGCCCGTCGCGATTCTGACCGACAGGGGAGCCGCGTTCACCAGTAACCTCCTACGCGAAATAGCAAAGATATTTAAAATAAAACAACTTTCGACATCGGGTTATCGCCCACAGACGAACGGAGCATTAGAACGGAGCCATATAATGCTGACTGAATACATAAAACATTATGCCGAAGATTACGACGATTGGGACCGTCTTTTGCCGTACGCGGAACTTTCCTACAATACCTGCGTACATGAAGCAACAAATTTCACGCCGTACGAAATTGTTTACGGAAGATTGCCGCGATTACCGAGTCAATTCCCCATAGATTCCAAACTTTCTACCTATAACTCGTTCGTCGCCGAGCTCATAAAAAGGATGTCCGAAATCAGAAAGATCGCGGGGGACAACCTCAATAAGTCTAAAGAAACGACCAAGCGATATTACGACGAGAAAGTACGACCCTTTTTGGGGAAGGTGGGGGACGAGGTGTGGGTGAAGAAGGAGGTGCGCAAGGGAAAATTTGACGCCCAGTACCACGGGCCCTACAAAATTGCCGAAATCACTGATAGAAATAACGTAATTTTGGAAACTGAAATGGGGGTGAGATTTCGTAAACACACTGATGCGGTAAAAATGTCATATGTGGGAATGTAAGGAATGAATGGAAGCGCGTGCACGCTAGAAAATTTAGAATTACCTCGCGGATGTTCTCACGCGAGAAAATGGTCAGCGCAACGAAGATAAGAGGCGATTGAATGTAAGAAGAGCATCCTGTAATGCGATAAGTGTAAAACCATGAGAATTGTCCAAGTTGCTGGCTCGTGGAAACATAAAGCCGCGCATACAGGTTAAGCAGAGCAGAAACTGTGGGAACGATAATTCAGCAAAGTTTTACAAAGAAAAAAAAAAGAGAAGCGGGGATGAATCCGCTGTCCCGCGTGATGCAAGAAACCAGTCGAGTCAAGACCGCGAGGCCGAAAAGTTGTCGCGCGGAATGGTCCAACGCGAACTCCCAATAACAGAAAACACCGAGCACGGTGATACAACTCAACTTGGGGAGATTGAAGACGAATTAACATCCCCACAAATCATAAACGGATCAGCTGTATTTACAATAAATTTGAATTACGGTTTAAACTTAATCGAGCTCAGCGTAATCGGTGCCAACGCTCACATCCTTTCCGTCGGTATCATTAATATCAACACGGCCGCTGGACCCGTTCAGTCTCTGGCCAGACTACTGATTTATACTCCTGATGAGAGTTATGCCCCGTATCTCTTTCACGTCGTCCACGATTATCCGGGAGCAACTGCTGGAGTAATTGGATCCTTATCCACGTATAATACGGTATAACCGGCACTTCGACAATTCCATGGTTCAAACGATTCAGATAAATAAATAAATAAATAAATAAATAAATAAATAAATAAATAAATAAATAAATAAATAAATAAATAAATAAATAAAAGAAGTGATAATAATAACTAGAAAAACTGCCACAAAATAAGGCTGGAAACATGAACGTCGCGTCGGTGATAGTGATACTTGCGTGGATAAACATTATCAAAGGCGAATTAACCAACGACAATTCGCATTACAATATCCAAATCGAGGACCGGCCAGGAATATACTACGAACGAGTGGGGCCCCTACAACTGCAGCACGTGGATTGGCGAGTGACGGTTTTCGTGGAAGTGGAGAAATTTGTGAGCGGATTCCCGGCATTTGATAAACAACTTACTACGGTGTCCAACGAATGTGCAAAAGTCAACACTAAACGACTGTGCGACGGACTCTTGCGAAAAGACGTGTTGCGGGAAAGACAAAGGTCAGCCGAAAAATTAGTGAAAGAACTGAAGCAGGAGGCATCCGCGCATTCACTGGAACGTCCACGTCACGGTGAATTACTTCGCTCCTTGAGGAAACGTTCAGTCCCTCTCGGAATAATTGGATCCATCAGCAAATCGTTATTTGGAACGTTGAACCAGGAGGACGCGGAATATATAAACTCCCAAATCGACAGACTATTTCAAGATCAGGGGAATCTGACGCGATTAATCGGACAACAGATGCACATCACCAGTTCCCGGCTTCAGCACCTTCACCAGGAACACCTAAATGAATCCCGCAAGGTCAACGAAATGGAAACCGAAATCGACGGGCTGTGGAAAAGAATGCAAAGCTTGGACAAGGAAACGGCGAAAATAATGTTCAACAACGACATAATGCGATTCGCATATCGAGCCGAAACAAAAATACAACAATACATCGAAACCTGCAGGGAATACATTCGAGTAATAGCGGGGGCGCGAGACGGTCGTCTCGATCCTGCAATATTACCTTCGGATCACATAGCCGAAATTTCCCGGGAAATCCAACTCCGGTCACCCGAATTCGAATTCCCGTTGGCGGCGGACTCACTGCGCGGTGAACTCCTGGCAAGAATCGCAAGAGCAAACCCCGTATTTCACCAAGGCCGAGTGATAATAGTCGTGCATATACCGCTGCTCGAGAGAACGCGTTATCATCTCTATCGAATGCACTCATGGCCGGTACCGCAACTGCAAAACAACACCGGGTCGGCGTACGTGCAACCGCTCAAGCAATACATCGCTATCTCGGAGGACCAAAGAACGTACTTCATGGCGGACGCCTTTTATATCAGCGCATGTACCCGGGTAGATCGGAAGTATATGTGTACAATGGAAACTCCTCTTCACGAAGTACTGACGACCGACCAATGCGAGATCGAGATGCTGGTAAAACCAACGGTTGCAGCGTACCGCAAGTGTAACGTTCGACTACGACCGCAGCACAGTGCCTTCTGGGCCCATCTACCCTCTCAAGGTGGTTGGCTATATTCGTTGCTAGAACCAGAGAAAATTCACGTTCTCTGCCCCGGTCTGGTCGACACAATTGTCGAATTAAGGGGAGCGGGAATCTTCCATCTCAGCGCAGATTGTGTAGGGAGAACACGAAACACGGCCCTCACCGGAATCAAAACATATGAGGATACCGAACGCTATTTTTACTTCCCGGAATTAAATCTAAATATCACGTCTTTAGTACCCGCATTGAATGACCCTGTCCCGAGGCCTCCTACATATTCAAGGAAGGTTAATAACCCAGAAGAAACGCAGCGATCATGGAAAAATTACGAGGATGGAGAGTCGCTTTTCGAGATTGAGCAGGAAATTTTGGCAATAGGGAATCACCATCGAGATAAGCAGCAGCAAACGCATCTGATTCTCGCCGGGTTCAGCGTCCAGGGACTCCTCGTGATCGCCCTCTGCTTCGTATGTTGCCGCGGGAAAATACGACGCAAGTGGCGTGTGACCAAAACAACGAAGAAATCGAAGAAAGAAAAAACGGAGGACCAAGAGCCGGATCAACCGGAGCCCTCAGAAAAACCTGAGACCAGCACGGATAAGATAAGGGGCAGCCTAACCAGCGGACGAATGCTACCGCGTCAAGATGCACAGGTCGATTAGACCTCTGTCCACCCTGGCAGTAGACGGATCGCAGGAAAAAAAAAAAAAAAAAAACGAAGAGAAATCGCTAACAACTAATTGGAATTCACCTCGTAAAACTTCAAATCGAGAACCCAAGATGTGCTTCGGAAAAATGGAAGGCGAGGTGACAAAGGTGTTCCCTGTCACCGACGAGGAACCCGACACCGTCCGCACACGACCAACACCGGGTTCCATAAACTATATCGAAGAAACAATCTGGCGAACATCATTGAGGGGCATCTGCGTGGTCTGCGAGCTACCGGGACACAACTGGGTGCAGTGCTACACGATCTGGCCGATCTTGAGATTCCGCGGAGACAACATCTGGTGTCCCCTCTGCAACTGCACATTTTCGCCGGAAGCGTTCGGTCGGCACAAAACCAGATGCCGAAGGAAGTATAAGAGACGATTGCGGGAAATGCAATTGAGATGGCAACCTCACGAAAATCAACCATAGCCACGACAACAAGGAAGCCTGCATCCGAGCGATCTGTAACCATTTTTTTTTTCCTTTTTTTTTGTGTGTGTAATTCAATTACTATTACATTCATACTACAATTATTCAATTATTATTATTATATCCATTATTATCACAATACAATTATTATATCCATTCATTACTTATTCAATTCTTATTACAATCATACTACAAATTACTCAATTATTATATCCATTCATTACTTATTCAATTCTTATTACAATCATACTACAATTACTCAATTATTATATCCATTCATTACTTATTCAATTTTTATTACAATCATACTACAATTATTCAATTATCATATCCATTCATTACTTACTCAATTCTTATTACCTTAATACGTCAATTGTTCAATTATTATTGCATTCATACTTATTATTATATCCAATTCAATCCAACCCAAACGACATGCACCCTTAAAACATGACTATGCTGGGATTGACTTATATAAATATGCCATGGGAATAATGACACGCATTTATTTCCCCTGATATATGGAATCGACGAGGACGTCGATACTTAAGGGGGGGGTGTTGTCACGTCCCGCGTCTCGACGTGACAGTGGTCGCGGAGACTTATCACGGACACCGGAATAGGGAAAAGACGAGAAGCGCCTTATCGCACCGCGGGCCGCGGTGGGCCCTCTCGTGAGAAGCTGGGCGCAAACTTTTTCTCAGCTTGGGAATTGCTGACTCCACCTGTCAGGAATCAGCAATTCCTGAATACTGAACAACGGAGTGCGAGAAAGAGTCAGTCTCCAGAAACGCACCGAAGCAACCAGTTCGGTCTGGAGTAACTCCCAGCAATTGCGATCACGAGGCGACGATAATTCTTTCGGGCACATTACCGCGGTGCAATCCGGTCGCCGTTAATAAGCCGACCGCGCCGCTGTCAATGCCGTAAAGTCGTTGCATGGTGAAAAATAAGTCAATGCCGGTATAGAATTAGCAGTTTATACTTTGTGCCACGAACAATTAGTCGTGTCAAATAAGCTAATGATAAGTGAGTTGACGAGTGAGCGAAGAGAGTGCAAACGCGAGTGAGAGAGCAAAGAGAGTGACGAGTGAGAGAAATCCGAGAGCCGGGCCAGCTGGTGGTGGAGGACGTTCAGCCACGATAGAGGATGCGAGACACGAGCGAGTGAGTAAGAATGGAAGGATGAATGAGCAACAAATTGTAACGTCAGTGTGTTCGCGAAATCGACTACTCTTCCCATATTTTTCTTTCTGTCATCAAAAATTATAAAAATTATCGGATTCAACTGAAAACATGCCATCATAAAAATAAACGTTGACGGTTTAAGGTGAACCTTTTTAAATCTTTTCGTCAATAAAACCCAAACAACCCTACTCCATTTAATTTAAGAATCGGGCCCGTATGGGACGTTAAAGCAGTCGGAAATCTTACCCAAACAAAAAAATAAAATTAAACTCGCTACAAACCAATTTGTCGCGGGGATAGTTTGAATACGGGCAAAAACGCCCTTGCACGTGACACGCTCGCAAAACGTGACGGCTCAATTTGACTGATTGACGCATTTTCGCTCGCAGGATCGTTGCCAAACGAGTTTTAACGATGTAAAACGATGCATTTGTACAAAATACAGGTTTTTGATACTCGGCGACCGAGTTTACATGAGTGCCACGCGCGCAGAACGTGATAGCTTGATTTGGCTGATTGACGCATTTTCGCTAGCGGCATCATTGCCAAACGAGTTTTGACGATGCAAAACGATGCATTTAAACAAAATTAAGTCTTTTGACATTCGGAGACCGAGTTTACATGCGTGCAGCGCTCGCAAAACGCGATGGCTCGATTTGGCTGAGTGACGCTTTTTCGCTCGCGGTATCGGTGCAAAACGTGTTTTGACGATGCAAAACGATGCATTATCACAAAATTAAGGTTTTTGTCGTTCGGAGACCGAGTTTACACGCGTGCAGCGCTCGCAAAACGTGACGGCTCAATTTGGCTGATTGACGCATTTTCGCTCGCGGCATCGTTGCCAAACGAGTTTTGACGATGCAAAACGATGCAATTAAACAAAATAAAGGGTTTTGACATTCGGAGATCGAGTTAACATGGGTGCAGCGCTCGCAAAACGAGATGGCTTGATTTGGCTGTTTGAAGCTTTTTCGCTCGCGGCATCGGTGCGAAACGAGTGTTAACGATGTAAAACGATGCATTTGCACAAAATAAAGGTTTTTGGTACTCGGCGACCGAGTTTACATGAGTGCCACGCGCGCAGAACGCGATAGCTTGATTTGGCTGATTGACGCATTTCCGCTAGTGGCATCATTGCCAAACGAGTTTTGACGATGCAAAACGATGCATTTAAACAAAATTAAGGCTTTTGACATTCGGAGACCGAGTTTACATGCGTGCAGCGCTCGCAAAACGCGATGGCTCGATTTGGCTGAGTGACGCTTTTTCGCTCGCGGCATCGGTGCAAAACGAGTTTTGACGATGCAAAACGATGCATTTGCACAAAATTAAGCTTTTTGTCATTCGGAGACCGAGTTTACACGCGTGCAGCGCTCGCAAAATAAGATGGCTCGATTTGGCTGTTTGGAGCTTTTTCGCTCGCGCCATCGGTGCCAAAAGAGTTTTAACGATGTAAAACGATGCATATGCACAACATAAAGGTTTTTGATACTCGGTGACCGAGTCTACATGAGTGCCACGCGCGCAGAACGCGATAGCTTGATTTGGCTGATTGACGCTTTTTTCCTCGTGCATCGGTGGCAAACGAGTTCTAACGATTCAAAACGATGCATTTGCACAAAATTACAATTTTCGACATTCGGAGATCGAGTTTACATGCGTGCAGCGCTCGCAAAACGCGATGGCTCGATTTAGCTGAGTGACGCTTTTTCGCTCGCGGCATCGGTGCCAAACGAGTTTTGACGATGCAAAACGATGCATTTGCACAAAATTAAGGTTTTTGGTACTCGGCGACCGAGTTTACATGAATGCCACGCGCGCAGAACGCGATAGCTTGATTTGGCTGATTGACGCATTTTCGCTAGCGGCATCATTGCCAAACGAATTTTGAAGATGTAAAACTATGCATTTGCACAAAATTAAGGTTTTTGTCATTCGGAGACCGAGTTTACATGCGTGCAGCGCTCGCAAAACGCAATGGCCCGATTTAGCTGATTGACGCTTTTTCGCTCGCAGCATCGGTGCCAAACGATTTTTAACGATGTAAAACGATGCATTTGCACAAAATGCAGGTTTTTGATACTCGGCGACCGAGTTTACATGAGTCCCACGCGCGCAGAACGCGATAGCTTGATTTGGCTGATTGACGCATTTTCGCTAGTGGCATCATTGCCAAACGAGTTTTGACGATGCAAAACGATGCATTTAAACAAAATTAAGGCTTTTGACATTCGGAGACCGAGTTTACATGCGTGCAGCGCTCGCAAAACGCGATGGCTCGATTTGGCTGAGTGACGCTTTTTCGTTCGCAGCATCGGTGCCAAACGAGTTTTGACGATGCAAAACGATGCATTTGCACAAAATTAAGGTTTTTGTCATTCGGAGACCGAGTTTACACGCGTGCAGCGCTTGCAAAACGTGATGGCTCAATTTGGCTGATTGACGCATTTTCGCTCGCGGCATCGTTGCCAAACGAGTTTTGACGATGCAAAACGATGCAATTAAACAAAATTAAGGGTTTTGACATTCGGAGATCGAGTTAACATGGGTGCAGCGCTCGCAAAACGAGATGGCTTGATTTGGCTGTTTGAAGCTTTTTCGCTCGCGGCATCGGTGCCAAACGAGTTTTAACGATGTAAAACGATGCATTTGCACAAAATAAAGGTTTTTGGTACTCGGCGACCGAGTTTACATGAGTGCCACGCGCGAAGAACGCGATAGCTTGATTTGGCTGATTGACGCATTTTCGCTAGTGGCATCATTCCCAAACGAGTTTTGACGATGCAAAACGATGCATTTAAACAAAATTAAGGCTTTTGACATTCGGAGACCGAGTTTACGTGCGTGCAGCGCTCGCAAAAAGTGATGGCTCGATTGGCTGAGTGGCGCTTTTTCGCTCGCGGCATCGGTGCCAAACGAGTTTTGACGATGCAAAACGATGCATTTGCACAAAATTAAGGTTTTTGTCATTCGGAGACCGAGTTTACACGCGTGCAGCGCTTGCAAAACGTGATAGCTTGATTTGGCTGATTGACGCATTTTCGCTCGCGGCATCGGTGCCAAACGAGTTTTGACGATGCAAAACGATGCATTTGCACAAAATTAAGGTTTTTGTCATTCGGAGACCGAGTTTACATGCGTGCAGCGCTCGCAAAACGCGATGGCTCGATTTGGCTGACTGACGCTTTTTCGCTCGCGGCATCGGTGCCAAACGAGTTTTAACGATGTAAAACGATGCATTTGCACAAAATACAGGTTTTTGATACTCGGCGACCGAGTTTACATGAGTGCCACGCGCGCAGAACGCGATGGCTTGATTTGGCTGATTGACGCATTTTCGCTAGCGGCATCATTGCCAAACGAATTTTGAAGATGTAAAACTATGCATTTGCACAAAATTAAGGTTTTTGTCATTCGGAGACCGAGTTTACATGCGTGCAGCGCTCGCAAAACGCAATGGCCCGATTTAGCTGATTGACGCTTTTTCGCTCGCAGCATCGGTGCCAAACGAGTTTTAACGATGTAAAACGATGCAATTGCACAAAATGCAGGTTTTTGATACTCGGCGACCGAGTTTACATGAGTCCCACGCGCGCAGAACGCGATAGCTTGATTTGGCTGAATGACGCATTTTCGCTAGTGGCATCATTGCCAAACGAGTTTTGACGATGCAAAACGATGCATTTAAACAAAATTAAGGCTTTTGACATTCGGAGACCGAGTTTACATGCGTGCAGCGCTCGCAAAACGCGATGGCTCGATTTGGCTGAGTGACGCTTTTTCGTTCGCGGCATCGGTGCCAAACGAGTTTTGACGATGCAAAACGATGCATTTGCACAAAATTAAGATTTTTGTCATTCGGAGACCGAGTTTACACGCGTGCAGCGCTTGCAAAACGTGATGGCTCAATTTGGCTGATTGACGCATTTTCGCTCGCGGCATCGTTGCCAAACGAGTTTTGACGATGCAAAACGATGCAATTAAACAAAATTAAGGGTTTTGACATTCGGAGACCGAGTTTACATGCGTGCAGCGCTCGCAAAACGCGATGGCTCGATTTGGCTGAGTGACGCTTTTTCGCTCGCGGTATCGGTGCAAAACGTGTTTTGACGATGCAAAACGATGCATTATCACAAAATTAAGGTTTTTGTCGTTCGGAGACCGAGTTTACACGCGTGCAGCGCTCGCAAAACGTGACGGCTCAATTTGGCTGATTGACGCATTTTCGCTCGCGGCATCGTTGCCAAACGAGTTTTGACGATGCAAAACGATGCAATTAAACAAAATAAAGGGTTTTGACATTCGGAGATCGAGTTAACATGGGTGCAGCGCTCGCAAAACGAGATGGCTTGATTTGGCTGTTTGAAGCTTTTTCGCTCGCGGCATCGGTGCGAAACGAGTGTTAACGATGTAAAACGATGCATTTGCACAAAATAAAGGTTTTTGGTACTCGGCGACCGAGTTTACATGAGTGCCACGCGCGCAGAACGCGATAGCTTGATTTGGCTGATTGACGCATTTCCGCTAGTGGCATCATTGCCAAACGAGTTTTGACGATGCAAAACGATGCATTTAAACAAAATTAAGGCTTTTGACATTCGGAGACCGAGTTTACATGCGTGCAGCGCTCGCAAAACGCGATGGCTCGATTTGGCTGAGTGACGCTTTTTCGCTCGCGGCATCGGTGCAAAACGAGTTTTGACGATGCAAAACGATGCATTTGCACAAAATTAAGCTTTTTGTCATTCGGAGACCGAGTTTACACGCGTGCAGCGCTCGCAAAATAAGATGGCTCGATTTGGCTGTTTGGAGCTTTTTCGCTCGCGCCATCGGTGCCAAAAGAGTTTTAACGATGTAAAACGATGCATATGCACAACATAAAGGTTTTTGATACTCGGTGACCGAGTCTACATGAGTGCCACGCGCGCAGAACGCGATAGCTTGATTTGGCTGATTGACGCTTTTTTCCTCGTGCATCGGTGGCAAACGAGTTCTAACGATTCAAAACGATGCATTTGCACAAAATTACAATTTTCGACATTCGGAGTTCGAGTTTACATGCGTGCAGCGCTCGCAAAACGCGATGGCTCGATTTAGCTGAGTGACGCTTTTTCGCTCGCGGCATCGGTGCCAAACGAGTTTTGACGATGCAAAACGATGCATTTGCACAAAATTAAGGTTTTTGGTACTCGGCGACCGAGTTTACATGAATGCCACGCGCGCAGAACGCGATAGCTTGATTTGGCTGATTGACGCATTTTCGCTAGCGGCATCATTGCCAAACGAATTTTGAAGATGTAAAACTATGCATTTGCACAAAATTAAGGTTTTTGTCATTCGGAGACCGAGTTTACATGCGTGCAGCGCTCGCAAAACGCAATGGCCCGATTTAGCTGATTGACGCTTTTTCGCTCGCAGCATCGGTGCCAAACGATTTTTAACGATGTAAAACGATGCATTTGCACAAAATGCAGGTTTTTGATACTCGGCGACCGAGTTTACATGAGTCCCACGCGCGCAGAACGCGATAGCTTGATTTGGCTGATTGACGCATTTTCGCTAGTGGCATCATTGCCAAACGAGTTTTGACGATGCAAAACGATGCATTTAAACAAAATTAAGGCTTTTGACATTCGGAGACCGAGTTTACATGCGTGCAGCGCTCGCAAAACGCGATGGCTCGATTTGGCTGAGTGACGCTTTTTCGTTCGCAGCATCGGTGCCAAACGAGTTTTGACGATGCAAAACGATGCATTTGCACAAAATTAAGGTTTTTGTCATTCGGAGACCGAGTTTACACGCGTGCAGCGCTTGCAAAACGTGATGGCTCAATTTGGCTGATTGACGCATTTTCGCTCGCGGCATCGTTGCCAAACGAGTTTTGACGATGCAAAACGATGCAATTAAACAAAATTAAGGGTTTTGACATTCGGAGATCGAGTTAACATGGGTGCAGCGCTCGCAAAACGAGATGGCTTGATTTGGCTGTTTGAAGCTTTTTCGCTCGCGGCATCGGTGCCAAACGAGTTTTAACGATGTAAAACGATGCATTTGCACAAAATAAAGGTTTTTGGTACTCGGCGACCGAGTTTACATGAGTGCCACGCGCGAAGAACGCGATAGCTTGATTTGGCTGATTGACGCATTTTCGCTAGTGGCATCATTCCCAAACGAGTTTTGACGATGCAAAACGATGCATTTAAACAAAATTAAGGCTTTTGACATTCGGAGACCGAGTTTACGTGCGTGCAGCGCTCGCAAAAAGTGATGGCTCGATTGGCTGAGTGGCGCTTTTTCGCTCGCGGCATCGGTGCCAAACGAGTTTTGACGATGCAAAACGATGCATTTGCACAAAATTAAGGTTTTTGTCATTCGGAGACCGAGTTTACACGCGTGCAGCGCTTGCAAAACGTGATAGCTTGATTTGGCTGATTGACGCATTTTCGCTCGCGGCATCGGTGCCAAACGAGTTTTGACGATGCAAAACGATGCATTTGCACAAAATTAAGGTTTTTGTCATTCGGAGACCGAGTTTACATGCGTGCAGCGCTCGCAAAACGCGATGGCTCGATTTGGCTGACTGACGCTTTTTCGCTCGCGGCATCGGTGCCAAACGAGTTTTAACGATGTAAAACGATGCATTTGCACAAAATACAGGTTTTTGATACTCGGCGACCGAGTTTACATGAGTGCCACGCGCGCAGAACGCGATGGCTTGATTTGGATGATTGACGCATTTTCGCTAGCGGCATCATTGCCAAACGAATTTTGAAGATGTAAAACTATGCATTTGCACAAAATTAAGGTTTTTGTCATTCGGAGACCGAGTTTACATGCGTGCAGCGCTCGCAAAACGCAATGGCCCGATTTAGCTGATTGACGCTTTTTCGCTCGCAGCATCGGTGCCAAACGAGTTTTAACGATGTAAAACGATGCAATTGCACAAAATGCAGGTTTTTGATACTCGGCGACCGAGTTTACATGAGTCCCACGCGCGCAGAACGCGATAGCTTGATTTGGCTGAATGACGCATTTTCGCTAGTGGCATCATTGCCAAACGAGTTTTGACGATGCAAAACGATGCATTTAAACAAAATTAAGGCTTTTGACATTCGGAGACCGAGTTTACATGCGTGCAGCGCTCGCAAAACGCGATGGCTCGATTTGGCTGAGTGACGCTTTTTCGTTCGCGGCATCGGTGCCAAACGAGTTTTGACGATGCAAAACGATGCATTTGCACAAAATTAAGATTTTTGTCATTCGGAGACCGAGTTTACACGCGTGCAGCGCTTGCAAAACGTGATGGCTCAATTTGGCTGATTGACGCATTTTCGCTCGCGGCATCGTTGCCAAACGAGTTTTGACGATGCAAAACGATGCAATTAAACAAAATTAAGGGTTTTGACATTCGGAGATCGAGTTAACATGGGTGCAGCGCTCGCAAAACGAGATGGCTTGATTTGGCTGTTTGAAGCTTTTTCGCTCGCGGCATCGGTGCGAAACGAGTGTTAACGATGTAAAACGATGCATTTGCACAAAATAAAGGTTTTTGGTACTCGGCGACCGAGTTTACATGAGTGCCACGCGCGCAGAACGCGATAGCTTGATTTGGCTGATTGACGCATTTCCGCTAGTGGCATCATTGCCAAACGAGTTTTGACGATGCAAAACGATGCATTTAAACAAAATTAAGGCTTTTGACATTCGGAGACCGAGTTTACATGCGTGCAGCGCTCGCAAAACGCGATGGCTCGATTTGGCTGAGTGACGCTTTTTCGCTCGCGGCATCGGTGCAAAACGAGTTTTGACGATGCAAAACGATGCATTTGCACAAAATTAAGCTTTTTGTCATTCGGAGACCGAGTTTACACGCGTGCAGCGCTCGCAAAATAAGATGGCTCGATTTGGCTGTTTGGAGCTTTTTCGCTCGCGCCATCGGTGCCAAAAGAGTTTTAACGATGTAAAACGATGCATATGCACAACATAAAGGTTTTTGATACTCGGTGACCGAGTCTACATGAGTGCCACGCGCGCAGAACGCGATAGCTTGATTTGGCTGATTGACGCTTTTTTCCTCGTGCATCGGTGGCAAACGAGTTCTAACGATTCAAAACGATGCATTTGCACAAAATTCCAATTTTCGACATTCGGAGATCGAGTTTACATGCGTGCAGCGCTCGCAAAACGCGATGGCTCGATTTAGATGAGTGACGCTTTTTCGCTCGCGGCATCGGTGCCAAACGAGTTTTGACGATGCAAAACGATGCATTTGCACAAAATTAAGGTTTTTGGTACTCGGCGACCGAGTTTACATGAATGCCACGCGCGCAGAACGCGATAGCTTGATTTGGCTGATTGACGCATTTTCGCTAGCGGCATCATTGCCAAACGAATTTTGAAGATGTAAAACTATGCATTTGCACAAAATTAAGGTTTTTGTCATTCGGAGACCGAGTTTACATGCGTGCAGCGCTCGCAAAACGCAATGGCCCGATTTAGCTGATTGACGCTTTTTCGCTCGCAGCATCGGTGCCAAACGATTTTTAACGATGTAAAACGATGCATTTGCACAAAATGCAGGTTTTTGATACTCGGCGACCGAGTTTACATGAGTCCCACGCGCGCAGAACGCGATAGCTTGATTTGGCTGATTGACGCATTTTCGCTAGTGGCATCATTGCCAAACGAGTTTTGACGATGCAAAACGATGCATTTAAACAAAATTAAGGCTTTTGACATTCGGAGACCGAGTTTACATGCGTGCAGCGCTCGCAAAACGCGATGGCTCGATTTGGCTGAGTGACGCTTTTTCGTTCGCAGCATCGGTGCCAAACGAGTTTTGACGATGCAAAACGATGCATTTGCACAAAATTAAGGTTTTTGTCATTCGGAGACCGAGTTTACACGCGTGCAGCGCTTGCAAAACGTGATGGCTCAATTTGGCTGATTGACGCATTTTCGCTCGCGGCATCGTTGCCAAACGAGTTTTGACGATGCAAAACGATGCAATTAAACAAAATTAAGGGTTTTGACATTCGGAGATCGAGTTAACATGGGTGCAGCGCTCGCAAAACGAGATGGCTTGATTTGGCTGTTTGAAGCTTTTTCGCTCGCGGCATCGGTGCCAAACGAGTTTTAACGATGTAAAACGATGCATTTGCACAAAATAAAGGTTTTTGGTACTCGGCGACCGAGTTTACATGAGTGCCACGCGCGAAGAACGCGATAGCTTGATTTGGCTGATTGACGCATTTTCGCTAGTGGCATCATTCCCAAACGAGTTTTGACGATGCAAAACGATGCATTTAAACAAAATTAAGGCTTTTGACATTCGGAGACCGAGTTTACGTGCGTGCAGCGCTCGCAAAAAGTGATGGCTCGATTGGCTGAGTGGCGCTTTTTCGCTCGCGGCATCGGTGCCAAACGAGTTTTGACGATGCAAAACGATGCATTTGCACAAAATTAAGGTTTTTGTCATTCGGAGACCGAGTTTACACGCGTGCAGCGCTTGCAAAACGTGATAGCTTGATTTGGCTGATTGACGCATTTTCGCTCGCGGCATCGGTGCCAAACGAGTTTTGACGATGCAAAACGATGCATTTGCACAAAATTAAGGTTTTTGTCATTCGGAGACCGAGTTTACATGCGTGCAGCGCTCGCAAAACGCGATGGCTCGATTTGGCTGACTGACGCTTTTTCGCTCGCGGCATCGGTGCCAAACGAGTTTTAACGATGTAAAACGATGCATTTGCACAAAATACAGGTTTTTGATACTCGGCGACCGAGTTTACATGAGTGCCACGCGCGCAGAACGCGATGGCTTGATTTGGCTGATTGACGCATTTTCGCTAGCGGCATCATTGCCAAACGAATTTTGAAGATGTAAAACTATGCATTTGCACAAAATTAAGGTTTTTGTCATTCGGAGACCGAGTTTACATGCGTGCAGCGCTCGCAAAACGCAATGGCCCGATTTAGCTGATTGACGCTTTTTCGCTCGCAGCATCGGTGCCAAACGAGTTTTAACGATGTAAAACGATGCAATTGCACAAAATGCAGGTTTTTGATACTCGGCGACCGAGTTTACATGAGTCCCACGCGCGCAGAACGCGATAGCTTGATTTGGCTGAATGACGCATTTTCGCTAGTGGCATCATTGCCAAACGAGTTTTGACGATGCAAAACGATGCATTTAAACAAAATTAAGGCTTTTGACATTCGGAGACCGAGTTTACATGCGTGCAGCGCTCGCAAAACGCGATGGCTCGATTTGGCTGAGTGACGCTTTTTCGTTCGCGGCATCGGTGCCAAACGAGTTTTGACGATGCAAAACGATGCATTTGCACAAAATTAAGATTTTTGTCATTCGGAGACCGAGTTTACACGCGTGCAGCGCTTGCAAAACGTGATGGCTCAATTTGGCTGATTGACGCATTTTCGCTCGCGGCATCGTTGCCAAACGAGTTTTGACGATGCAAAACGATGCAATTAAACAAAATTAAGGGTTTTGACATTCGGAGACCGAGTTTACATGCGTGCAGCGCTCGCAAAACGCGATGGCTCGATTTGGCTGAGTGACGCTTTTTCGCTCGCGGTATCGGTGCAAAACGTGTTTTGACGATGCAAAACGATGCATTATCACAAAATTAAGGTTTTTGTCGTTCGGAGACCGAGTTTACACGCGTGCAGCGCTCGCAAAACGTGACGGCTCAATTTGGCTGATTGACGCATTTTCGCTCGCGGCATCGTTGCCAAACGAGTTTTGACGATGCAAAACGATGCAATTAAACAAAATAAAGGGTTTTGACATTCGGAGATCGAGTTAACATGGGTGCAGCGCTCGCAAAACGAGATGGCTTGATTTGGCTGTTTGAAGCTTTTTCGCTCGCGGCATCGGTGCGAAACGAGTGTTAACGATGTAAAACGATGCATTTGCACAAAATAAAGGTTTTTGGTACTCGGCGACCGAGTTTACATGAGTGCCACGCGCGCAGAACGCGATAGCTTGATTTGGCTGATTGACGCATTTCCGCTAGTGGCATCATTGCCAAACGAGTTTTGACGATGCAAAACGATGCATTTAAACAAAATTAAGGCTTTTGACATTCGGAGACCGAGTTTACATGCGTGCAGCGCTCGCAAAACGCGATGGCTCGATTTGGCTGAGTGACGCTTTTTCGCTCGCGGCATCGGTGCAAAACGAGTTTTGACGATGCAAAACGATGCATTTGCACAAAATTAAGCTTTTTGTCATTCGGAGACCGAGTTTACACGCGTGCAGCGCTCGCAAAATAAGATGGCTCGATTTGGCTGTTTGGAGCTTTTTCGCTCGCGCCATCGGTGCCAAAAGAGTTTTAACGATGTAAAACGATGCATATGCACAACATAAAGGTTTTTGATACTCGGTGACCGAGTCTACATGAGTGCCACGCGCGCAGAACGCGATAGCTTGATTTGGCTGATTGACGCTTTTTTCCTCGTGCATCGGTGGCAAACGAGTTCTAACGATTCAAAACGATGCATTTGCACAAAATTACAATTTTCGACATTCGGAGATCGAGTTTACATGCGTGCAGCGCTCGCAAAACGCGATGGCTCGATTTAGCTGAGTGACGCTTTTTCGCTCGCGGCATCGGTGCCAAACGAGTTTTGACGATGCAAAACGATGCATTTGCACAAAATTAAGGTTTTTGGTACTCGGCGACCGAGTTTACATGAATGCCACGCGCGCAGAACGCGATAGCTTGATTTGGCTGATTGACGCATTTTCGCTAGCGGCATCATTGCCAAACGAATTTTGAAGATGTAAAACTATGCATTTGCACAAAATTAAGGTTTTTGTCATTCGGAGACCGAGTTTACATGCGTGCAGCGCTCGCAAAACGCAATGGCCCGATTTAGCTGATTGACGCTTTTTCGCTCGCAGCATCGGTGCCAAACGATTTTTAACGATGTAAAACGATGCATTTGCACAAAATGCAGGTTTTTGATACTCGGCGACCGAGTTTACATGAGTCCCACGCGCGCAGAACGCGATAGCTTGATTTGGCTGATTGACGCATTTTCGCTAGTGGCATCATTGCCAAACGAGTTTTGACGATGCAAAACGATGCATTTAAACAAAATTAAGGCTTTTGACATTCGGAGACCGAGTTTACATGCGTGCAGCGCTCGCAAAACGCGATGGCTCGATTTGGCTGAGTGACGCTTTTTCGTTCGCAGCATCGGTGCCAAACGAGTTTTGACGATGCAAAACGATGCATTTGCACAAAATTAAGGTTTTTGTCATTCGGAGACCGAGTTTACACGCGTGCAGCGCTTGCAAAACGTGATGGCTCAATTTGGCTGATTGACGCATTTTCGCTCGCGGCATCGTTGCCAAACGAGTTTTGACGATGCAAAACGATGCAATTAAACAAAATTAAGGGTTTTGACATTCGGAGATCGAGTTAACATGGGTGCAGCGCTCGCAAAACGAGATGGCTTGATTTGGCTGTTTGAAGCTTTTTCGCTCGCGGCATCGGTGCCAAACGAGTTTTAACGATGTAAAACGATGCATTTGCACAAAATAAAGGTTTTTGGTACTCGGCGACCGAGTTTACATGAGTGCCACGCGCGAAGAACGCGATAGCTTGATTTGGCTGATTGACGCATTTTCGCTAGTGGCATCATTCCCAAACGAGTTTTGACGATGCAAAACGATGCATTTAAACAAAATTAAGGCTTTTGACATTCGGAGACCGAGTTTACGTGCGTGCAGCGCTCGCAAAAAGTGATGGCTCGATTGGCTGAGTGGCGCTTTTTCGCTCGCGGCATCGGTGCCAAACGAGTTTTGACGATGCAAAACGATGCATTTGCACAAAATTAAGGTTTTTGTCATTCGGAGACCGAGTTTACACGCGTGCAGCGCTTGCAAAACGTGATAGCTTGATTTGGCTGATTGACGCATTTTCGCTCGCGGCATCGGTGCCAAACGAGTTTTGACGATGCAAAACGATGCATTTGCACAAAATTAAGGTTTTTGTCATTCGGAGACCGAGTTTACATGCGTGCAGCGCTCGCAAAACGCGATGGCTCGATTTGGCTGACTGACGCTTTTTCGCTCGCGGCATCGGTGCCAAACGAGTTTTAACGATGTAAAACGATGCATTTGCACAAAATACAGGTTTTTGATACTCGGCGACCGAGTTTACATGAGTGCCACGCGCGCAGAACGCGATGGCTTGATTTGGCTGATTGACGCATTTTCGCTAGCGGCATCATTGCCAAACGAATTTTGAAGATGTAAAACTATGCATTTGCACAAAATTAAGGTTTTTGTCATTCGGAGACCGAGTTTACATGCGTGCAGCGCTCGCAAAACGCAATGGCCCGATTTAGCTGATTGACGCTTTTTCGCTCGCAGCATCGGTGCCAAACGAGTTTTAACGATGTAAAACGATGCAATTGCACAAAATGCAGGTTTTTGATACTCGGCGACCGAGTTTACATGAGTCCCACGCGCGCAGAACGTGATAGCTTGATTTGGCTGATTGACGCATTTTCGCTAGCGGCCATTGCCAAACGAGTTTTGACGATGCAAAACGATGCATTTAAACAAAATTAAGGCTTTTGACATTCGGAGACCGAGTTTACATGCGTGCAGCGCTCGCAAAACGTGATGGCTCGATTGGCTGAGTGACGCTTTTTCGCTCGCGGCATCGGTGCCAAACGAGTTTTGACGATGCAAAACGATGCAATTGCACAAAATTAAGGTTTTTGTCATTCGGAGACCGAGTTTACACGCGTGCAGCGCTCGCAAAGCGTGACGGCTCAATTTGGCTGATTGACGCATTTTCGCTCGCGGCATCGTTGCCAAACGAGTTTTGACGATGCAAAACGATGCAATTAAACAAAATTAAGAGTTTTGATATTCGGAGATCGAGTTAACATGGGTGCGGCGCTCGCAAGACGAGATGGCTTGATTTGGCTGTTTGACGCTTTTTCGCTCGCGGCATCGGTGCCAAACGAGTTTTAACGATGTAAAACGATGCATTTGCACAAAATACAGGTTTTTGATACTCGGCGACCGAGTTTACATGAGTGCCACGCGCGCAGATCGCGATGGCTTGATTTGGCTGTTTGACGCTTTTTCGCTCGCGGCATCGGTGCCAAACGAGTTTTAACGATGTAAAACGATGCATTTGCACAAAATAAAGGTTTTTGGTACTCGGCGACCGAGTTTACATGAGTGCCACGCGCGCAGAACGCGATAGCTTGATTTGGCTGATTGACGCATTTTCGCTCGCGGCATCGTTGCCAAACGAGTTTTAACGATGTAAAACGATGCATTTGCACAAAATACAGGTTTTTGATACTCGGCGACCGAGTTTACATGAGTGCTACGCGCGCAGAACGCGATAGCTTGATTTGGCTGATTGACGCATTTTCGCTAGCGGCATCATTGCCAAACGAGTTTTGACGATGCAAAACGATGCATTTAAACAAAATTAAGGCTTTTGACATTCGGAGACCGAGTTTACATGCGTGCAGCGCTCGCAAAACGCGATGGCTCGATTTGGCTGAGTGACGCTTTTTCGCTCGCGGCATCGGTGCCAAACGAGTTTTGACGATGCAAAACGATGCATTTGCACAAAATTAAGGTTTTTGTCATTCGGAGACCGAGTTTACACGCGTGCAGCGCTTGCAAAACGTGATGGCTTAATTTGGCTGATTGACGCATTTTCGCTCGCGGCATCGTTGCCAAACGAGTTTTGACGATGCAAAACGATGCGATTAAACAAAATTAAGGGTTTTGACATTCGGAGATCGAGTTTACATGGGTGCAGCGCTCGCAAAACGAGATGGCTTGATTTGGCTGTTTGACGCTTTTTCGCTCGCGGCATCGGTGCCAAACGAGTTTTAACGATGTAAAACGATGCATTTGCACAAAATAAAGGTTTTTGGTACTCGGCGACCGAGTTTACATGAGTGCCACGCGCGCAGAACGCGATAGCTTGATTTGGCTGACTGACGCATTTTCGCTAGCGGCATCATTGCCAAACGAGTTTTGACGATGCAAAACGATGCATTTAAACAAAGTTAAGGCTTTTGACATTCGGAGACCGAGTTTACATGCGTGCAGCGCTCGCAAAACGCGATGCCTCGATTTGGCTGAGTGACGCTTTTTCGCTCGCGGCATCGGTGCAAAACGAGTTTTGACGATGCAAAACGATGCGTTTGCACAAAATTAAGGTTTTTGTCATTCGGAGACCGAGTTTACACGCGTGCAGCGCTCTCAAAACGTGACGGCTCAATTTGGCTGAGTGACGCTTTTTCGCTCGCGTCATCGGTGCAAAACAAGTTTTGACGATGCAAAACGATGCATTTGCACAAAATTAAGGTTTTTGTCATTCGGAGACCGAGTTTACATGCGTGCAGCGCTCGCAAAACGCAATGGCTCGATTTGGCTGATTGACGCTTTTTCGCTCGCGGCATCGGTGCCAAACGAGTTTTAACGACGTAAAACGATGCATTTGCACAAAATACAGGTTTTTGATACTCGGCGACCGAGTTTACATGCGTGCCACGCGCGCAGAACGCGATAGCTTGATTTGGCTGATTGGCGCATTTTCGCTAGCGGCATCATTGCCAAACGAGTTTTGACGATGCAAAACGATACATTTAAATAAAATTAAGGCTTTTGACATTCGGAGACCGAGTTTCCATGCGTGCAGCGCTCGCAAAACGCAATGGCTCGATTTGGCTGATTGACGCTTTTTCGCTCGCGGCATCGGTGCAAAACGAGTTTTGACGATGCAAAACGATGCATTTGCACAAAATAAAGGTTTTTGGTACTCGGCGACCGAGTTTACATGAGTGCCACGCGCGCAGAACGCGATAGCTTGATTTGGCTGACTGACGCATTTTCGCTAGCGGCATCATCGCCAAACGAGTTTTGACGATGCAAAACGATGCATTTAAACAAAATTAAGTCTTTTGACATTCGGAGACCGAGTTTACATGCGTGCAGCGCTCGCAAAACGCGATGGCTCGATTTGGCTGAGTGACGCTTTTTCGCTCGCGGTATCGGTGCAAAACGTGTTTTGACGATGCAAAACGATGCATTAGCACAAAATTAAGGTTTTTGTCGTTCGGAGACCGAGTTTACACGCGTGCAGCGCTCGCAAAACGTGACGGCTCAATTTGGCTGATTGACGCATTTTCGCTCGCGGCATCGTTGCCAAACGAATTTTGAAGATGTAAAACGATGCATTTGCACGAAATTAAGGTTTTTGTCGTTCGGAGACCGAGTTTACATGCGTGCAGCGCTCACAAAACGCAATGGCTCGATTTGGCTGATTGACGCTTTTTCGCTCGCGGCATCGCAAAACGAGTTTTAACGATGCAAAACGATGCATTTGCACAAAATCAAGGTTTTTGACATTCGGAGATCGAGTTTACATGCATGCAGCGCTCGCAAAATAAGATGGCTCGATTTCGCTGTTTGGAGCTTTTTCGCTCGCGGCATCGGTGCCAACGGAGTTTTAACGATGTACAACGATGCATTTGCACAACATAAAGGTTTTTGATACTCGGTGACCGAGTCTACATGAGTGCCACGCGCGCAGAACGCGATAGCTTGATTTGGCTGATTGACGCTTTTTTCCTCGTGCATCGGTGGCAAACGAGTTCTAACGATTCAAAACGATGCACTTGCACGAAATTACAATTTTTGACATTCGGAGATCGAGTTTACATGCGTGCAGCGCTCGCAAAACGCGATGGCTCGATTTGGCTGAGTGACGCTTTTTCGCTCGCGTCATCGGTGCAAAACAAGTTTTGACGATGCAAAACGATGCATTTGCACAAAATTAAGGTTTTTGTCATTCGGAGACCGAGTTTACATGCGTGCAGCGCTCGCAAAACGCAATGGCTCGATTTGGCTGATTGACGCTTTTTCGCTCGCGGCATCGGTGCCAAACGAGTTTTAACGACGTAAAACGATGCATTTGCACAAAATACAGGTTTTTGATACTCGGCGACCGAGTTTACATGCGTGCCACGCGCGCAGAACGCGATAGCTTGATTTGGCTGATTGGCGCATTTTCGCTAGCGGCATCATTGCCAAACGAGTTTTGACGATGCAAAACGATACATTTAAATAAAATTAAGGCTTTTGACATTCGGAGACCGAGTTTCCATGCGTGCAGCGCTCGCAAAACGCAATGGCTCGATTTGGCTGATTGACGCTTTTTCGCTCGCGGCATCGGTGCAAAACGAGTTTTGACGATGCAAAACGATGCATTTGCACAAAATAAAGGTTTTTGGTACTCGGCGACCGAGTTTACATGAGTGCCACGCGCGCAGAACGCGATAGCTTGATTTGGCTGACTGACGCATTTTCGCTAGCGGCATCATCGCCAAACGAGTTTTGACGATGCAAAACGATGCATTTAAACAAAATTAAGTCTTTTGACATTCGGAGACCGAGTTTACATGCGTGCAGCGCTCGCAAAACGCGATGGCTCGATTTGGCTGAGTGACGCTTTTTCGCTCGCGGTATCGGTGCAAAACGTGTTTTGACGATGCAAAACGATGCATTAGCACAAAATTAAGGTTTTTGTCGTTCGGAGACCGAGTTTACACGCGTGCAGCGCTCGCAAAACGTGACGGCTCAATTTGGCTGATTGACGCATTTTCGCTCGCGGCATCGTTGCCAAACGAATTTTGAAGATGTAAAACGATGCATTTGCACGAAATTAAGGTTTTGGTCGTTCGGAGACCGAGTTTACATGCGTGCAGCGCTCACAAAACGCAATGGCTCGATTTGGCTGATTGACGCTTTTTCGCTCGCGGCATCGCAAAACGAGTTTTAACGATGCAAAACGATGCATTTGCACAAAATCAAGGTTTTTGACATTCGGAGATCGAGTTTACATGCATGCAGCGCTCGCAAAATAAGATGGCTCGATTTCGCTGTTTGGAGCTTTTTCGCTCGCGGCATCGGTGCCAACGGAGTTTTAACGATGTACAACGATGCATTTGCACAACATAAAGGTTTTTGATACTCGGTGACCGACTCTACATGAGTGCCACGCGCGCAGAACGCGATAGCTTGATTTGGCTGATTGACGCTTTTTTCCTCGTGCATCGGTGGCAAACGAGTTCTAACGATTCAAAACGATGCACTTGCACGAAATTACAATTTTTGACATTCGGAGATCGAGTTTACATGCGTGCAGCGCTCGCAAAACGCGATGGCTCGATTTGGCTGAGTGACGCTTTTTCGCTCGCGTCATCGGTGCAAAACGAGTTTTGACGATGCAAAACGATGCATTTGCACAAAATTAAGGTTTTTGTCATTCCGAGACCGAGTTTACACGCGTGCAGCGCTCGCAAAGCGTGACGGCTCAATTTGGCTGATTGACGCATTTTCGCTCGCGGCATCGTTGCCAAACGAGTTTTGACGATGCAAAACGATGCAATTAAACAAAATTAAGGGTTTTGATATTCGGAGATCGAGTTAACATGGGTGCGGCGCTCGCAAGACGAGATGGCTTGATTTGGCTGTTTGACGCTTTTTCGCTCGCGGCATCGGTGCTAAACGAGTTTTAACGATGTAAAACGATGCATTTGCACAAAATACAGGTTTTTGATACTCGGCGACCGAGTTTACATGAGTGCCACGCGCGCAGAACGCGATGGCTTGATTTGGCTGTTTGACGCTTTTTCGCTCGCGGCATCGGTGCCAAACGAGTTTTAACGATGTAAAACGATGCATTTGCACAAAATAAAGGTTTTTGGTACTCGGCGACCAAGTTTACATGAGTGCCACGCGCGCAGAACGCGATAGCTTGATTTGGCTGACTGACGCATTTTCGCTAGCGGCATCATTGCCAAACGAGTTTTGACGATGCAAAACAATGCATTTAAACAAAATTAAGTCTTTTGACTTTCGGAGACCGAGTTTACATGCGTGCAGCGCTCGCAAAACGCGATGGCTCGATTTGGCTGAGTGACGCTTTTTCGCTCGCGGTATCGGTGCAAAACGTGTTTTGACGATGCAAAACGATGCATTAGCACAAAATTAAGGTTTTTGTCGTTCGGAGACCGAGTTTACACGCGTGCAGCGCTCGCAAAACGTGACGGCTCAATTTGGCTGATTGACGCATTTTCGCTCGCGGCATCGTTGCCAAACGAATTTTGAAGATGTAAAACGATGCATTTGCACGAAATTAAGGTTTTTGTCATTCGGAGACCGAGTTTACATGCGTGCAGCGCTCGCAAAACGCAATGGCTCGATTTGGCTGATTGACGCTTTTTCGCTCGCGGCATCGGTGCAAAACGAGTTTTGACGATGCAAAACGATGCATTTGCACAAAATCAAGGTTTTTGACATTCGGAGATCGAGTTTACATGCATGCAGCGCTGGCAAAATAAGATGGCTCGATTTCGCTGTTTGGAGCTTTTTCGCTCGCGGCATCGGTGCCAAACGAGTTTTAACGATGTAAAACGATGCATTTGCACAAAATTAATGTTTTTGTCATTCGGAGACCGAGTTCACATGCGTGCAGCGCTCGCAAAACGCGATGGCTCGATTTGGCTGACTGACGCTTTTTCGCTCGCGGCATCGGTGCCAAACGAGTTTTAACGATGTAAAACGATGCATTTGCACAAAATACAGGTTTTTGATACACGGCGACCGAGTTTACATAAGTGCCACGCGCGCAGAACGCGATGGCTTGATTGGGCTGTTTGACGCTTTTTCGCTCGCGGCATCGGTGCCAAACGAGTTTTAACGATGTAAAACGATGCATTGACACAACATAAAGGTTTTTGATACTCGGTGACCGAGTTTACATGAGTGCCACGCGCGCAGAACGCGATAGCTTCATTTGGCTGATTGACGCATTTTCGATAGCGGCATCATTGCCAAACGAGTTTTGACGATGCAAAACGATGCATTTAAACAAAATTAAGGCTTTTGACATTCGGAGACCGAGTTTACATGCGTGCAGCGCTCGCAAAACGTGATGGCTCGATTGGCTGAGTGACGCTTTTTCGCTCGCGGCATCGGTGCCAAACGAGTTTTGACGATGCAAAACGATGCATTTGCAGAAAATGAAGGTTTTTGTCATTCGGAGACCGAGTTTACACGCGTGCAGCGCTCGCAAAGCGTGACGGCTCAATTTGGCTGATTGACGCATTTTCGCTCGCGGCATCGTTGCCAAACGAGTTTTGACGATGCAAAACGATGCAATTAAACAAAATTAAGGGTTTTGATATTCGGAGATCGAGTTAACATGGGTGCGGCGCTCGCAAGACGAGATGGCTTGATTTGGCTGTTTGACGCTTTTTCGCTCGCGGCATCGGTGCCAAACGAGTTTTAACGATGTAAAACGATGCATTTGCACAAAATACAGGTTTTTGATACTCGGCGACCGAGTTTACATGAGTGCCACGCGCGCAGAACGCGATGGCTTGATTTGGCTGTTTGACGCTTTTTCGCTCGCGGCATCGGTGACAAACGAGTTTTAACGATGTAAAACGATGCATTTGCACAAAATAAAGGTTTTTGGTACTCGGCGACCAAGTTTACATGAGTGCCACGCGCGCAGAACGCGATAGCTTGATTTGGCTGACTGACGCATTTTCGCTAGCGGCATCATTGCCAAACGAGTTTTGACGATGCAAAACAATGCATTTAAACAAAATTAAGTCTTTTGACATTCGGAGACCGAGTTTACATGCGTGCAGCGCTCGCAAAACGCGATGGCTCGATTTGGCTGAGTGACGCTTTTTCGCTCGCGGTATCGGTGCAAAACGTGTTTTGACGATGCAAAACGATGCATTAGCACAAAATTAAGGTTTTTGTCGTTCGGAGACCGAGTTTACACGCGTGCAGCGCTCGCAAAACGTGACGGCTCAATTTGGCTGATTGACGCATTTTCGCTCGCGGCATCGTTGCCAAACGAATTTTGAAGATGTAAAACGATGCATTTGCACGAAATTAAGGTTTTTGTCATTCGGAGACCGAGTTTACATGCGTGCAGCGCTCGCAAAACGCAATGGCTCGATTTGGCTGATTGACGCTTTTTCGCTCGCGGCATCGGTGCAAAACGAGTTTTGACGATGCAAAACGATGAATTTGCACAAAATCAAGGTTTTTGACATTCGGAGATCGAGTTTACATGCATGCAGCGCTCGCAAAATAAGATGGCTCGATTTCGCTGTTTGGAGCTTTTTCGCTCGCGGCATCGGTGCCAAACGAGTTTTAACGATGTAAAACGATGCATTTGCACAACATAAAGGTTTTTGATACTCGGTGACCGTGTCTACATGAGTGCCACGCGCGCAGAATGCGATAGCTCGATTTGGCTGAGTGACGCTTTTTCGCTCGCGTCATCGGTGCAAAACGAGTTTTGACGATGCAAAACGATGCATTTGCACAAAATTAAGGTTTTTGTCATTCGGAAACCGAGTTCACACGCGTGCAGCGCTCGCAAAACGTGACGGCTCAATTTGGCTGAGTGACGCTTTTTCGCTCGCGTCATCGGTTCAAAACGAGTTTTGACGATGCAAAACGATGCATTTGTACAAAATTAAGGTTTTTGTCATTCGGAAACCGAGTTTACATGCGTGCAGCGCTCGGAAAACGCAATGGCTCGATTTGGCTGATTGACGCTTTTTCGCTCGCGGCATCGGTGCCAAACGAGTTTTAACGATGTAAAACGATGCATTTGCACAAAATACAGGTTTTTGATACTCGGCGACCGAGTTTACATGAGTGCCACGCGCGCAGAACACGATAGCTTGATTTGGCTGATTGGCGCATTTTCGCTAGCGGCATCATCATTGCTAAACGAGTTTTGACGATGCAAAACGATGCATTTAAACAAAATTAAGGCTTTTGACATTCGGAGACCGAGTTTACACGCGTGCAGCGCTCGCAAAACGTGACGGCTTAATTTGGCTGATTGACGCATTTTCGCTCGGCATCGTTGCCAAACGAGTTTTGACGATGCAAAACGATGCATTTGCACAAAATTAATGTTTTTGTCATTCGGAGACCGAGTTTACATGAATGCCACGCGCGCAGAACGCGATAGCTTGATTTGGCTGATTGACGCGATTTCGCTAGCGGCATCATTGCCAAACGAGTTTTAACGACGTAAAACGATGCATTTGCACAAAATACAGGTTTTTGATACTCGGCGACCGAGTTTACATGAGTGCCACGCGCGCAGAACGCGATGGCTTGATTTGGCTGTTTGACGCTTTTTCGCTCGCGGCATCGGTGCCAAACGAGTTTTAACGATGTAAAACGATGCATTGGCACAACGTAAAGGTTTTTGATACTCGGTGACCGAGTTTACATGAGTACCACGCGCGCAGAACGCGATAGCTTGATTTGGCTGATTGACGCTTTTTTCCTCGTGCATCGGTGGCAAACGAGTTCTAAAGATTCAAAACGATGCATTTGCACAAAATTACAATTTTTGACATTCGGAGATCGAGTTTACATGCGTGCAGCGCTCGCAAAACGCGATGGCTCGATTCGGCTGAGTGACGCTTTTTCGCTCGCGGCATCGGTGCCAAACGAGTTTCGACGATGCAAAACGATGCATTTGCACAAAATTAAGGTTTTTGGTACTCGGCGACCGAGTTTGCATGAATGCCACGCGCGCAGAACGCGATAGCTTGATTTGGCTGACTGACGCATTTTCGCTAGCGGCATCATTGCCAAACGAGTTTTGACGATGCAAAACGATGAATTTAAACAAAATTAAGTCTTTTGACATTCGGAGACCGAGTTTACATGCGTGCAGCGCTCGCAAAACGTGATGGCTCGATTTGGCTGAGTGACGCTTTTTCGTTCGCGGCATCAGTGCCAAACGAGTTTTGACGATGCAAAACGATGCATTTGCACAAAATTAATGTTTTTGTCATTCGGAGACCGAGCTTACATGCGTGCAGCGCTCGCAAAACGCGATGGCTCGATTTGGCTGACTGACGCTTTTTCGCTCGCGGCATCGGTGCCAAACGAGTTTTAACGATGTAAAACGATGCATTTGCACAAAATACAGGTTTTTGATACACGGCGACCGAGTTTACATGAATGCCACGCGCGCAGAACGCGATAGCTTGATTTGGCTGATTGACGCGATTTCGCTAGCGGCATCATTGCCAAACGAGTTTTAACGATGTAAAACGATGCATTTGCACAAAATACAGGTTTTTGATACTCGGCGACCGAGTTTACCTGAGTGCCACGCGCGCAGAACGCGATGGCTTGATTTGGCTGTTTGACGCTTTATCGCTCGCCGCATCGGTGCCAAACGAGTTTTAACGATGTAAAACGATGCATTGGCACAACGTAAAGGTTTTTGATACTCGGTGACCGAGTTTACATGAGTACCACGCGCGCAGAACGCGATAGCTTCATTTGGCTGATTGTCGCATTTTCGCTAGCGGCATCATTGCCAAACGAGTTTTGACGATGCAAAACGATGCATTTAAACAAAATTAAGGCTTTTGACATTCGGAGACCGAGTTTACATGCGTGCAGCGCTCGCAAAACGCGATGGCTCGATTTGGCTGAGTGACGCTTTTTCGCTCGCGTCATCGGTGCAAAACGAGTTTTGACGATGCAAAACGATGCATTTGCACAAAATTAAGGTTTTTGTCATTCGGAAACCGAGTTCACACGCGTGCAGCGCTCGCAAAACGTGACGGCTCAATTTGGCTGAGTGACGCTTTTTCGCTCGCGTCATCGGTTCAAAACGAGTTTTGACGATGCAAAACGATGCATTTGTACAAAATTAAGGTTTTTGTCATTCGGAGACCGAGTTTACATGCGTGCAGCGCTCGCAAAACGCAATGGCTCGATTTGGCTGATTGACGCGATTTCGCTAGCGGCATCATTGCCAAACGAGTTTTAACGATGTAAAACGATGCATTTGCACAAAATACAGG
>OZ035855.1:511825-624581 GCA_964034905.1 Itoplectis maculator | reverse complement strand
CGATGCATTTGCACAAAATTAAGGTTTTTGTCATTCGAAGACCGAGTTTACATTAGTGCAGCTCTCGCAAAACGCAATGGCTCGATTTGGCTGACTGACGCTTTTTCGCCCGCGGCATCGGTGCCAAACGAGTTTTAACGATGTAAAACGATGCATTTGCACAAAATACAGGTTTTTGATACTCGGCGACCGAGTTTACATGAGTGCCACGCGCGCAGAACGCGATGGCTTGATTTGGCTGTTTGACGCTTTTTCGCTCGCGGCATCGGTGCCAAACGAGTTTTAACGATGTAAAAAGATGCATTGGCACAACATAATAGTACTTTGTGATACAAGGGCGAGAAAGCGGCCATTACGCGCGGAGGTTAGGAAGCGGCGCACTCGCCAAATCGAGTGCTACAACGACACGAGGCGAAGCCGAGTGTTGTTTGTAGCACGAGAGGAGGCGAGTGCACTGCTTCCTAACCTCCGCGGGATGGCCGCTTTGTCGCCCATGTATCACATATTACTTTTTGTAACGAATGTCAACGTGATGTCGCACATCTTCGTGCCTGCAAAGCGTGCGTGAGATCATCTTGTAGATAGTTTCACGCACGCCAATGTGTGCGTGAAGTAATGTAGATAACTTCACGCACCAGATGGCGTACGTGAAATTATCTACGTTGACATAAGCATAATACGCGATCTCACGCACGCTTTGCGGGCACGAAATGTGCGACATTACGTGCATGAGTTACAAAAAGGTTTTTGATACTCGGCGACCGAGTTTACATGAGTGCCACGCGCGCAGAACGCGATAGCTTCATTTGGCTGATTGACGCATTTTCGCTAGCGGCATCATTGCCAAACGAGTTTTGACGATGCAAAACGATGCATTGGCACAACATAAAGGTTTTTGATACTCGGTGACCGAGTTTACATGTGTGCCACGCGCGCAGAACGCGATAGCTTCATTTGGCTGATTGACGCATTTTCGCTAGCGGCATCATTGCCAAACGAGTTTTGACGATGCAAAACGATGCATTTGCACAAAATTAAGGTTTTTGTCATTCGGAGACCGAGTTTACACGCGTGCAGCGTTTGCAAAACGTGCTGGCTCAATTTGGCTGATTGACGCATTTTCGCTCGCGGCAACGTTGCCAAACGAGTTTTGACGATGCAAAACGATGCAATTAAACAAAATTAAGGGTTTTGACATTCGGAGATCGAGTTAACATGGGTGCAGCGCTCGCAAGACGAGATGGCCTGATTTGGCTGTTTGACGCTTTTTCGCTCGCGGCATCGGTGCCAAACGAGTTTTAACAATGTAAAACGTGATGCATTTGCACAAAATACAGGTTTTTGATACTCGGCGACCGAGTTTACATGAGTGCCACGCGCGCAGAACGCGATAGCTTGATTTGGCTGATTGACGCATTTTCTCTTGCGGCATCATCGCCAAACGAGTTTTGACGATGCAAAACGATGCATTTAAACAAAATTAAGGCTTTTGACATTCGGAGACCAAGTTTACATGCGTGCAGCGCTCGCAAAACGCGATGGCTCGATTTGGCTGAGTGACGCTTTTTCGCTAGCGGCATCGGTGCAAAACGAGTTTTGACGATGCAAAACGATGCATTTGCACAAAATTAAGGTTTTTGTCATTCGGAGACCGAGTTTACACGCGTGCAGCGCTCGCAAAACGTGACGGCTCAATTTGGCTGATAGACGCATTTTCGCTCGCGGCATCTTTGCGCAACGAATTTTGCAGATGTAAAACGATGCATTTGCACAAAATTAAGGTTTTTGTCATTCGGAGACCGAGTTTACATGCGTGCAGCGCTCGCAAAACGCAATGGCTCGATTTGGCTGATTGACGCTTTTTCGCTCGCGGCATCGGTGCCAAACGAATTTTGAAGATGTAAAACGATGCATTTGCACAAAATTAAGGTTTTTGTCATTCGGAGACCGAGTTTACATGCGTGCAGCGCTCGCAAAACGCGATGGCTCGATTGGCTGAGTGACGCTTCTTCGCTAGCGGCATCATTGCCAAACGAGTTTTGACGATGTAAAACGATGCATTTGCACAAAATTAAGGTTTTTGTCATTCGGAGACCGAGTTTACATGCGTGCAGCGCTCGCAAAACGCAATGGCTCGATTTGGCTGATAGACGCTTTTTCGCTCGCGGCATCGGTGCCAAACGAGTTTTATCGATGTAAAACGATGCATTTGCACAAAATACAGGTTTTTGATACTCGGCGACCGAGTTTACATGAGTGCCACGCGCGCAGAACGCGATAGCTTGATTTGGCTGATTGACGCATTTTCGCTAGCAGCATCATTGCCAAACGAGTTTTGACGATGCAAATCGATGGATTTAAACAAAATTAAGGCTTTTGACATTCGGAGACCGAGTTTACATTTAAGGTTTTTGTCATTCGGAGACCGAGTTTACACGCGTGCAGCGCTTGCAAAACGTGACGGCTCAATTTGGCTGATTGACGCATTTTCGCTCGCGGCATCGTTGCCAAACGAATTTTGAAGATGTAAAACGATGCATTTGCACAAAATTAAGGTTTTTGTCATTCGAAGACCGAGTTTACATGAGTGCAGCTCTCGCAAAACGCAATGGCTCGGTTTGGCTGACTGACGCTTTTTCGCCCGCGGCATCGGTGCCAAACGAGTTTTAACGATGTAAAACGATGCATTTGCACAAAATACAGGTTTTTGATACTCGGCGACCGAGTTTACATGAGTGCCAAGCGCGCAGAACGCGATGGCTTGATTTGGATGTTTGACGCTTTTTCGCTCGCGGCATCGGTGCCAAACGAGTTTTAACGATGTAAAACGATGCATTGGCACAACATAAAGGTTTTTGATACTCGGTGACCGAGTTTACATGAGTGCCACGCGCGCAGAACGCGATAGCTTCATTTGGCTGATTGACGCATTTTCGCTCGCGGCATCGTTGCCAAACGAATTTTGAAGATGTAAAACGATGCATTTGCACAAAATTAAGGTTTTTGTCATTCGAAGACCGAGTTTACATTAGTGCAGCTCTCGCAAAACGCAATGGCTCGATTTGGCTGATAGACGCTTTTTCGCTCGCGGCATCGGTGCCAAACGAGTTTTATCGATGTAAAACGATGCATTTGCACAAAATACAGGTTTTTGATACTCGGCGACCGAGTTTACATGAGTGCCACGCGCGCAGAACGCGATAGCTTGATTTGGCTGATTGACGCATTTTCGCTAGCAGCATCATTGCCAAACGAGTTTTGACGATGCAAATCGATGGATTTAAACAAAATTAAGGCTTTTGACATTCGGAGACCGAGTTTACATGCGTGCAGCGCTCGCAAAACGCGATGGCTTGATTTGGCTGAGTGACGATTTTGCGCTCGCGGCATCGGTGCAAAACGAGTTTTGACCATGCAAAACGATGCATTTGCACAAAATTAAGGTTTTTGTCATTCGGAGACCGAGTTTACACGCGTGCAGCGTTTGCAAAACGTGATGGCTCAATTTGGCTGATTGACGCATTTTCGCTCGCGGCAACGTTGCCAAACGAGTTTTGACGATGCAAAACGATGCAATTAAACAAAATTAAGGGTTTTGACATTCGGAGATCGAGTTAACATTGGTGCAGCGCTCGCAAGACGAGATGGCTTGATTTGGCTGTTTGACGCTTTTTCGCTCGCGGCATCGGTGCCAAACGAGTTTTAACAATGTAAAACGTGATGCATTTGCACAATATACAGGTTTTTGATACTCGGCGACCGAGTTTACATGAGTGCCACGCGCGCAGAACGCGATAGCTTGATTTGGCTGATTGCCGCATTTTCGCTTGCGGCATCATTGCCAAACGAGTTTTGACGATGCAAAACGATGCATTTGCACAAAATTAAGGTTTTTGTCATTCGGAGACCGAGTTTACACGCGTGCAGCGCTCGCAAAACGTGACGGCTCAATTTGGCTGATTGACGCATTTTCGCTCGCGGCATCGTTGCCAAACGGATTTTGAAGATGTAAAACGATGCATTTGCACAAAATTAAGGTTATTGTCATTCGGAGACCGAGTTTACATGCGTGCAGCGCTCGCAAAACGCAATGGCTCGATTTGGCTGATTAACGCTTTTTCGCTCGCGGCATCGGTGCCAAACGAGTTTTAACGATGTAAAACGAAGCATTTGCACAAAATACAGGTTTTTGATACTCGGCGTCCGAGTTTACATGAGTGCCACGCGCGCAGAACGCGATAGCTTGATTTGGCTGATTGACGCATTTTCGCTAGCGGCATCATTGCCAAACGAGTTTTGACGATGCAAAACGATGCATTTAAACAAAATTAAGGCTTTTGACATTCGGAGACCGAGTTTACATGCGTGCAGCGCTCGCAAAACGCGATGGCTCGATTGGCTGAGTGACGCTTTTTCGCTCGCGGCATCGGTGCCAAACGAGTTTTGACGATGCAAAACGATGCATTTAAACAAAATTAAGGCTTTTGACATTCGGAGACCGAGTTTACATTTAAGGTTTTTGTCATTCGGAGACCGAGTTTACACGCGTGCAGCGCTCGCAAAACGTGACGGCTCAATTTGGCTGATTGACGCATTTTCGCTCGCGGCATCGTTGCCAAACGAATTTTGAAGATGTAAAACGATGCATTTGCACAAAATTAAGGTTTTTGTCATTCGAAGACCGAGTTTACATGAGTGCAGCTCTCGCAAAACGCAATGGCTCGATTTGGCTGACTGACGCTTTTTCGCCCGCGGCATCGGTGCCAAACGAGTTTTAACGATGTAAAACGATGCAAGTAGTAAGGTACAGGTATAGGGAGACAGGGTTTACCCCCACTCTACCTCCCGTCTGGCGCCAGTGCCAGCCATGGGGGAGGGTGATTCCCCGAGCTGTGATTGGTCCGCTGTACTCCCACTCCTCCCCACCCCTGTCTTCCTATAATGTGAGGGGGTGGTGGGGGGTGATTCCCTGAGCTGTGATTGGCTCCCTATAATGTCAGGGGGTGGTGGGGGTGATTCCCTGAGCTGTGATTGGCTCCCTATAATGTCAGGGGTGTCTGGAGCCGTCGGCTCGGTGGTGTGAGGTGGTGGGAGGTGGTGGGGGTCGTCTCGGGCCTTTTCCTGTAATGTCGGGTGGAGTGGGGGAGGAGTTCTGTGGGCCCCGCTGGCCTACCACCCGTGCCGCTCGCCGGTCACCCGGCGGGTCCGCTGGCCCACCACCCCCTACCACCCACCGGTCGTCCTGTGGGCCCGCTGGCCCACCGCCCGCTACCACCCACCGGTCACCCGCTCGCCCGCCACCCGCTGCAGCCCTGCGTTAAATGTGGGTGGTTGGTGGGTGGTGATGCGGTTACTTCCTACAGTCGGTATGGTAGATTGTTTCCCTACGATCGGTAAAACGATTTTCCGCGTGTTGGTAAATTTTCCGATGTATGGTAAAGGCTAAAGATCGGTAACACGATTTTCCGGGTGTTGGTAAATTTTCCGAGGGTGGGTAAATCATGAGAATGCTGAATTTTCCAGAGACTGTGTTTATTGATACATTGTCGTCGTATGGTATTGTAGGTTATGTTTCACACGTCTGTTGATCGATATTCGGTCGGGAGTGCCAACTGTGGTGAGGGTAGCGGTAGATCGCTGGGTGGTGGTGGTCGTTTTCGTGGTGTTGGCGCTGCTGATGCGACGATGGACGCCATGGATCGTTGTATGCATTGAGAGCATTCCCGTTTTGTTAGAAGGTAGGCGTTATCGATTTGCATGTATAGATCTGGCGTGTTTGTGTGTTCACGGCAGAGTTGATACGATGCAACCTCGGCGTCAGCTTGAATATGTTCCGGTAGTTTGTCCCAGATCAAATGGATGTGTTCTCCCCAGTGTCGTAGTAGCAGCGGTTTTGGAATATACTGGAGTTCTTGTGTGGTAAGTTCCCACGGATCTTTACCGCAGTCAATGATTAGAATCCCTTCGACGACGTCCATTTTACTAGTGATGTCTGTGTCGTCGTGGTTCTTGCACTCAAGTGTGACCATACGAGCGACGCATGGCGGCTTTTATACGTATGTCGCGCGTGGTGGGGATAGTGGTGGTGGTGGTGGTGGGGATGGGGCGGTTGCGGTTGTATTAAAGAAAAAGACATAGGATTTTCCTTTTTTTTATTCGTCGTATGTTTACAGATGACAGCCAAAACGAGCTGTACACGTTTGTATACACTGGGTTTTACATGCATTGCCGGCTACCTCTAAAACATTTTGTCGATTCGTATACATTTTGCGGTGTTTTACATGTCTCAGTTTTTTGTAGTATCGGCGTACAATATTGTCGTTTTTCACTTTATTTGTAGAAAATAAACGTAGAAACCTATCCAGACTGTAGCCCCGAGACATATAATCGAGAAACATAACGCAGTATTCTCCACACACGCGAGATTTGATTGACTGGAGAGCTCGAGTATTCCATTCGTAGGTGGTGGTGTTTCGACGTATACGGTTATGGTGTTTGTTAATGATAGGGGGCAGTCCATAGCTGTCGAAAAAGACGCCTCGACCATTGTTGTCAACGTACACGGCAACCCAGTGTGTCCCCGGCTTGGTGTGATCGTCGGTGTTGGCGACGATAGCGGTGGGTCTAGACCAGCGACTCGGGATACGATCGGCGGGAAAGACTCCTTTCGTCCGCGCTGGGATGTGTTGCAGTGCCTTCAGTACCTCCAGACTGTTCATTATATACGCTGTCTTGCCCCTCGTGGGGGCGGCGGCGGCGCTGATGATGATAATGATGTCCACCGCGGGTGGCTGCCGTCCGACGTTTCGGTGGCGTTGGTGGTCGTGGTGGTGGTGGTGAGGTTAGTCGCAGGGTCGTCGCCCGGAAAAGGGCGACAATGTCATCATCGGCAGGTACACTGGCGTCACAGATGTCTACCGAAGCACTGGTGGCAGCCTTTCCGGATGCCTTGGCTATATACCCAGAGTCCGGGGTCTTAATCTTTAAATCTTCTGGTGCCTCGATCCGAATGCATTTCCGCCTCGTGTCATCTGGTCGAGTCTTTTGTGGCAGAGCCCCAAGTGGTTCTGAATAAATCGGGTTTGTCGTGTCAATACGTTGCGTTAGAAGGAATTGTTTTATTTTTCCGACGTTGTTTAGCGCGCACTTTGCAGCATCCTCCCTCGCGACACCGTGATAAATACACCATGTGTCGTACGACGGCATATTCTTGAAGCTCGGCCCTTCGAAATCCTCCAGGTTGACAATATCACGGCCCAGCACATCGCGTAGAATTTCAGCCTTTTGTGCGCCTCGTGTGTATATGCGGATAGCGTAGCGGCACATGGCTTTCAAACTCGAGTAGACTTTCCACAGCGGTGTATCGCCGTCAACCCACTCGAGACCGTGATGGTAGCATGTTAGCTGGTTGTTGCTACCGCGTATTTCTTTCGGTAGAGCGCTGAAGCCGTACGGGGCGTCGACGAGCCAATGGCCGATATTATCTCCCTGTAGCGTTGTCACGGCGATCTCTTTGGGTAGAAAATCGCCTTGTTTCCCGTAAAGGGCTTGGATGTCGATTATAGCGTCCATGCTGAGAACTTGAGACGAACTGGTGGCGAGTATGGGCGTGTGCCGTGTTTTAAATACCAAACACCCGGCCCCCAGAAAATTCCGGCGGCGCTGGAGTGGGGTGAGATTTTTATCTGTTCCGGCGCTCACGCACTAAAGTCCGTGATGACTTGGCGGGCGGCGTCGATTTCAATGACGTTGTCGTATTCGGCGTAAACTATGCAGTTTATTGTCGTATTCAAAGGCTTAGCGAAGCGCACTTCGATTCTCACGCTGCCGTGTCTCACGAGGTTCCAGTGGCTGACGCAGTTTGCCGATAAATCGGGTGTCAAGTCAAAGACGAATAGACAGTTGCCACCAGCGTACGCATCGCGGTCAATTCCCAAGCCCTCGTTTTGAAAATGTATCCCGGTGCCGGAGAAGAGCGTGTGATAGCTCTCGACCCATGCGTCGTTGCCGCCGAATTCAGGCTGAAGCGGTTTACTGGGTATCTGCTGACCGTCCACGTAGAGCGACAGATAATTTATCGAGAGGGTTTGGAAATTGAAGGGATTGAGCATCCTGTCGCCATTGAAAGCTTTATTCTGGACAAAACCGAGAATGAGTCGTTTCGGCAGTTGTCCGAGTATTACATTATCCAGTGTATCGCCGATAATTCCGGGGGGCATGGCGAATGCTTTAACCTCCACGCGCGTTATTGGATATTTTGCCGTGGTCTTGGCCAGTGTTTTTGCGTGAGCGATAAGCACACCTGGATTAATTTTCGCTCGACGTATCATCAGAGACACATCTTTTATTTTAACTGCGTGCATAACTCCAGGCACAGGGGCCTCCATGAGACAAAAGTCGTCCTTTGAGCGCACGAGCCGTAGGCGCACTTCCACACCGTTGATCAGAAATTTATCTTGGTTGAAAACATCACAGTGTAAATGTCCAATGAGATCCAGTGTTTTTCCACCTTTTATGTAGCGAGATCTTATCTCTTGGCCTACATTGCCCTTTGTGCCCGGTAGCGCGTCAAAGTGTCCCGGGTCGTCACCGATCCACAGCGCCGTGGTCAGATGCGATTCTTTTGCCGCAGGACCGTAATTCAACAGTGTCTCGATGTACGATCGGTATGCGTAAGCATTATTGGGTGGCGCAACGAGTTTTTGATTGAAAAACACATCGACCTGATTGAAGAGGCTGTGTAAAAAGTTGTTCACAGGGGCGACTTTGTAGGCGGAGTCAGAGGAGGAGGCGAGAACTTTGAGTTTTACACAAATCATTGTATGAGCCAGGTCCAGGTATTCCTCTCCGTGGCCAGGTATAACGAATTCGATGGGTCCGTCGTCCGTCAGCGAGGAGACGGGCTTGTAGTGGACATATTGCGACGACTCTATGGATGTCTGCGTCGGCGGGATGGTAAACAGGTCGAGCTCCGACTTCATACACTCGCACGAGTGTGCGTGTAGAAAAGACATGTTTACGAGAAAATATCCGAAACAGCTGATCTCTTTCGGCGTTTAGTAGTCGTTCGGCGTCGCTGCACTTTTTTCTTCGTCACTCGGCCTGATGTCGTCTTGCGGCTGCTCTTCCTCTTCTTACGCTTCTTTGCTGGAGACGCGGATGCTGTAGTACGTCTCTTCCTTTTCACCGCGCGTTTTCTCGTGGAGATACGAGCAGGTGCGCGGCCCGTCAGCGACTGCATCGTTCTCGTGGCGATCGCTTTATTATACCCCGAGCCACTCATGAGAAGAGCGATTTTTTCGTTGGCTTTTTGTTTTAAATTGTCGACCGATTCTCTAGCGCGTGATTTCAGCGACTCCTTGAACGGCATATTATGTCCACTCACATCCTCGATCACGTGAAGTCCCGTGCGTATAGCCTCTTTTCCGATCGCTTTGGCCCCTTTTGTCAGCAGTGGTAGTACGCTCCTGAAGAGACCGCCGAGAAACCGACCGATGCCGTGTCCGCGCTGATACGGGGCACCGACAAAGATGTTGCCGACGCCGCCGCCAACTTGATTGTCGTAGTACGCCGTGTAATGCGCCACCATTTCATTAACGCGCGCGCTCCTAAGCGAGGCGCCTAAAGTGAAGCGTGACCGTCAACGTCCCGTACTCGAATGTGATTGGTTCGCCCAGTTGATCTCTTATATCGACCTCCACGCTACGGAAACAATTGTTCAGAAGCGGTATATAATTTGGCGGTGAAAAACATTTCATCTGTGTCGAGCCGTATGTGTAGCGCGTCGTGTTTAAATTGACTATGCGTAATAGGCCGGCTTGTGTGTCACCCACTGTATAGGGTGTGCAGAGATCCGAATAGACAAAGAGCTGGTCAGGTAGCGCTCGAGCGAGGCAGACAGGTATCTCCGCTACGCGCTGACGTCCACGGTCGAAGCGCAGTAGACAGTCCTTAAAACCCAGCACTCGTCGAATCTTTTCACTAATCCGCATCACTGCATCCTTTGCGGGCACTGGTGTTGCACGGGCATTACGCTTCGTCGCGCGCTCAGCACCTGAAATCGCCACGTAACCCAGCGCTCCCTCAGCGTCGACCAGCTGTATATCGGATTCTTTTAGCCCCTTGAGTTTATTTATCTGTGTTATAAGCTCCTCGTGGGTTTTGTATGAGCCTCGCGGTATGTTGCCGGTCATGAGATCCCGGGGCTCGTTAATGCCGCCCGGTGTCCATTCTATCGCTGTGTCTTCAGGCTGCAGATGTATCATTGTGCACGGTATGTGTATTTCCGTCAAGCCCACGACCCACTGTCCGTGCAGTTGTACTTCACGCGAAAGCTGCGTGATAAAATGCGTTGTCGTGTTTTCGGGAAAGTACTGCATGCTGCTGTTGCTCGGCAGTACGAGATAAAAGTTGTTGTTGTTGTCGTCGTGGAACATGATGATGATGATGGTTCCAGCGGTTAGGGGTCTTCGATGCTGTGTGCGTCGACGGCAGGTATCCAAGAGTTGAACTTTGAAGGGTAGCCCACCCAGCTGACGAAAAGTTGCTTCTTAGCGCCACGCCCTTTTGTCCGAATGACACGCTCGATTTTGAATTCTTTGTCGGCAGTCAAGCGCTTCTCGTGCACAGGCGTCAGCTCCTCGGTGTAGAAGAAGCCGTCAATTAATTCACCCTCGAGATCGCGCAGCTCATAAATTTGAATTCCTTGACGTTTTACGACTTTGTCGATTCGAAAAATTTCGTCACTCCAGTTCCGTTCGTAACCCTTCTCGAAGGTGCCTTTTGTTCGACTAATACGCACGTAATTGCCGCGACTGTATTTAACCGACGTGTGTCGCCTTTTCTCACGTTGTTGCAACGACGCGTGAGTCATATTTTCCATGGCTACATTGGCGTTGTGCAGTGTCACGGCGGCTGGTTGCATCCGTATACTCGAGTGCCTCGAGTGATTGTACGCGTAGACAAATTGTTGCAGCACGTCGATGTATCGTCGCGTGTTTCGATGTGTGAAATACCGCCACATTCGTTCCTTCAGCGTACGATTAAAACGTTCGACAATTGCGGCTTTTATATCGGGATTGCGCGTCACTCGAAAGCGTATATCGGATTTTTTCAGAAAAACCTGCAGCTCTTTGCCCACAAATTCTTTGCCTTTGTCGGTCTGCAGGTATACGGGTAGGCGCCCCTCGCTGCGTTCGAAGATCCGTTTAAAGGCCTCGGTGACCGCGCGCACAGTTTTATCCTTCAGCGGCTCGACCCACGCAAATTTACTCAACACGTCAATGACGGTGAGTAGATACACTACATCGTCGTTGTATGTTTTTAACGATCTCAAGTCCACGAGATCGGCCTCCCAAACATCGTCTATATTGTCGATGCTGTAGCGTAACCGTGGAAACTGGCGTCGCACGGGTTTATGTAGTGTGTAGGCATCCTGTTGCGTGAGCCAATCGTAAACATCGACAGGGTTATTTTTTCTATTCTCGAGTAGCCGTCGGGCACCCGCGTAACCTGCAGGGTGTGCTGGATCGTAATACGCGCTTTCGATCGACATAACGTGAAATTCACGGTCTAAGCCAGTATTCGAATCCTTGGCGACCCATGCGTTTCCCCGTGATGGCCGTGTCGAGAATACGCTCCGTGTTAGCGGCGATAAGCCTGGCGGTGGGCGTAACAGGTTTTGCTCTGCCCGTTTTTCTTACAGGTGTTGTTGGTTCTGCTGTCACGGGGGCAGATATCGGTAGTGTTGTCACCGCCGTTGGTATAGTAGATTTTTTCCTTCGTTGCCGTCGATCATCAGGCTCGAACCATTGACGCGGCGCGCGTGAGCCTCGTGATCGTTTCACGGCCGGTTGATAGTTCACGTCGTCACCACCGTCAGCGCCACCGTCGTCGTCGTCGTCGTTGTTATAATACAGCGGATCACTTTTGCTGCGTTTCGCCGCATAATGCTCGGCACCCATATCCCATAGTTCGTTATTTCCGATAAACTCGTGCGGTACACCTCCTGCTCGGAGTACACGAATAAACTCACGTCTTCCGTTGGCTTTAAAATCTTTTCTCAGACGTATCACGTCATTGACAAGATCGAGAATGTTCGAATTGTGCAGTAGCACACCGTCTATAGACACACGTCCCTCGTCGTCCCATCTGATGCGTTGCGCTGCACTCGGTGAATTGCGCATGTAGCTTAAAAGTGCTTGAGCCCGTCGTCGATGTTTTGGTGGCACGCTATTCAAGATATTAACGACGTTGAAATCTTGATTTTCAGGGCGTGGCACAGGTGTTTTTGCTCCAGGCAACGATGGGTCGGGTGGTCCGTTCTTCGCTTCGACGAGAAACAAGAACCGTTGCAGCACCTGCAGATAGTCCCTCCACTTGGCCGTGTCATCGGCGTATTTCGTCGATTTCAGGATGCCGCTTAGTTCAGCGTCGAGTCGCGATATAGGATTGCCCGGTGTTTGAACGGTTTTTTGAGCGACCCCGCCGCCGCCGATCATTGGCGCCTCCTCAGCCGGTACTAGAACCATTTTCTACGCGTGCTCCATTTAACCTCCACTGTTGTTGCCACCAAACAGACGACTAAACAGTGTGGTGATAATGGGCGCCAATAAAAGGGGCAGAAAAGCGCCGCACCCTTTTTGCATCACAATGCGTTTCTTCGCTTTCCAATTAATTCGTCGTCTTTTTCGGGCGGTGGCGCCATCTGTGCGCCTTTTTCCGCCACCGTGTTGGCCACGTCTGTTTCTCCCACGACACGCTGACAGGGGTGGCGCTAGTTGTCGCAGCACATTTTTGTATTTCCCGAGTCGTTTCTTCACCGCCGGTTTCAGCTCCACCACACCGTGCAGTACGTTCAACGCACACTCGCAAATACACCGTACGAGTGACTCATCGAATGCGCGAAGCAGTGCTTTTTGCTCACTGCGTGTCCCGTGACATAGCGCATTTAGGAGCGCTATGTGGCGTTGACCGAACGGCAACGACCGATTCTGGCTGTGGCTCTTCTTTACCATCGTGCGGTCGTGGTGTATCGCGCGCGCGCGCGCTGTATTATATATCGATGTTTGTCCACTGTCGACGATCGAGTTAGTACTACCGCCGCCGATACAACGACAATCGTCTAAATACACGATCTCCCCGTTGGCTCACCAGCACCGTCAGCGTTGTCTCGTTGCACGTTTATTCTTCGGCACGTACACCTGCATCTGCGGATCGTCGGGAAATATAGTCGTGCGACAGCGACAAATATCGGGCGTAGACTGCTTCAGATCGAGAAGCAAGTATCCGTGTGGCTGCGCCGTGGCATCGTGATATGCTTCCGACAAGAAGCGCGGGTCCTCGGGGTATACCTGCCTCGCGAGATGTTGGATCTGTGCTCGATCGCGCGGATTCTTAAAAATAACGATATAATTCGCGTTTAGCGAGATATCCCGTTGTCCGTGGCCTTGATGAAAAATATTCTGCGTTATAAACATAACGCTAATATTTTTATGATGACTGCCTTTCGTAAACAAGTCGACAATCGTATTATTCGACGATTCACGCATTAAATCGTCGATAATAATTAACTTTGCGGCTTCGTTGTCGTTTGAATAGTCCTCTGGCTGCGGCAGACCCTCGTGAAACTCCATCTTTGGCGTGGCAGACGTCGACGTATTTCGAAATTGTTCCTTCGTCTCGGTATCGAGGTTATCGCCGTAATAAAATAAAATCCGGTCAAAGGGCGTGTCACTCATCGCGTCGAGATGACGCAGAAATCGGCGAACAAACACCGTCTTGCCACAGCCGGTAGGGCCGCAGATTAGCGACGTCCACGGGTGCTTCCAACGAACGTCCATTTTGTCCTGCCTTACCGATACACCGGTACACTGGCGTACGTTGCTGCAGCCTGCCTATAAGCTTCTCTGCGGTGGCGGCGGCGGCGGCGGCGGCGGCGCGACGGACGCACGTCGCTACCAGCTTGTACGACGTGCGCGCGACCGGACGCGGTGGTCCAGCTAATATTATACGCGGCGGGGACCCACGGTCGCTCCAGTCAGCCTTATGAGCGCGCGACCGAGGGCGAACAGCTTTTATACGCGGCTCCCCCACGCGTTCGCACATACCCACCTATTCTGCGCTCTCTCGCGCTTATGCAACTCGCGGGCCCCTTTCACTCGGGCTAACCCCCTCTACTACTACTGCTGCTTCTGCTGGTGCTGCTGCTGCTGCTGCTGCTGCTGGTGCTACTGTTACGGCTCTACGGCCCTGGCGCTCGCACGGGTGAGGAAAGTAAAAGGTGTGTAGATTTTTTTTTATTTTCTTTTTTTTTTATTTAAAACTATTTTTACGCGCAGGAAGTAGGTGATGGTGATGGTGGTGGTGGTGGTGGCGGTGATGGTGAAGAACAATATATACAAGAAACCTTTTTTTTTTTTTATTTGAACACATTTATATATATATATATATTTTTTTTTTTATTTTTCATTTTTCCGACTTAACCTAAAAACGTTATAAAACTTAACGCTAACGCACGCATATAATATATGTATATACAAAATTTTATTTTTATTTTTTTTTATAACAAATAATACAGACTTAAAAACTAGCAAACACATACAATTTATTTTTACAAATTTTGACACACACACACACACACACTCGCTCGATTCACACTCATACCTTAACCTACGATAACACGACTTATAAAATAAACGACAACAACAACAACAACAACAACAACAACAACGACAACAACGACTACGACAACGACCACGACGGTGACGATGGCAACAGCCTTCAAGACTTGTACCCAAACGGCAGTGACAGAGTGTGCGTCACGTGACGCCGCTTACGACACACAACCCGGCAGGTTTTCGTCTCTTTGCGGGTTATCACATCGTGAAGGGCCGTTCTCTGAATTGAGCTGAAGTTTAGCCGGATGGACTCGCGATTGTCCTCCGGCAGATCGCTCTCAATCATTTCGCGGATCGAGGCGAAATTGATGAGTTGCGCGTTCTGATAATTCAGAGAAAGGCCCTTCACCTTGCACTCGGTTTTTATAACCTTCTCGGGGTCTGACTCGTTTACGACCTCGTAGCCGTAAAACTTTGGGCCTCCGGAGACAAACGACCTGATGTAGTCGGTTGTCTCCTTCAGCTCGCTGGTCATATCCCCGAGAAGGTTTCCGAGTGGTGGCACCCATTCACCTTTCGCGCCGGTGCTGACGAAAATCACCGAGTCAGTGTCGTAATACAACACCCTGCGCCCCAGCCGTTCGAGGTAGGTGTATAATTTTAGACGAGCCTGAGCTGTCGTGTAAGCCGCGATAACCACGCTTGTTTGTGCGGATGGAACCACAGCCTCGTCGATGCACGACCAATGCGCGTACATCACGTCGTCATTCACCGGCAATAAACGGTGGACCTCTTTGTCGTTGTCGCTGAGAAGCAGCAACAACTGCTCGCGGCTGCTGACGACCGTTGTCTGCGTCAGGTTCGATCTCGGTCCGAATTTACCCCAGAATGAATTCAGACAGAGTTTCGCCACTGCCCGCAGACCCGGATTTTTGCCGATTTTTGAGGCGTCCAACCGAATCCCCTCGGCGCGCTCGTACTCCTCGATGTAGCGAGCTTTGGACGCCTCATCCGTGCATTCGCTCGGCCAGCCGCTAGCCTCCTGTTTTATACGTAAAAACGTATTGATGTACTCAACAAAGAGGCCACCGCTGCGCGTTACCTGGTCGTACTGGGCCATCTCGTAAGCCCAGATGATCGAGATCTTCTCGATGATGTACCCCATCTCAAGGGCCTTCTTCACCTCGTCCACAACCCATGTGCCTGTAAACACGCGGGCTGCCGTGTCGTCGTGAGGGCACTCGGTCTGCAATCTTTCCTCGGTGCAGGTACGACACAGAGGGAAGAGCAGCTTGCCGTGCATGCGGACAGGCAGCACAGGGTGGAAAAGGTCACGAGGCGCCAACACCGTGCACCGGATCATCCCATTGACCGTCGTACCCAAAGCGTCGAACGAGCCGTTCAGCAGACGATCGCACTCTGCACCCACGTATATCTTCGGGTGGCCTAGTGGGAAGCGACCAACCTTAGATATATAAGGATACAGCGAGCAGATATCGATGTAGCTGATTTTCTCGTTCGGCGCTACATCGTACACGGTGACGGTGTTGCCCGTACGACCACCGTAAAAACCGTCGCGAGGGTTTAACGTCTCGGCCAGCAAACGGGGATGGTTATTCAGGTTCGCGTTTATTGCCGGATTTGAGCGACGCAACTCCGCGAACTCACACTCCCACATTATTTCCAGCTGATAACCCGATGACCGAATCTTTGCGTCACTTGCAAGGGTCCGCTCATAGCGGTCCTCGTAGGTCTCGACAGAAGCACGCGATTTCAGCGTGCGATTGTCGGGGAAACAACGAGGACAGCCATGCCAGTAGCACCCGTGAAATTGAAATACGAAACGATCATCGCCTATCTGCAGGAAACCGTCAACGAGCGGGCCCTCAGGTAACCGAAATTCACGATCCCGTGTGGCGTGAACGATCTCGCGACCCAAACAATTCTCGACCCAGAGAAGCCACGCGTTGGCCTCTTTCGAGTGCTTTTCCGCGAGCCTATAGCCGCCGTTCGTAATGAGCCCGATTGTTTGCGGTTTTAGGAAATTACGCCTAAAAACCTTCGAACAGGCCGATGCGATTGTCGCTGCCTCGGTAAATGGACAAACATTGCCCGCCTCAAGGAATATTCGTCTAAACTCCTTGCAGGCTCGCCGCAAAATATCCACATCAAGCGAGCAATATTTCTCAATTTCCGACTGGAAGTCGAAAATCTCATCAGCCTGCGATTGCTCGGCGTACCACGATAAAAAGTCTTCGCGATCAACCGGGCTCATTGTGTCGGGCGAGTAGAACTCCGCGGCCGGTAGATCGCCCCGGTAGTTCTGGTTCTCCACCGTGTTGAACAGGTGGGGGAAGTAACCCTTACCCATTTTGTCCGCGAAACCAAAGGCTTGCGGAAGAGCACTCAGACGCATATGAAAATAATTTAAACTGTCGATGAAGACAGTGCGCCCGATCCGCATGGAAATAATAGAGTTACCCGTGAGAATTAGGTTCGGGACCCCGAGATCGCTGCAGTTTTCGACCACATAACGCAGAATGAATTGCGCGTCGAAGGCCTTTGCGTTATGCGCAATGCACACGATCTTGCTGAACGTCGTCGAACGACGCACGGCAAGATTTACCAGCTCCGCGACGGGCGATGTTCGGAACACGTGCTTCCGAATACCGCAGGTCGCGCAGGGATCGGCGAACCCTACATCTTCGACGTCTTCGAGGCACAGCTCACAGAGCTGTTGTGCAACACAGAGCGTCGGGACGTGCTCACGCCTATCGTCGCCCGGTGTCGCAGTATACGGCTTGTCTTGCCGTGTCTCGAAGTCGTAAAAGATGAACAGAGTTCGAGGATTTGTGTCTGACGCGGCCGGCCGCGGGGCCAGAGGCTGCATATAACACAACTCGTTATAACCGTGCAGACTGCGGCAGAGCTGACAAAACGCTTTTCCACAATCGTGGGCTCGCTTTGACGTATCAAAAAGCCTGGAGCACTTTTGACAAAAACGCACCGTTTCACACACGGTTTTGCGCTCGGTGTGCGACATTCGGAGCCGACTTTCGCGCGGCTTTCGATGGTTTTCAAAACAAGTCTCGTTGTGGAAAAATCGATGACAATCCCCGCACTCCCACTTGGCGACACTGTCGACGTTGTCGGTCTCGTCTACAGAGGCGACAGCGCAAGGCGGCGACACGTAGCAGCGCGGGCACGTGCTCGTACACTTGTGCTGGTGCAAGTGACGATAAGATACGTTGCACGGTATGCAATAGTTCCTGGCGCCGCCGGCCGCCAGGAGATTCGTGATCGGGCTGAAATGATTTTCATCGCGAAAATAGGCGATGTTTAAAATTGTTCGCGGCGACGTGTTTTGAAAACGATTCTTACCGTCGAAAATCGGCTCGGCACCACTCCCCAGAGTCGCCCAGTCGTACACCATTAGGGCGATACGCTCCGCCATAAAGTGCCGCTGGAACGACTCGATTTCGGGTATGCCACATCCCGCCGCTGGAATCACCACACAGGCTGCAGTCACAAGGCGGTTTGCCTCGTCCCCCTGAAGCTTCGATTGTTTATGACGTATCCGGTCATAAAATTTCTTAGCTTCAGCCGTGCGCTCGTTTACGCTTCGAACATTCGCGAGAGCCACCACGATCGAACGAGGAAAACACAAATTGTCGCTGTTACCTATGGTCAATACCGAGCGGTTTTTCTCCAGCTTCTCCTCCAGGCTCCCAGAGCCCACAACCATGTCGACGTACGTTACGGTGAAAACCAACGTATCACACACCGACAGGATTCGAGCGCTCTGATTGACTGTGCAAAGCAGCTCCCACAATTGCGAAAAATCGAAACGGCCAATTGGTCGCATCGATAGGCCCGCGCTACCATCGGTCATACCCTCGCCCGTGAAGGCGATACCGATCATATCGGTTTCCGGACGGCCCGCAACGAAGTGCGCGTGAAGATCGCGGATCGCGTTTCGAACCCACGTGATTGGGTTAACACCGGGAGGCGGTGGGAGCAGCGCTACATCCGTTTGGACGCACGCGGTCTTGAAGCGCGGTGACTGACGAACTCGCGGCTCGCCCAAAATTTTAAGACGACGTCCAACGGCTGCGACATCGTCACCGTCGTCGCCGTCGTCATCGTCGTCGTCGTCGTTGTCGTTGTTGTTGTCTGTACCGCTAACGCCGTAACTTAAATTATGCGGCCTCGCGTAGCCGCCGCCAAATTGAAAATTTAAACTAGCGCTCACCAATTGACGCACGGCTGCCTCGGTCTCGGCGATCCACACGTCGTCTGGTGAGACGCTGGTTAACGTGGTGTTGGTGGTGGTGGTGGTGGTGGTGATGCTGGAGCCTCCTGACTGAGCTGACGGAGAAGCGCATACAGATGCAGCCTCTCCGCCGGCACTTGGGCCCTCTGTTGTTGTTGTTGTTGTTGTTGATGATGATGCTGCTGCTGCGGCTGCTGCTGTTGCTGATGTTGCTGTACCCGCTTCTGCTGTTGCTCCCGAGGCCCCATAACCCGCCGGCCGACCTATCGGTTTACAACAGGCTCGAGTTATTCCTCGGGTAAATCCGCTGTTGCCTCTACGATACGACGCGCTATCAAGTCGTCGTCTTCATCATACGAGTCGGACTCGACGCCGACTTTTCCGTAGGAGTCGTACCAGACCGGGCGATCGGCCAATAGGTACCACTCTACCCTATTGGCCACCACGTATCGCCTCCAGTCTGGTACGACGTTTATGGATTCGTTGACTGTCGAGTATTCCGACTCGGTTGATGATTGGACACCGATATGAAGCTCACGGTTGCCTGGAGAGGGGTTTCCGAGGCTGACTGGAGCATGGGCTACGGGATCTTCAAGCGGGCTTGATATAGCCGCGCTATTTACCGTAAGGTGATCCGCGTAGCCGTCTCCACCCCTTTGCTGCTGTTGCTGGGGACAAGCAGCGCCACCCTCACCCCCGAGCCACGAACGAACACCTGCGGTTTAACGCAATTGCCCATTAAACCGGGTGTGTTCGAATTTTTTAAAACTTTTACATATATATATAATAAATTGAGGTACTTACGGTCCTGACGATTCTGCGGTGGAGGAAGCACATGATCCCACCCCGAGTACATGGTCTCGGCGTCCGACATTGCCTCTTCCTCGTCGTCATCGTCGTCGTTGGCATCGCTGCCGCGCGGCGCCTCGATGTCGTCGTCGTCGTCGTCGTCGTCGTCTTCATCGACTTCGTCGTCGTCGTCGTCGTTCTCGTCGTCGGCGTCATCATCGTCGTCGTCGTCCTCGTCCTCGACGTCCTCGTCGTCGTCGCCAACCCCCGGCACAAGCTGCGCCTCATCCCTCTCCGCGGACCCATCACGGACGACAACCTCGTTGCCGACGGCCGGCACCTCGTGATCGTCTTCGGGCTCCTCGACGACGAGCACTCCGGGCCCTGGAACGCGCTGCTCGGCCGCCTCCTCCTCCTCCGCCGCGTCACCACCGACGATGATGGTGGCATCCACGGACCCGATTCCCGAGTCCGAGGCGTCCTGCGTGGCGTCGCTATCGCTTGCGTCCAACAAGCGCTCCCAAATGTCCCCGGGGTATCGGAACGGCCGGTGCGCGTCGTCGTCGTCGTCGTCGTCGTCGTCGTGCTCCATATCCTCATTGCCGAACACCCGGGGGTCCCGTTGGAGCGGCGCATCCTCGACGATGCGAACTACAGCCTCCACGTGCACCGGCTCGGGCGACGCCGGTGGCTCAAGGGCCGCTTCTTCTTCCTCTTCTTCATCGTCGTCAACCTGCATGGGCTCCGCAGCCTCCGCGACAGCATCGTTGCCCATGAGCTCGCCACCCTCTGCCTCATCACCCGATGATTCGACGGCCGGGCTATATACCGCCTGCCGCGCAGCGAACTCGGCACTCATAAGTGCCTGAGCCATAGGCAGGCGATGCAGGTTGCGCTCTCTTATAACGTCGCACGCGATGAGCACCGCGTACGCCGTTGCGTCAAAAGCGTTATGCGCGTACGCGCGCGCAATAACGCGTAACGGTAGCCGACGCAGCACCGACTTAAATACGCGGCACACGTCACTTAAACACATTCGGCGTAGAGAACGCGCCCACTCCTGCGTGCACATGCGCGCAATAACTGCGCTTCTAATTTTCACCATGTTCGTCGTTTTCAGCACTGCCCTGATTAGCGCACGAGCATTTACACACTGCATTGTTGTTTTTGTTTTTTAAAATACACAAACACAAACACAACGCTGAAACTCAAACACGAGTTTGAACGGTAATCACTCTTCGTGAGGGCACAAAAAACAAACGGGCACACGCACACACACGAACACACACACCGAACAACGTCTCAGTAAAAGACTGAAGACGATCGTGGACAGCACGAGGAGCGTCGAAGTGTCGCTGGTGACTTCTGAAGACAGATTAAACAGACTCTGTCTTTCCTAATTCAATATACTTTAAACCACACCCACTGCGCGCAGATTTCACCTCAAAACGGGGGTGGAAGGAGACTGCAGTCGTCTTCGGGTGTAAGCATTGGCTCAAACTCTGAAACCAATGTTCGTCAAGGATCTTAAGACTTATCAAAAACGGAAACGCAGGCCTTCGAAATATCGCGATGACCACGACCTACCCCCTTTAAAAAAAAACAATACCTCTCGGAGATAACCCAACAGATCGACAGTGACCCTCGGACGGCCCGTCGATACTTTTTTCATTGCACCCAGGGGCCAACCGGAAAACACTTAGAGGCCTGTACGGTAGCCGCGGTAAAAGGGGTTTGAACCGACGCCTATCCGTCACCATTTTTATTACCCCAACCCACTCTATTTTATCTCAAACCCCCGCGGGCCAGCCGGAAAACCCTTAGAGACCTACACGGTCGCCATGGCGTAATGCCATCAAGCCGCCCGCGCCATTAACAGTCTGAGAATCCTTCGCTAACGAGATGCACCTTCACTCAAGCCATCCGCATACCTCATCTCGCGGAGATAACCCTACAGATCGACAGAGACCCTCGGACGGTCCGTTGATACTTTTTTCATTACACCCCGTGGGCCAGCAGGAAAACCCTTGCAGACCTGTACGGTAGACGCGGTGAACGGAGTTTGAACCGACACCTATCCGTCACCATTTTTATTACCCCAGACCCACTCTATTTTATCTCAAACCCCCGCGGGCCAGCCGGAAAACCCTTAGAGACCTATACGGTCGCCATGGCGTAATGCCATCAAGCCGCCCGCGCCATTAACAGTCTGAGAATCCGCCGCTAACGAGATGCACCTGCACTCAAGCCATCCGCATACCTCATCTCGCGGCGATAATCCTCGGACCGTCGATACTTTTTTTCATTGCACCCCGCGGGCCAACCGGAAAACCCTTAGAGACCTGTACGGTAACCACGGTGAACGGCGTTTGAACCGTCACCTATCTGTTACAATTTTTATTACCCCGACCCACTCTATTTTATCTCAAACCCCCGAGGGCCAACCGGAAAACCCTTAGAGACCTATACGGTCACCGCAACGTAATGTCATCAAACTATCCGCGCCATTAACACTCTGAGAATCCCGAGCTAACGAGATACACCTGCACACTACAGCTAACAGGTCTCACCCCTCCGCTTCACCTTTCGAAAACACGTGTGACAACTCGAGGGGCCGCCGACTGGGGCCACCCAGATGACTGCGTATATAAACACACCGTGATATCAGAAAGCGGCAGTCAGGCCCGTGACTTCAGTAAACACACTTTACCCTCGAGCTATTGTTCAAGATGAGCCGCCAGTCGATCGCATCTCAGGATCATCGCCACAGTGATCTACAGCCGTCAACCATGTACCGCGTGCTGACGGACCTTGAGAAAAAACGCGTCGAAGGACCCCTCATTCTGGGGACAACGTACACCCTCAATCAGTCGGAGACGAAAAGAGTCAGCGTAGGTCTGCAACCGCGACCCGACGGTAGTATCCAGCCTATAGTGAAACTGCAGAACAATAACACCGCTGGCGGTATTGTTTTCAACGCTCCGGAGTGGAGCCTACTGCAGAGTTATTTCTCCAATATCTCGACGTATTTCGCCGATGGGCAAAAGATCGTCTGGGGATCGGGGTGGCGCGCACCGCTGCCGATACACTTCGCAGATTTTGAGATCCTCTTCACATCGAGCTACGGCTCGAAATCAATCGTGTTTGATCGGCGTCGCCCAGAACAATCGGCCGATAACGACACGACCGAGAGTCAGCTGGAGCCCGAGGAACCGGCGAAGAAGAAGCGGAAAAACTACTCCCCCGCTGTTGTGATGCAGAAACCATCGTACGACGGGCTGCAGCAAGTATTGGTGTGCATCGACGAACGCTTCAGACGACTTCAAAGATATAACACACATGTACAAAAGTGCGCCGAAGTGCTCTGCGCCGAATTACTGCTACACATCCGGGTCGACGAGACACCCGAAAAAATAAACGAAGATCGCGTCAAAGAATTGCTAAAAAATAATTTCAGTTCTTTGAAAAAGGCAGTAAAGCACCGGATGGATGCTGAGTTTGTCGAACTAACGTTCGGCATCGTATTCCTGGAGCTCACCGCATTGTGCATACCGTTTATCACAAACGAGCTACAAAAAACACTCGCGGCGAGAAATCCGGAAAAACCTTTAGGTTGAAAAAATTGTAAATATGAGTTCTGTGTCTGGTTATACGCAAGGCCCTGCGACTCGCTCTATATTATTTGATTCGTATATGTTAAAGACCGACGACGGTTGAAATCGTAATAATCATCATGACCGTATCGTATTGTATTTAGATGTAAACCTATAGTTTCTACTTTAAGTACTTTTGGCACTACGGCTTATTTCGTTATCCTTCGCGAATATGCAAAACCCGATGTATCTCAACCCTTGACCAATTTGTAATTGACATTTGAATAAAATAATATAGCTATACTTGTACGTGTGTGTGTTTCACCATGCGACTTACCTGCATCGAAAATCCTCTGAAGAAAAATATGCTCTTCATTTTATCCTTTACCATACATCGGAAAATTTACCAACACGCGGAAAATCGTTTTACCGATCGTAGGGAAACAATCTTCCATACCGACTGTAGGAAGTACCCGCATCACCACCCACCAACCACCCACATTTAACGCAGGGCTGCAGCGGGTGGCGGTGGCGGGCGAGCGGGTGACCGGTGGGTGGTAGCGGGTGGTGGGCCAGCGGGCCCACAGGGTGACCGGTGGGTGGTAGGGGGTGGTGGGCCAGCGGACCCACCGGGTGACCGGCGAGCGGCATGGATGGTAGGCCAGCGGGGCCCACAGAGCTCCTCCCCCACTCCACCCGACATTACAGGGAAAGGCCCGAGACGACCCCACCACCTCCCACCACCTCACACCACCGAGCCGACGGCTCCAGACACCCCTGACATTATAGGGAGCCAATCACAGCTCAGGGAATCACCCCCACCACCCCCTGACATTATAGGGAGCCAATCACAGCTCAGGGAATCACCCCCACCACCCCCTGACATTATAGGAAGACAGGGGTGGGGAGGAGTGGGAGTACAGCGGACCAATCACAGCTCGGGGAATCACCCTCCCCCATGGCTGGCACTGGCGCCAGACGGGAGGTAGAGTGGGGGTAAACCCTGTCTCCCTATACCTGTACCTTACTACTGATGCATTTGCACGAAATACAGGTTTTTGATACTCGGCGACCGAGTTTACATGAGTGCCACGCGCGCAGAACGCGATGGCTTGATTTGGCTGTTTGACGCTTTTTCGCTCGCGGCATCGGTGCCAAACGAGTTTTAACGATGTAAAACGATGCATTGGCACAACATAAAGGTTTTTGATACTCGGCGACCGAGTTTACATGAGTGCCACGCGCGCAGAACGCGATAGCTTCATTTGGCTGATTGACGCATTTTCGCTAGCGGCATTATTGCCAAACGAGTTTTGACGATGCAAAACGATGCATTTAAACAAAATTAAGGCTTTTGACATTCGGAGACCGAGTTTACATGCGTGCAGCGCTCGCAAAACGCGATGGCTCGATTTGGCTGAGTGACGCTTTTTCGCTCGCGGCATTGGTGCAAAACGAGTTTTGACGATGCAAAACGATGATTTTGCACAAAATTAAGGTTTTTGTCATTCGGAGACCGAGGCGTGCAGCGCTCGCAAAACGTGACGGCTCAATTTGGCTGATTGACGCATTTTCGCTTGCGGCATCGTTGCCAAACGAGTTTTGAAGATGTAAAACGATGCATTTGCACAAAATTTAGGTTTTTGTCATTCGGAGACCGAGCTTACACGCGTGCAGCGTTTGCAAAACGTGATGGCTCAATTTGGCTGATTGACGCATTTTCGCTGGCGGCAACGTTGCCAAACGAGTTTTGACGATGCAAAACGATGCAATTAAACAAAATTAAGAGATTTGACATTCGAAGATCGAGATAACATGGGTGCAGCGCTCGCAAGACGAGATGGCTTGATTTGGCTGTTTGACGCTTTTTCGCTCGCGGCATCGGTGCCAAACGAGTTTTAACGATGTGAAACGATGCATTGGCACGACATAAAGGTTTTTGATACTCGGTGACCGAGTTTACATGAGTGCCACGCGCGCAGAACGCGATAGCTTCATTTGGCTGATTGACGCATTTTCGCTAGCGGCATCATTGCCAAACGAGTTTTGACGATGCAAAACGATGCATTTAAACAAAATTAAGGCTTTTGACATTCGGAGACCGAGTTTACATTTAAAGTTTTTGTCATTCGGAGACCGAGTTTACACGCGTGCAGCGCTCGCAAAACGTGACGGCTCAATTTGGCTGATTGACGCATTTTTGCTCGCGGCATCGTTGCCAAACGAATTTTGAAGATGTAAAACGATGCATTTGCACAAAATTAAGGTTTTTGTCATTCGAAGACCGAGTTTACATTAGTGCAGCTCTCGCAAAACGCAATGGCTCGATTTGGCTGACTGACGCTTTTTCGCCCGCGGCATCGGTGCCAAACGAGTTTTAACGATGTAAAACGATGCATTTGCACAAAATACAGGTTTTTGATACTCGGCGACCGAGTTTACATGAGTGCCACGCGCGCAGAACGCGATGGCTTGATTTGGCTGTTTGACGCTTTTTCGCTCGCGGCATCGGTGCCAAACGAGTTTTAACGATGTAAAAAGATGCATTGGCACAACATAAAGGTTTTTGATACTCGGCGACCGAGTTTACATGAGTGCCACGCGCGCAGAACGCGATAGCTTCATTTGGCTGATTGACGCATTTTCGCTAGCGGCATCATTGCCAAACGAGTTTTGACGATGCAAAACGATGCAATTAAACAAAATTAAGAGATTTGACATTCGAAGATCGAGATAACATGGGTGCAGCGCTCGCAAGACGAGATGGCTTGATTTGGCTGTTTGACGCTTTTTCGCTCGCGGCATCGGTGCCAAACGAGTTTTAACGATGTGAAACGATGCATTGGCACGACATAAAGGTTTTTGATACTCGGTGACCGAGTTTACATGAGTGCCACGCGCGCAGAACGCGATAGCTTCATTTGGCTGATTGACGCATTTTCGCTAGCGGCATCATTGCCAAACGAGTTTTGACGATGCAAAACGATGCATTTAAACAAAATTAAGGCTTTTGACATTCGGAGACCGAGTTTACATTTAAAGTTTTTGTCATTCGGAGACCGAGTTTACACGCGTGCAGCGCTCGCAAAACGTGACGGCTCAATTTGGCTGATTGACGCATTTTTGCTCGCGGCATCGTTGCCAAACGAATTTTGAAGATGTAAAACGATGCATTTGCACAAAATTAAGGTTTTTGTCATTCGAAGACCGAGTTTACATTAGTGCAGCTCTCGCAAAACGCAATGGCTCGATTTGGCTGACTGACGCTTTTTCGCCCGCGGCATCGGTGCCAAACGAGTTTTAACGATGTAAAACGATGCATTTGCACAAAATACAGGTTTTTGATACTCGGCGACCGAGTTTACATGAGTGCCACGCGCGCAGAACGCGATGGCTTGATTTAGCTGTTTGACGCTTTTTCGCTCGCGGCATCGGTGCCAAACGAGTTTTAACGATGTAAAAAGATGCATTGGCACAACATAAAGGTTTTTGATATTCGGCGACCGAGTTTACATGAGTGCCACGCGCGCAGAACGCGATGGCTTGAGTTGGCTGTTTGACGCTTTTTCGCTCGCGGCATCGGTGCCAAACGAGTTTTAACGATGCAAAACGATGCATTGGCACAACATAAAGGTTTTTGATACTCGGCGACCGAGTTTACATTAGTGCCACGCGCGCAGAACGCGATAGCTTCATTTGGCTGATTGACGCATTTTCGCTAGCGGCATCATTGCCAAACGAGTTTTGACGATGCAAAACGATGCATTTGCACAAAATTAAGGTTTTTGTCATTCGGAGACCGAGTTTACACGCGTGCAGCGTTTGCAAAACGTGCTGGCTCAATTTGGCTGATTGACGCATTTTCGCTCGCGGCAACGTTGCCAAACGAGTTTTGACGATGCAAAACGATGCAATTAAACAAAATTAAGGGTTTTGACATTCGGAGATCGAGTTAACATGGGTGCAGCGCTCGCAAGACGAGATGGCCTGATTTGGCTGTTTGACGCTTTTTCGCTCGCGGCATCGGTGCCAAACGAGTTTTAACAATGTAAAACGTGATGCATTTGCACAAAATACAGTTTTTTGATACTCGGCGACCGAGTTTACATGAGTGCCACGCGCGCAGAACGCGATAGCTTGATTTGGCTGATTGCCGCATTTTCGCTTGCGGCATCATTGCCAAACGAGTTTTGACGATGCAAAACGATGCATTTGCACAAAATTAAGGTTTTTGTCATTCGGAGACCGAGTTTACACGCGTGCAGCGCTCGCAAAACGTGACGGCTCAATTTGGCTGATTGACGCATTTTCGCTCGCGGCATCGTTGCCAAACGAATTTTGAAGATGTAAAACGATGCATTTGCACAAAATTAAGGTTTTTGTCATTCGGAGACCGAGTTTACATGCGTGCAGCGCTCGCAAAACGCGATGGCTCGATTTGGCTGACTGACGCTTTTTCGCTCGCGGCATCGGTGCCAAACAAGTTTTAACGATGTAAAACGATGCATTTGCATAAAATACAGGTTTTTGATACTCGCCGACCGAGTTTACATGAGTGCCACGCGCGCAGAACGCGATGGCTTGATTTGGCTGTTTGACGCTTTTTCGCTCGCGGCATCGGTGCCAAACGAGTTTTAACGATGTAAAACGATGCATTGGCACAACATAAAGGTTTTTGATACTCGGTGACCGAGTTTACATGAGTGCCACGCGCGCAGAACGCGATAGCTTCATTTGGCTGATTGACGCATTTTCGCTAGCGGCATCATTGCCAAACGAGTTTTGACGATGCAAAACGATGCATTTAAACAAAATTAAGGTTTTTGTCATTCGGAGACCGAGTTTACACGCGTGCAGCGCTCGCAAAACGTGACGGCTCAATTTGGCTGATTGACGCATTTTCGCTCGCGGCATCGTTGCCAAACGAATTTTGAAGATGTAAAACGATGCATTTGCACAAAATTAAGGTTTTTGTCATTCGGAGACCGAGTTTACACGCATGCAGCGCTCGCAAAACGTGACGGCTCAATTTGGCTGATAGACGCATTTTCGCTCGCGGCATCGTTGCCAAACGAATTTTGAAGATGTAAAACGATGCATTTGCACAAAATTAAGGTTTTTGTCATTCGGAGACCGAGTTTACATGCGTGCAGCGCTCGCAAAACGCAATGGCTCGATTTGGCTGATAGACGCTTTTTCGCTCGCGGCATCGGTGCCAAACGAGTTTTATCGATGTAAAACGATGCATTTGCACAAAATACAGGTTTTTGATACTCGGCGACCGAGTTTACATGAGTGCCACGCGCGCAGAACGCGATAGCTTGATTTGGCTGATTGACGCATTTTCGCTAGCAGCATCATTGCCAAACGAGTTTTGACGATGCAAATCGATGGATTTAAACAAAATTAAGGCTTTTGACATTCGGAGACCGAGTTTACATTTAAGGTTTTTGTCATTCGGAGACCGAGTTTACACGCGTGCAGCGCTTGCAAAACGTGACGGCTCAATTTGGCTGATTGACGCATTTTCGCTCGCGGCATCGTTGCCAAACGAATTTTGAAGATGTAAAACGATGCATTTGCACAAAATTAAGGTTTTTGTCATTCGAAGACCGAGTTTACATGAGTGCAGCTCTCGCAAAACGCAATGGCTCGATTTGGCTGACTGACGCTTTTTCGCCCGCGGCATCGGTGCCAAACGAGTTTTAACGATGTAAAACGATGCATTTGCACGAAATACAGGTTTTTGATACTCGGCGACCGAGTTTACATGAGTGCCACGCGCGCAGAACGCGATGGCTTGATTTGGCTGTTTGACGCTTTTTCGCTCGCGGCATCGGTGCCAAACGAGTTTTAACGATGTAAAACGATGCATTGGCACAACATAAAGGTTTTTGATACTCGGCGACCGAGTTTACATGAGTGCCACGCGCGCAGAACGCGATAGCTTCATTTGGCTGATTGACGCATTTTCGCTAGCGGCATTATTGCCAAACGAGTTTTGACGATGCAAAACGATGCATTTAAACAAAATTAAGGCTTTTGACATTCGGAGACCGAGTTTACATGCGTGCAGCGCTCGCAAAACGCGATGGCTCGATTTGGCTGAGTGACGCTTTTTCGCTCGCGGCATTGGTGCAAAACGAGTTTTGACGATGCAAAACGATGATTTTGCACAAAATTAAGGTTTTTGTCATTCGGAGACCGAGGCGTGCAGCGCTCGCAAAACGTGACGGCTCAATTTGGCTGATTGACGCATTTTCGCTTGCGGCATCGTTGCCAAACGAGTTTTGAAGATGTAAAACGATGCATTTGCACAAAATTTAGGTTTTTGTCATTCGGAGACCGAGCTTACACGCGTGCAGCGTTTGCAAAACGTGATGGCTCAATTTGGCTGATTGACGCATTTTCGCTGGCGGCAACGTTGCCAAACGAGTTTTGACGATGCAAAACGATGCAATTAAACAAAATTAAGAGATTTGACATTCGAAGATCGAGATAACATGGGTGCAGCGCTCGCAAGACGAGATGGCTTGATTTGGCTGTTTGACGCTTTTTCGCTCGCGGCATCGGTGCCAAACGAGTTTTAACGATGTGAAACGATGCATTGGCACGACATAAAGGTTTTTGATACTCGGTGACCGAGTTTACATGAGTGCCACGCGCGCAGAACGCGATAGCTTCATTTGGCTGATTGACGCATTTTCGCTAGCGGCATCATTGCCAAACGAGTTTTGACGATGCAAAACGATGCATTTAAACAAAATTAAGGCTTTTGACATTCGGAGACCGAGTTTACATTTAAAGTTTTTGTCATTCGGAGACCGAGTTTACACGCGTGCAGCGCTCGCAAAACGTGACGGCTCAATTTGGCTGATTGACGCATTTTTGCTCGCGGCATCGTTGCCAAACGAATTTTGAAGATGTAAAACGATGCATTTGCACAAAATTAAGGTTTTTGTCATTCGAAGACCGAGTTTACATTAGTGCAGCTCTCGCAAAACGCAATGGCTCGATTTGGCTGACTGACGCTTTTTCGCCCGCGGCATCGGTGCCAAACGAGTTTTAACGATGTAAAACGATGCATTTGCACAAAATACAGGTTTTTGATACTCGGCGACCGAGTTTACATGAGTGCCACGCGCGCAGAACGCGATGGCTTGATTTGGCTGTTTGACGCTTTTTCGCTCGCGGCATCGGTGCCAAACGAGTTTTAACGATGTAAAAAGATGCATTGGCACAACATAAAGGTTTTTGATACTCGGCGACCGAGTTTACATGAGTGCCACGCGCGCAGAACGCGATAGCTTCATTTGGCTGATTGACGCATTTTCGCTAGCGGCATCATTGCCAAACGAGTTTTGACGATGCAAAACGATGCATTTAAACAAAATTAAGGCTTTTGACATTCGGAGACCGAGTTTACATGCGTGCAGCGCTCGCAAAACGCGATGGCTCGATTTGGCTGAGTGACGCTTTTTCGCTCGCGGCATTGGTGCAAAACGAGTTTTGACGATGCAAAACGATGCATTTGCACAAAATTAAGGTTTTTGTCATTCGGAGACCGAGGCGTGCAGCGCTCGCAAAACGTGACGGCTCAATTTGGCTGATTGACGCATTTTCGCTTGCGGCATCGTTGCCAAACGAGTTTTGAAGATGTAAAACGATGCATTTGCACAAAATTAAGGTTTTTGTCATTCGGAGACCGAGTTTACACGCGTGCAGCGTTTGCAAAACGTGATGGCTCAATTTGGCTGATTGACGCATTTTCGCTGGCGGCAACGTTGCCAAACGAGTTTTGACGATGCAAAACGATGCAATTAAACAAAATTAAGAGTTTTGACATTCGGAGATCGAGTTAACATGGGTGCAGCGCTCGCAAGACGAGATGGCTTGATTTGGCTGTTTGACGCTTTTTCGCTCGCGGCATCGGTGCCAAACGAGTTTTAACAATGTAAAACGTGATGCATTTGCACAAAATACAGGTTTTTGATACTCGGCGACCGAGTTTACATGAGTGCCACGCGCGCAGAACGCGATAGCTTGATTTGGCTGATTGACGCATTTTCGCTTGCGGCATCATTGCCAAACGAGTTTTGACGACGCAAAACGATGCATTTGCACAAAATTAAGGTTTTTGTCATTCGGAGACCGAGTTTACACGCGTGCAGCGCTCGCAAAACGTGACGGCTCAATTTGGCTGATTGACGCATTTTCGCTCGCGGCATCGTTGCCAAACGAATTTTGAAGATGTAAAACGATGCATTTGCACAAAATTAAGGTTTTTGTCATTCGGAGACCGAGTTTACATGCGTGCAGCGCTCGCAAAACGCGATGGCTCGATTGGCTGAGTGACGCTTCTTCGCTAGCGGCATCGGTGCAAAACGAGTTTTGACGATGCAAAACGATGCATTTGCACAAAATTAAGGTTTTTGTCATTCGGAGACCGAGTTTACACGCGTGCAGCGCTTGCAAAACGTGACGGCTCAATTTGGCTGATTGACGCATTTTCGCTCGCGGCATCGTTGCCAAACGAATTTTGAAGATGTAAAACGATGCATTTGCACAAAATTAAGGTTTTTGTCATTCGAAGACCGAGTTTACATGAGTGCAGCTCTCGCAAAACGCAATGGCTCGATTTGGCTGACTGACGCTTTTTCGCCCGCGGCATAGGTGCCAAACGAGTTTTAACGATGTAAAACGATGCATTTGCACAAAATACAGGTTTTTGATACTCGGCGACCGAGTTTACATGAGTGCCACGCGCGCAGAACGCGATGGCTTGATTTGGCTGTTTGACGCTTTTTCGTTCGCGGCATCGGTGCCAAACGAGTTTTAACGATGTAAAACGATGCATTGGCACAACATAAAGGTTTTTGATATTCGGCGACCGAGTTTACATGAGTGCCACGCGCGCAGAACGCGATGGCTTGAGTTGGCTGTTTGACGCTTTTTCGCTCGCGGCATCGGTGCCAAACGAGTTTTAACGATGTAAAACGATGCATTGGCACAACATAAAGGTTTTTGATACTCGGTGACCGAGTTTACATGTGTGCCACGCGCGCAGAACGCGATAGCTTCATTTGGCTGATTGACGCATTTTCGCTAGCGGCATCATTGCCAAACGAGTTTTGACGATGCAAAACGATGCATTTGCACAAAATTAAGGTTTTTGTCATTCGGAGACCGAGTTTACACGCGTGCAGCGTTTGCAAAACGTGCTGGCTCAATTTGGCTGATTGACGCATTTTCGCTCGCGGCAACGTTGCCAAACGAGTTTTGACGATGCAAAACGATGCAATTAAACAAAATTAAGAGTTTTGACATTCGGAGATCGAGTTAACATGGGTGCAGCGCTCGCAAGACGAGATGGCCTGATTTGGCTGTTTGACGCTTTTTCGCTCGCGGCATCGGTGCCAAACGAGTTTTAACAATGTAAAACGTGATGCATTTGCACAAAATACAGTTTTTTGATACTCGGCGACCGAGTTTACATGAGTGCCACGCGCGCAGAACGCGATAGCTTGATTTGGCTGATTGACGCATTTTCTCTTGCGGCATCATTGCCAAACGAGTTTTGACGATGCAAAACGATGCATTTAAACAAAATTAAGGCTTTTGACATTCGGAGACCAAGTTTACATGCGTGCAGCGCTCGCAAAACGCGATGGCTCGATATGGCTGAGTGACGCTTTTTCGCTAGCGGCATCGGTGCAAAACGAGTTTTGACGATGCAAAACGATGCATTTGCACAAAATTAAGGTTTTTGTCATTCGGAGACCGAGTTTACACGCGTGCAGCGCTCGCAAAACGTGACGGCTCAATTTGGCTGATAGACGCATTTTCGCTCGCGGCATCTTTGCGCAACGAATTTTGAAGATGTAAAACGATGCATTTGCACAAAATTAAGGTTTTTGTCATTCGGAGACCGAGTTTACATGCGTGCAGCGCTCGCAAAACGCAATGGCTCGATTTGGCTGATTGACGCTTTTTCGCTCGCGGCATCGGTGCCAAACGAATTTTGAAGATGTAAAACGATGCATTTGCACAAAATTAAGGTTTTTGTCATTCGGAGACCGAGTTTACATGCGTGCAGCGCTCGCAAAACGCGATGGCTCGATTGGCTGAGTGACGCTTCTTCGCTAGCGGCATCATTGCCAAACGAGTTTTGACGATGTAAAACGATGCATTTGCACAAAATTAAGGTTTTTGTCATTCGGAGACCGAGTTTACACGCATGCAGCGCTCGCAAAACGTGACGGCTCAATTTGGCTGATAGACGCATTTTCGCTCGCGGCATCGTTGCCAAACGAATTTTGAAGATGTAAAACGATGCATTTGCACAAAATTAAGGTTTTTGTCATTCGGAGACCGAGTTTACATGCGTGCAGCGCTCGCAAAACGCAATGGCTCGATTTGGCTGATAGACGCTTTTTCGCTCGCGGCATCGGTGCCAAACGAGTTTTATCGATGTAAAACGATGCATTTGCACAAAATACAGGTTTTTGATACTCGGCGACCGAGTTTACATGAGTGCCACGCGCGCAGAACGCGATAGCTTGATTTGGCTGATTGACGCATTTTCGCTAGCAGCATCATTGCCAAACGAGTTTTGACGATGCAAATCGATGGATTTAAACAAAATTAAGGCTTTTGACATTCGGAGACCGAGTTTACATTTAAGGTTTTTGTCATTCGGAGACCGAGTTTACACGCGTGCAGCGCTTGCAAAACGTGACGGCTCAATTTGGCTGATTGACGCATTTTCGCTCGCGGCATCGTTGCCAAACGAATTTTGAAGATGTAAAACGATGCATTTGCACAAAATTAAGGTTTTTGTCATTCGAAGACCGAGTTTACATTAGTGCAGCTCTCGCAAAACGCAATGGCTCGATTTGGCTGACTGACGCATTTTCGCCCGCGGCATCGGTGCCAAACGAGTTTTAACGATGTAAAACGATGCATTTGCACAAAATACAGGTTTTTGATACTCGGCGACCGAGTTTACATGAGTGCCACGCGCGCAGAACGCGATGGCTTGATTTGGCTGTTTGACGCTTTTTCGCTCGCGGCATCGGTGCCAAACGAGTTTTAACGATGTAAAACGATGCATTGGCACAACATAAAGGTTTTTGATACTCGGCGACCGAGTTTACATGAGTGCCACGCGCGCAGAACGCGATAGCTTCATTTGGCTGATTGACGCATTTTCGCTAGCGGCATCATTGCCAAACGAGTTTTGACGATGCAAAACGATGCATTTAAACAAAATTAAGGCTTTTGACATTCGGAGACCGAGTTTACATGCGTGCAGCGCTCGCAAAACGCGATGGCTTGATTTGGCTGAGTGACGATTTTGCGCTCGCGGCATCGGTGCAAAACGAGTTTTGACGATGCAAAACGATGCATTTGCACAAAATTAAGGTTTTTGTCATTCGGAGACCGAGTTTACACGCGTGCAGCGTTTGCAAAACGTGATGGCTCAATATGGCTGATTGACGCATTTTCGCTCGCGGCAACGTTGCCAAACGAGTTTTGACGATGCAAAACGATGCAATTAAACAAAATTAAGGGTTTTGACATTCGGAGATCGAGTTAACATTGGTGCAGCGCTCGCAAGACGAGATGGCTTGATTTGGCTGTTTGACGCTTTTTCGCTCGCGGCATCGGTGCCAAACGAGTTTTAACAATGTAAAACGTGATGCATTTGCACAATATACAGGTTTTTGATACTCGGCGACCGAGTTTACATGAGTGCCACGCGCGCAGAACGCGATAGCTTGATTTGGCTGATTGCCGCATTTTCGCTTGCGGCATCATTGCCAAACGAGTTTTGACGATGCAAAACGATGCATTTGCACAAAATTAAGGTTTTTGTCATTCGGAGACCGAGTTTACACGCGTGCAGCGCTCGCAAAACGTGACGGCTCAATTTGGCTGATTGACGCATTTTCGCTCGCGGCATCGTTGCCAAACGAATTTTGAAGATGTAAAACGATGCATTTGCACAAAATTAAGGTTTTTGTCATTCGAAGACCGAGTTTACATTAGTGCAGCTCTCGCAAAACGCAATGGCTCGATTTGGCTGACTGACGCTTTTTCGCCCGCGGCATCGGTGCCAAACGAGTTTTAACGATGTAAAACGATGCATTTGCACAAAATACAGGTTTTTGATACTCGGCGACCGAGTTTACATGAGTGCCACGCGCGCAGAACGCGATGGCTTGATTTGGCTGTTTGACGCTTTTTCGCTCGCGGCATCGGTGCCAAACGAGTTTTAACGATGCAAAACGATGCATTGGCACAACATAAAGGTTTTTGATACTCGGCGACCGAGTTTACATTAGTGCCACGCGCGCAGAACGCGATAGCTTCATTTGGCTGATTGACGCATTTTCGCTAGCGGCATCATTGCCAAACGAGTTTTGACGATGCAAAACGATGCATTTAAACAAAATTAAGGCTTTTGACATTCGGAGACCGAGTTTACATGCGTGCAGCGCTCGCAAAACGCGATGGCTTGATTTGGCTGAGTGACGATTTTGCGCTCGCGGCATCGGTGCAAAACGAGTTTTGACGATGCAAAACGATGCATTTGCACAAAATTAAGGTTTTTGTCATTCGGAGACCGAGTTTACACGCGTGCAGCGTTTGCAAAACGTGATGGCTCAATTTGGCAGATTGACGCATTTTCGCTCGCGGCAACGTTGCCAAACGAGTTTTGACGATGCAAAACGATGCAATTAAACAAAATTAAGGGTTTTGACATTCGGAGATCGAGTTAACATTGGTGCAGCGCTCGCAAGACGAGATGGCTTGATTTGGCTGTTTGACGCTTTTTCGCTCGCGGCATCGGTGCCAAACGAGTTTTAACAATGTAAAACGTGATGCATTTGCACAATATACAGGTTTTTGATACTCGGCGACCGAGTTTACATGAGTGCCACGCGCGCAGAACGCGATAGCTTGATTTGGCTGATTGCCGCATTTTCGCTTGCGGCATCATTGCCAAACGAGTTTTGACGATGCAAAACGATGCATTTGCACAAAATTAAGGTTTTTGTCATTCGGAGACCGAGTTTACACGCGTGCAGCGCTCGCAAACGTGACGGCTCAATTTGGCTGATTGACGCATTTTCGCTCGCGGCATCGTTGCCAAACGAATTTTGAAGATGTAAAACGATGCATTTGCACAAAATTAAGGTTTTTGTCATTCGGAGACCGAGTTTACATGCGTGCAGCGCTCGCAAAACGCGATGGCTCGATTTGGCTGACTGACGCTTTTTCGCTCGCGGCATCGGTGCCAAACAAGTTTTAACGATGTAAAACGATGCATTTGCATAAAATACAGGTTTTTGATACTCGCCGACCGAGTTTACATGAGTGCCACGCGCGCAGAACGCGATGGCTTGATTTGGCTGTTTGACGCTTTTTCGCTCGCGGCATCGGTGCCAAACGAGTTTTAACGATGTAAAACGATGCATTGGCACAACATAAAGGTTTTTGATACTCGGTGACCGAGTTTACATGAGTGCCACGCGCGCAGAACGCGATAGCTTCATTTGGCTGATTGACGCATTTTCGCTAGCGGCATCATTGCCAAACGAGTTTTGACGATGCAAAACGATGCATTTAAACAAAATTAAGGTTTTTGTCATTCGGAGACCGAGTTTACACGCGTGCAGCGCTCGCAAAACGTGACGGCTCAATTTGGCTGATTGACGCATTTTCGCTCGCGGCATCGTTGCCAAACGAATTTTGAAGATGTAAAACGATGCATTTGCACAAAATTAAGGTTTTTGTCATTCGGAGACCGAGTTTACACGCATGCAGCGCTCGCAAAACGTGACGGCTCAATTTGGCTGATAGACGCATTTTCGCTCGCGGCATCGTTGCCAAACGAATTTTGAAGATGTAAAACGATGCATTTGCACAAAATTAAGGTTTTTGTCATTCGGAGACCGAGTTTACATGCGTGCAGCGCTCGCAAAACGCAATGGCTCGATTTGGCTGATAGACGCTTTTTCGCTCGCGGCATCGGTGCCAAACGAGTTTTATCGATGTAAAACGATGCATTTGCACAAAATACAGGTTTTTGATACTCGGCGACCGAGTTTACATGAGTGCCACGCGCGCAGAACGCGATAGCTTGATTTGGCTGATTGACGCATTTTCGCTAGCAGCATCATTGCCAAACGAGTTTTGACGATGCAAATCGATGGATTTAAACAAAATTAAGGCTTTTGACATTCGGCGACCGAGTTTACATTTAAGGTTTTTGTCATTCGGAGACCGAGTTTACACGCGTGCAGCGCTTGCAAAACGTGACGGCTCAATTTGGCTGATTGACGCATTTTCGCTCGCGGCATCGTTGCCAAACGAATTTTGAAGATGTAAAACGATGCATTTGCACAAAATTAAGGTTTTTGTCATTCGAAGACCGAGTTTACATGAGTGCAGCTCTCGCAAAACGCAATGGCTCGATTTGGCTGACTGACGCTTTTTCGCCCGCGGCATCGGTGCCAAACGAGTTTTAACGATGTAAAACGATGCATTTGCACAAAATACAGGTTTTTGATACTCGGCGACCGAGTTTACATGAGTGCCAAGCGTGCAGAACGCGATGGCTTGATTTGGATGTTTGACGCTTTTTCGCTCGCGGCATCGGTGCCAAACGAGTTTTAACGATGTAAAACGATGCATTGGCACAACATAAAGGTTTTTGATACTCGGTGACCGAGTTTACATGAGTGCCACGCGCGCAGAACGCGATAGCTTCATTTGGCTGATTGACGCATTTTCGCTCGCGGCATCGTTGCCAAACGAATTTTGAAGATGTAAAACGATGCATTTGCACAAAATTAAGGTTTTTGTCATTCGAAGACCGAGTTTACATTAGTGCAGCTCTCGCAAAACGCAATGGCTCGATTTGGCTGACTGACGCATTTTCGCCCGCGGCATCGGTGCCAAACGAGTTTTAACGATGTAAAACGATGCATTTGCACAAAATACAGGTTTTTGATACTCGGCGACCGAGTTTACATGAGTGCCACGCGCGCAGAACGCGATGGCTTGATTTGGCTGTTTGACGCTTTTTCGCTCGCGGCATCGGTGCCAAACGAGTTTTAACGATGTAAAACGATGCATTGGCACAACATAAAGGTTTTTGATACTCGGCGACCGAGTTTACATGAGTGCCACGCGCGCAGAACGCGATAGCTTGATTTGGCTGATTGCCGCATTTTCGCTTGCGGCATCATTGCCAAACGAGTTTTGACGATGCAAAACGATGCATTTGCACAAAATTAAGGTTTTTGTCATTCGGAGACCGAGTTTACACGCGTGCAGCGCTCGCAAAACGTGACGGCTCAATTTGGCTGATTGACGCATTTTCGCTCGCGGCATCGTTGCCAAACGAATTTTGAAGATGTAAAACGATGCATTTGCACAAAATTAAGGTTTTTGTCATTCGAAGACCGAGTTTACATTAGTGCAGCTCTCGCAAAACGCAATGGCTCGATTTGGCTGACTGACGCTTTTTCGCCCGCGGCATCGGTGCCAAACGAGTTTTAACGATGTAAAACGATGCATTTGCACAAAATACAGGTTTTTGATACTCGGCGACCGAGTTTACATGAGTGCCACGCGCGCAGAACGCGATGGCTTGATTTGGCTGTTTGACGCTTTTTCGCTCGCGGCATCGGTGCCAAACGAGTTTTAACGATGTAAAACGATGCATTGGCACAACATAAAGGTTTTTGATACTCGGCGACCGAGTTTACATTAGTGCCACGCGCGCAGAACGCGATAGCTTCATTTGGCTGATTGACGCATTTTCGCTAGCGGCATCATTGCCAAACGAGTTTTGACGATGCAAAACGATGCATTTAAACAAAATTAAGGCTTTTGACATTCGGAGACCGAGTTTACATGCGTGCAGCGCTCGCAAAACGCGATGGCTTGATTTGGCTGAGTGACGATTTTGCGCTCGCGGCATCGGTGCAAAACGAGTTTTGACGATGCAAAACGATGCATTTGCACAAAATTAAGGTTTTTGTCATTCGGAGACCGAGTTTACACCCGTGCAGCGTTTGCAAAACGTGATGGCTCAATTTGGCAGATTGACGCATTTTCGCTCGCGGCAACGTTGCCAAACGAGTTTTGACGATGCAAAACGATGCAATTAAACAAAATTAAGGGTTTTGACATTCGGAGATCGAGTTAACATTGGTGCAGCGCTCGCAAGACGAGATGGCTTGATTTGGCTGTTTGACGCTTTTTCGCTCGCGGCATCGGTGCCAAACGAGTTTTAACAATGTAAAACGTGATGCATTTGCACAATATACAGGTTTTTGATACTCGGCGACCGAGTTTACATGAGTGCCACGCGCGCAGAACGCGATAGCTTGATTTGGCTGATTGCCGCATTTTCGCTTGCGGCATCATTGCCAAACGAGTTTTGACGATGCAAAACGATGCATTTGCACAAAATTAAGGTTTTTGTCATTCGGAGACCGAGTTTACACGCGTGCAGCGCTCGCAAAACGTGACGGCTCAATTTGGCTGATTGACGCATTTTCGCTCGCGGCATCGTTGCCAAACGAATTTTGAAGATGTAAAACGATGCATTTGCACAAAATTAAGGTTTTTGTCATTCGGAGACCGAGTTTACATGCGTGCAGCGCTCGCAAAACGCGATGGCTCGATTTGGCTGACTGACGCTTTTTCGCTCGCGGCATCGGTGCCAAACAAGTTTTAACGATGTAAAACGATGCATTTGCATAAAATACAGGTTTTTGATACTCGCCGACCGAGTTTACATGAGTGCCACGAGCGCAGAACGCGATGGCTTGATTTGGCTGTTTGACGCTTTTTCGCTCGCGGCATCGGTGCCAAACGAGTTTTAACGATGTAAAACGATGCATTGGCACAACATAAAGGTTTTTGATACTCGGCGACCGAGTTTACATGAGTGCCACGCGCGCAGAACGCGATGGCTTGATTTGGCTGTTTGACGCTTTTTCGCTCGCGGCATCGGTGCCAAACGAGTTTTAACGATGTAAAACGATGCATTGGCACAACATAAAGGTTTTTGATACTCGGCGACCGAGTTTACATGAGTGCCACGCGCGCAGAACGCGATAGCTTCATTTGGCTGATTGACGCATTTTCGCTAGCGGCATTATTGCCAAACGAGTTTTGACGATGCAAAACGATGCATTTAAACAAAATTAAGGCTTTTGACATTCGGAGACCGAGTTTACATGCGTGCAGCGCTCGCAAAACGCGATGGCTCGATTTGGCTGAGTGACGCTTTTTCGCTCGCGGCATTGGTGCAAAACGAGTTTTGACGATGCAAAACGATGATTTTGCACAAAATTAAGGTTTTTGTCATTCGGAGACCGAGGCGTGCAGCGCTCGCAAAACGTGACGGCTCAATTTGGCTGATTGACGCATTTTCGCTTGCGGCATCGTTGCCAAACGAGTTTTGAAGATGTAAAACGATGCATTTGCACAAAATTTAGGTTTTTGTCATTCGGAGACCGAGCTTACACGCGTGCAGCGTTTGCAAAACGTGATGGCTCAATTTGGCTGATTGACGCATTTTCGCTGGCGGCAACGTTGCCAAACGAGTTTTGACGATGCAAAACGATGCAATTAAACAAAATTAAGAGATTTGACATTCGAAGATCGAGATAACATGGGTGCAGCGCTCGCAAGACGAGATGGCTTGATTTGGCTGTTTGACGCTTTTTCGCTCGCGGCATCGGTGCCAAACGAGTTTTAACGATGTGAAACGATGCATTGGCACGACATAAAGGTTTTTGATACTCGGTGACCGAGTTTACATGAGTGCCACGCGCGCAGAACGCGATAGCTTCATTTGGCTGATTGACGCATTTTCGCTAGCGGCATCATTGCCAAACGAGTTTTGACGATGCAAAACGATGCATTTAAACAAAATTAAGGCTTTTGACATTCGGAGACCGAGTTTACATTTAAAGTTTTTGTCATTCGGAGACCGAGTTTACACGCGTGCAGCGCTCGCAAAACGTGACGGCTCAATTTGGCTGATTGACGCATTTTTGCTCGCGGCATCGTTGCCAAACGAATTTTGAAGATGTAAAACGATGCATTTGCACAAAATTAAGGTTTTTGTCATTCGAAGACCGAGTTTACATTAGTGCAGCTCTCGCAAAACGCAATGGCTCGATTTGGCTGACTGACGCTTTTTCGCCCGCGGCATCGGTGCCAAACGAGTTTTAACGATGTAAAACGATGCATTTGCACAAAATACAGGTTTTTGATACTCGGCGACCGAGTTTACATGAGTGCCACGCGCGCAGAACGCGATGGCTTGATTTGGCTGTTTGACGCTTTTTCGCTCGCGGCATCGGTGCCAAACGAGTTTTAACGATGTAAAAAGATGCATTGGCACAACATAAAGGTTTTTGATACTCGGCGACCGAGTTTACATGAGTGCCACGCGCGCAGAACGCGATAGCTTCATTTGGCTGATTGACGCATTTTCGCTAGCGGCATCATTGCCAAACGAGTTTTGACGATGCAAAACGATGCATTTAAACAAAATTAAGGCTTTTGACATTCGGAGACCGAGTTTACATGCGTGCAGCGCTCGCAAAACGCGATGGCTCGATTTGGCTGAGTGACGCTTTTTCGCTCGCGGCATTGGTGCAAAACGAGTTTTGACGATGCAAAACGATGCATTTGCACAAAATTAAGGTTTTTGTCATTCGGAGACCGAGGCGTGCAGCGCTCGCAAAACGTGACGGCTCAATTTGGCTGATTGACGCATTTTCGCTTGCGGCATCGTTGCCAAACGAGTTTTGAAGATGTAAAACGATGCATTTGCACAAAATTAAGGTTTTTGTCATTCGGAGACCGAGTTTACACGCGTGCAGCGTTTGCAAAACGTGATGGCTCAATTTGGCTGATTGACGCATTTTCGCTGGCGGCAACGTTGCCAAACGAGTTTTGACGATGCAAAACGATGCAATTAAACAAAATTAAGAGTTTTGACATTCGGAGATCGAGTTAACATGGGTGCAGCGCTCGCAAGACGAGATGGCTTGATTTGGCTGTTTGACGCTTTTTCGCTCGCGGCATCGGTGCCAAACGAGTTTTAACAATGTAAAACGTGATGCATTTGCACAAAATACAGGTTTTTGATACTCGGCGACCGAGTTTACATGAGTGCCACGCGCGCAGAACGCGATAGCTTGATTTGGCTGATTGACGCATTTTCGCTTGCGGCATCATTGCCAAACGAGTTTTGACGACGCAAAACGATGCATTTGCACAAAATTAAGGTTTTTGTCATTCGGAGACCGAGTTTACACGCGTGCAGCGCTCGCAAAACGTGACGGCTCAATTTGGCTGATTGACGCATTTTCGCTCGCGGCATCGTTGCCAAACGAATTTTGAAGATGTAAAACGATGCATTTGCACAAAATTAAGGTTTTTGTCATTCGGAGACCGAGTTTACATGCGTGCAGCGCTCGCAAAACGCGATGGCTCGATTGGCTGAGTGACGCTTCTTCGCTAGCGGCATCGGTGCAAAACGAGTTTTGACGATGCAAAACGATGCATTTGCACAAAATTAAGGTTTTTGTCATTCGGAGACCGAGTTTACACGCGTGCAGCGCTTGCAAAACGTGACGGCTCAATTTGGCTGATTGACGCATTTTCGCTCGCGGCATCGTTGCCAAACGAATTTTGAAGATGTAAAACGATGCATTTGCACAAAATTAAGGTTTTTGTCATTCGAAGACCGAGTTTACATGAGTGCAGCTCTCGCAAAACGCAATGGCTCGATTTGGCTGACTGACGCTTTTTCGCCCGCGGCATAGGTGCCAAACGAGTTTTAACGATGTAAAACGATGCATTTGCACAAAATACAGGTTTTTGATACTCGGCGACCGAGTTTACATGAGTGCCACGCGCGCAGAACGCGATGGCTTGATTTGGCTGTTTGACGCTTTTTCGTTCGCGGCATCGGTGCCAAACGAGTTTTAACGATGTAAAACGATGCATTGGCACAACATAAAGGTTTTTGATATTCGGCGACCGAGTTTACATGAGTGCCACGCGCGCAGAACGCGATGGCTTGAGTTGGCTGTTTGACGCTTTTTCGCTCGCGGCATCGGTGCCAAACGAGTTTTAACGATGTAAAACGATGCATTGGCACAACATAAAGGTTTTTGATACTCGGTGACCGAGTTTACATGTGTGCCACGCGCGCAGAACGCGATAGCTTCATTTGGCTGATTGACGCATTTTCGCTAGCGGCATCATTGCCAAACGAGTTTTGACGATGCAAAACGATGCATTTGCACAAAATTAAGGTTTTTGTCATTCGGAGACCGAGTTTACACGCGTGCAGCGTTTGCAAAACGTGCTGGCTCAATTTGGCTGATTGACGCATTTTCGCTCGCGGCAACGTTGCCAAACGAGTTTTGACGATGCAAAACGATGCAATTAAACAAAATTAAGAGTTTTGACATTCGGAGATCGAGTTAACATGGGTGCAGCGCTCGCAAGACGAGATGGCCTGATTTGGCTGTTTGACGCTTTTTCGCTCGCGGCATCGGTGCCAAACGAGTTTTAACAATGTAAAACGTGATGCATTTGCACAAAATACAGTTTTTTGATACTCGGCGACCGAGTTTACATGAGTGCCACGCGCGCAGAACGCGATAGCTTGATTTGGCTGATTGACGCATTTTCTCTTGCGGCATCATTGCCAAACGAGTTTTGACGATGCAAAACGATGCATTTAAACAAAATTAAGGCTTTTGACATTCGGAGACCAAGTTTACATGCGTGCAGCGCTCGCAAAACGCGATGGCTCGATATGGCTGAGTGACGCTTTTTCGCTAGCGGCATCGGTGCAAAACGAGTTTTGACGATGCAAAACGATGCATTTGCACAAAATTAAGGTTTTTGTCATTCGGAGACCGAGTTTACACGCGTGCAGCGCTCGCAAAACGTGACGGCTCAATTTGGCTGATAGACGCATTTTCGCTCGCGGCATCTTTGCGCAACGAATTTTGAAGATGTAAAACGATGCATTTGCACAAAATTAAGGTTTTTGTCATTCGGAGACCGAGTTTACATGCGTGCAGCGCTCGCAAAACGCAATGGCTCGATTTGGCTGATTGACGCTTTTTCGCTCGCGGCATCGGTGCCAAACGAATTTTGAAGATGTAAAACGATGCATTTGCACAAAATTAAGGTTTTTGTCATTCGGAGACCGAGTTTACATGCGTGCAGCGCTCGCAAAACGCGATGGCTCGATTGGCTGAGTGACGCTTCTTCGCTAGCGGCATCATTGCCAAACGAGTTTTGACGATGTAAAACGATGCATTTGCACAAAATTAAGGTTTTTGTCATTCGGAGACCGAGTTTACACGCATGCAGCGCTCGCAAAACGTGACGGCTCAATTTGGCTGATAGACGCATTTTCGCTCGCGGCATCGTTGCCAAACGAATTTTGAAGATGTAAAACGATGCATTTGCACAAAATTAAGGTTTTTGTCATTCGGAGACCGAGTTTACATGCGTGCAGCGCTCGCAAAACGCAATGGCTCGATTTGGCTGATAGACGCTTTTTCGCTCGCGGCATCGGTGCCAAACGAGTTTTATCGATGTAAAACGATGCATTTGCACAAAATACAGGTTTTTGATACTCGGCGACCGAGTTTACATGAGTGCCACGCGCGCAGAACGCGATAGCTTGATTTGGCTGATTGACGCATTTTCGCTAGCAGCATCATTGCCAAACGAGTTTTGACGATGCAAATCGATGGATTTAAACAAAATTAAGGCTTTTGACATTCGGAGACCGAGTTTACATTTAAGGTTTTTGTCATTCGGAGACCGAGTTTACACGCGTGCAGCGCTTGCAAAACGTGACGGCTCAATTTGGCTGATTGACGCATTTTCGCTCGCGGCATCGTTGCCAAACGAATTTTGAAGATGTAAAACGATGCATTTGCACAAAATTAAGGTTTTTGTCATTCGAAGACCGAGTTTACATTAGTGCAGCTCTCGCAAAACGCAATGGCTCGATTTGGCTGACTGACGCATTTTCGCCCGCGGCATCGGTGCCAAACGAGTTTTAACGATGTAAAACGATGCATTTGCACAAAATACAGGTTTTTGATACTCGGCGACCGAGTTTACATGAGTGCCACGCGCGCAGAACGCGATGGCTTGATTTGGCTGTTTGACGCTTTTTCGCTCGCGGCATCGGTGCCAAACGAGTTTTAACGATGTAAAACGATGCATTGGCACAACATAAAGGTTTTTGATACTCGGCGACCGAGTTTACATGAGTGCCACGCGCGCAGAACGCGATAGCTTCATTTGGCTGATTGACGCATTTTCGCTAGCGGCATCATTGCCAAACGAGTTTTGACGATGCAAAACGATGCATTTAAACAAAATTAAGGCTTTTGACATTCGGAGACCGAGTTTACATGCGTGCAGCGCTCGCAAAACGCGATGGCTTGATTTGGCTGAGTGACGATTTTGCGCTCGCGGCATCGGTGCAAAACGAGTTTTGACGATGCAAAACGATGCATTTGCACAAAATTAAGGTTTTTGTCATTCGGAGACCGAGTTTACACGCGTGCAGCGTTTGCAAAACGTGATGGCTCAATATGGCTGATTGACGCATTTTCGCTCGCGGCAACGTTGCCAAACGAGTTTTGACGATGCAAAACGATGCAATTAAACAAAATTAAGGGTTTTGACATTCGGAGATCGAGTTAACATTGGTGCAGCGCTCGCAAGACGAGATGGCTTGATTTGGCTGTTTGACGCTTTTTCGCTCGCGGCATCGGTGCCAAACGAGTTTTAACAATGTAAAACGTGATGCATTTGCACAATATACAGGTTTTTGATACTCGGCGACCGAGTTTACATGAGTGCCACGCGCGCAGAACGCGATAGCTTGATTTGGCTGATTGCCGCATTTTCGCTTGCGGCATCATTGCCAAACGAGTTTTGACGATGCAAAACGATGCATTTGCACAAAATTAAGGTTTTTGTCATTCGGAGACCGAGTTTACACGCGTGCAGCGCTCGCAAAACGTGACGGCTCAATTTGGCTGATTGACGCATTTTCGCTCGCGGCATCGTTGCCAAACGAATTTTGAAGATGTAAAACGATGCATTTGCACAAAATTAAGGTTTTTGTCATTCGAAGACCGAGTTTACATTAGTGCAGCTCTCGCAAAACGCAATGGCTCGATTTGGCTGACTGACGCTTTTTCGCCCGCGGCATCGGTGCCAAACGAGTTTTAACGATGTAAAACGATGCATTTGCACAAAATACAGGTTTTTGATACTCGGCGACCGAGTTTACATGAGTGCCACGCGCGCAGAACGCGATGGCTTGATTTGGCTGTTTGACGCTTTTTCGCTCGCGGCATCGGTGCCAAACGAGTTTTAACGATGCAAAACGATGCATTGGCACAACATAAAGGTTTTTGATACTCGGCGACCGAGTTTACATTAGTGCCACGCGCGCAGAACGCGATAGCTTCATTTGGCTGATTGACGCATTTTCGCTAGCGGCATCATTGCCAAACGAGTTTTGACGATGCAAAACGATGCATTTAAACAAAATTAAGGCTTTTGACATTCGGAGACCGAGTTTACATGCGTGCAGCGCTCGCAAAACGCGATGGCTTGATTTGGCTGAGTGACGATTTTGCGCTCGCGGCATCGGTGCAAAACGAGTTTTGACGATGCAAAACGATGCATTTGCACAAAATTAAGGTTTTTGTCATTCGGAGACCGAGTTTACACGCGTGCAGCGTTTGCAAAACGTGATGGCTCAATTTGGCAGATTGACGCATTTTCGCTCGCGGCAACGTTGCCAAACGAGTTTTGACGATGCAAAACGATGCAATTAAACAAAATTAAGGGTTTTGACATTCGGAGATCGAGTTAACATTGGTGCAGCGCTCGCAAGACGAGATGGCTTGATTTGGCTGTTTGACGCTTTTTCGCTCGCGGCATCGGTGCCAAACGAGTTTTAACAATGTAAAACGTGATGCATTTGCACAATATACAGGTTTTTGATACTCGGCGACCGAGTTTACATGAGTGCCACGCGCGCAGAACGCGATAGCTTGATTTGGCTGATTGCCGCATTTTCGCTTGCGGCATCATTGCCAAACGAGTTTTGACGATGCAAAACGATGCATTTGCACAAAATTAAGGTTTTTGTCATTCGGAGACCGAGTTTACACGCGTGCAGCGCTCGCAAACGTGACGGCTCAATTTGGCTGATTGACGCATTTTCGCTCGCGGCATCGTTGCCAAACGAATTTTGAAGATGTAAAACGATGCATTTGCACAAAATTAAGGTTTTTGTCATTCGGAGACCGAGTTTACATGCGTGCAGCGCTCGCAAAACGCGATGGCTCGATTTGGCTGACTGACGCTTTTTCGCTCGCGGCATCGGTGCCAAACAAGTTTTAACGATGTAAAACGATGCATTTGCATAAAATACAGGTTTTTGATACTCGCCGACCGAGTTTACATGAGTGCCACGCGCGCAGAACGCGATGGCTTGATTTGGCTGTTTGACGCTTTTTCGCTCGCGGCATCGGTGCCAAACGAGTTTTAACGATGTAAAACGATGCATTGGCACAACATAAAGGTTTTTGATACTCGGTGACCGAGTTTACATGAGTGCCACGCGCGCAGAACGCGATAGCTTCATTTGGCTGATTGACGCATTTTCGCTAGCGGCATCATTGCCAAACGAGTTTTGACGATGCAAAACGATGCATTTAAACAAAATTAAGGTTTTTGTCATTCGGAGACCGAGTTTACACGCGTGCAGCGCTCGCAAAACGTGACGGCTCAATTTGGCTGATTGACGCATTTTCGCTCGCGGCATCGTTGCCAAACGAATTTTGAAGATGTAAAACGATGCATTTGCACAAAATTAAGGTTTTTGTCATTCGGAGACCGAGTTTACACGCATGCAGCGCTCGCAAAACGTGACGGCTCAATTTGGCTGATAGACGCATTTTCGCTCGCGGCATCGTTGCCAAACGAATTTTGAAGATGTAAAACGATGCATTTGCACAAAATTAAGGTTTTTGTCATTCGGAGACCGAGTTTACATGCGTGCAGCGCTCGCAAAACGCAATGGCTCGATTTGGCTGATAGACGCTTTTTCGCTCGCGGCATCGGTGCCAAACGAGTTTTATCGATGTAAAACGATGCATTTGCACAAAATACAGGTTTTTGATACTCGGCGACCGAGTTTACATGAGTGCCACGCGCGCAGAACGCGATAGCTTGATTTGGCTGATTGACGCATTTTCGCTAGCAGCATCATTGCCAAACGAGTTTTGACGATGCAAATCGATGGATTTAAACAAAATTAAGGCTTTTGACATTCGGCGACCGAGTTTACATTTAAGGTTTTTGTCATTCGGAGACCGAGTTTACACGCGTGCAGCGCTTGCAAAACGTGACGGCTCAATTTGGCTGATTGACGCATTTTCGCTCGCGGCATCGTTGCCAAACGAATTTTGAAGATGTAAAACGATGCATTTGCACAAAATTAAGGTTTTTGTCATTCGAAGACCGAGTTTACATGAGTGCAGCTCTCGCAAAACGCAATGGCTCGATTTGGCTGACTGACGCTTTTTCGCCCGCGGCATCGGTGCCAAACGAGTTTTAACGATGTAAAACGATGCATTTGCACAAAATACAGGTTTTTGATACTCGGCGACCGAGTTTACATGAGTGCCAAGCGTGCAGAACGCGATGGCTTGATTTGGATGTTTGACGCTTTTTCGCTCGCGGCATCGGTGCCAAACGAGTTTTAACGATGTAAAACGATGCATTGGCACAACATAAAGGTTTTTGATACTCGGTGACCGAGTTTACATGAGTGCCACGCGCGCAGAACGCGATAGCTTCATTTGGCTGATTGACGCATTTTCGCTCGCGGCATCGTTGCCAAACGAATTTTGAAGATGTAAAACGATGCATTTGCACAAAATTAAGGTTTTTGTCATTCGAAGACCGAGTTTACATTAGTGCAGCTCTCGCAAAACGCAATGGCTCGATTTGGCTGACTGACGCATTTTCGCCCGCGGCATCGGTGCCAAACGAGTTTTAACGATGTAAAACGATGCATTTGCACAAAATACAGGTTTTTGATACTCGGCGACCGAGTTTACATGAGTGCCACGCGCGCAGAACGCGATGGCTTGATTTGGCTGTTTGACGCTTTTTCGCTCGCGGCATCGGTGCCAAACGAGTTTTAACGATGTAAAACGATGCATTGGCACAACATAAAGGTTTTTGATACTCGGCGACCGAGTTTACATGAGTGCCACGCGCGCAGAACGCGATAGCTTGATTTGGCTGATTGCCGCATTTTCGCTTGCGGCATCATTGCCAAACGAGTTTTGACGATGCAAAACGATGCATTTGCACAAAATTAAGGTTTTTGTCATTCGGAGACCGAGTTTACACGCGTGCAGCGCTCGCAAAACGTGACGGCTCAATTTGGCTGATTGACGCATTTTCGCTCGCGGCATCGTTGCCAAACGAATTTTGAAGATGTAAAACGATGCATTTGCACAAAATTAAGGTTTTTGTCATTCGAAGACCGAGTTTACATTAGTGCAGCTCTCGCAAAACGCAATGGCTCGATTTGGCTGACTGACGCTTTTTCGCCCGCGGCATCGGTGCCAAACGAGTTTTAACGATGTAAAACGATGCATTTGCACAAAATACAGGTTTTTGATACTCGGCGACCGAGTTTACATGAGTGCCACGCGCGCAGAACGCGATGGCTTGATTTGGCTGTTTGACGCTTTTTCGCTCGCGGCATCGGTGCCAAACGAGTTTTAACGATGTAAAACGATGCATTGGCACAACATAAAGGTTTTTGATACTCGGCGACCGAGTTTACATTAGTGCCACGCGCGCAGAACGCGATAGCTTCATTTGGCTGATTGACGCATTTTCGCTAGCGGCATCATTGCCAAACGAGTTTTGACGATGCAAAACGATGCATTTAAACAAAATTAAGGCTTTTGACATTCGGAGACCGAGTTTACATGCGTGCAGCGCTCGCAAAACGCGATGGCTTGATTTGGCTGAGTGACGATTTTGCGCTCGCGGCATCGGTGCAAAACGAGTTTTGACGATGCAAAACGATGCATTTGCACAAAATTAAGGTTTTTGTCATTCGGAGACCGAGTTTACACCCGTGCAGCGTTTGCAAAACGTGATGGCTCAATTTGGCAGATTGACGCATTTTCGCTCGCGGCAACGTTGCCAAACGAGTTTTGACGATGCAAAACGATGCAATTAAACAAAATTAAGGGTTTTGACATTCGGAGATCGAGTTAACATTGGTGCAGCGCTCGCAAGACGAGATTGCTTGATTTGGCTGTTTGACGCTTTTTCGCTCGCGGCATCGGTGCCAAACGAGTTTTAACAATGTAAAACGTGATGCATTTGCACAATATACAGGTTTTTGATACTCGGCGACCGAGTTTACATGAGTGCCACGCGCGCAGAACGCGATAGCTTGATTTGGCTGATTGCCGCATTTTCGCTTGCGGCATCATTGCCAAACGAGTTTTGACGATGCAAAACGATGCATTTGCACAAAATTAAGGTTTTTGTCATTCGGAGACCGAGTTTACACGCGTGCAGCGCTCGCAAAACGTGACGGCTCAATTTGGCTGATTGACGCATTTTCGCTCGCGGCATCGTTGCCAAACGAATTTTGAAGATGTAAAACGATGCATTTGCACAAAATTAAGGTTTTTGTCATTCGGAGACCGAGTTTACATGCGTGCAGCGCTCGCAAAACGCGATGGCTCGATTTGGCTGACTGACGCTTTTTCGCTCGCGGCATCGGTGCCAAACAAGTTTTAACGATGTAAAACGATGCATTTGCATAAAATACAGGTTTTTGATACTCGCCGACCGAGTTTACATGAGTGCCACGAGCGCAGAACGCGATGGCTTGATTTGGCTGTTTGACGCTTTTTCGCTCGCGGCATCGGTGCCAAACGAGTTTTAACGATGTAAAACGATGCATTGGCACAACATAAAGGTTTTTGATACTCTGTGACCGAGTTTACATGAGTGCCACGCGCGCAGAACGCGATGGCTTGATTTGGCTGTTTGACGCTTTTTCGCTCGCGGCATCGGTGCCAAACGAGATTTAACGATGTAAAACGATGCATTGGCACAACATAAAGGTTTTTGATACTCGGTGACCGAGTTTACATGAGTGCCACGCGCGCAGAACGCGATAGCTTCATTTGGCTGATTGACGCATTTTCGCTAGCGGCATCATTGCCAAACGAGTTTTGACGATGCAAAACGATGCATTTAAACAAAATTAAGGCTTTTGACATTCGGAGACCGAGTTTACATTTAAGGTTTTTGTCATTCGGAGACCGAGTTTACACGCGTGCAGCGCTTGCTAAACGTGACGGCTCAATTTGGCTGATTGACGCATTTTCGCTCGCGGCATCGGTGCCAAACGAGTTTTAACAATGTAAAACGTGATGCATTTGCACAAAATACAGGTTTTTAATACTCGGCGATCGAGTTTACATGAGTGCCACGCGCGCAGAACGCGATAGCTTGATTTGGCTGATAGACGCATTTTCGCTTGCGGCATCATTGCCAAACGAGTTTTGACGATGCAAAACGATGCATTTGCACAAAATTAAGGTTTTTGTCATTCGGAGACCGAGTTTACACGCGTGCAGCGCTCGCAAAACGTGACGGCTCAATTTGGCAGATTGACGCATTTTCGCTCGCGGCATCGTTGCCAAACGAATTTTGAAGATGTAAAACGATGCATTTGCACAAAATTAAGGTTATTGTCATTCGGAGACCGAGTTTACATGCGTGCAGCGCTCGCAAAACGCGAAGGCTCGATTGGCTGAGTGACGCTTCTACGCTAGCGGCATCGGTGCAAAACGAGTTTTGACGATGCAAAACGATGCATTTGCACAAAATTAAGGTTTTTGTCATTCGGAGACCGAGTTTACACGCATGCAGCGCTCGCAAAACGTGACGGCTCAATTTGGCTGATAGACGCATTTTCGCTCGCGGCATCGTTGCCAAACGAATTTTGAAGATGTAAAACGATGCATTTGCACAAAATTAAGGTTTTTGTCATTCGGAGACCGAGTTTACATGCGTGCAGCGCTCGCAAAACGCAATGGCTCGATTTGGCTGATAGACGCTTTTTCGCTCGCGGCATCGGTGCCAAACGAGTTTTAACGATGTAAAACGATGCATTTGCATAAAATACAGGTTTTTGATACTCGCCGACCGAGTTTACATGAGTGCCACGCGCGCAGAACGCGATGGCTTGATTTGGCTGTTTGACGCTTTTTCGCTCGCGGCATCGGTGCCAAACGAGTTTTAACGATGTAAAACGATGCATTGGCACAACATAATGGTTTTTGATACTCGGTGACCGAGTTTACATGAGTGCCACGCGCGCAGAACGCGATAGCTTGATTTGGCTGATTGACGCATTTTCGCTAGCGGCATCATTGCCAAACGAGTTTTGACGATGCAAATCGATGCATTTAAACAAAATTAAGGCTTTTGACATTCGGAGACCGAGTTTACATTTAAGGTTTTTGTCATTCGGAGACCGAGTTTACACGCGTGCAGCGCTTGCAAAACGTGACGGCTCAATTTGGCTGATTGACGCATTTTCGCTCGCGGCATCGGTGCCAAACGAGTTTTAACAATGTAAAACGTGATGCATTTGCACAAAATACAGGTTTTTAATACTCGGCGACCGAGTTTACATGAGTGCCACGCGCGCAGAACGCGATAGCTTGATTTGGCTGATAGACGCATTTTCGCTTGCGGCATCATTGCCAAACGAGTTTTGACGATGCAAAACGATGCATTTGCACAAAATTAAGGTTTTTGTCATTCGGAGACCGAGTTTACACGCGTGCAGCGCTCGCAAAACGTGACGGCTCAATTTGGCTGATTGACGCATTTTCGCTCGCGGCATCGTTGCCAAACGAATTTTGAAGATGTAAAACGATGCATTTGCACAAAATTAAGGTTTTTGTCATTCGGAGACCGAGTTTACATGCGTGCAGCGCTCGCAAAACGCAATGGCTCGATTTGCCTGATAGACGCTTTTTCGCTGGCGGCATCGGTGCCAAACGAGTTTTAACGATGTAAAACGATGCATTTGCACAAAATACAGGTTTTTGATACTCGGCGACCGAGTTTACATGAGTGCCACGCGCGCAGAACGCGATAGCTTGATTTGGCTGATTGACGCATTTTCGCTAGCGGCTTCATTGCCAAACGAGTTTTGACGATGCAAATCGATGCATTTAAACAAAATTAAGGCTTTTGACATTCGAAGACCGAGTTTACATTTAAGGTTTTTGTCATTCGGAGACCGAGTTTACACGCGTGCAGCGCTTGCAAAACGTGACGGCTCAATTTGGCTGATTGACGCATTTTCGCTCGCGGCATCGGTGCCAAACGAGTTTTAACGATGTAAAACGATGCATTGGCACAACATAAAGGTTTTTGATACTCGGTGACCGAGTTTACATGAGTGCCACGCGCGCAGAACGCGATAGCTTCATTTGGCTGATTGACGCATTTTCGCTAGCGGCATCATTGCCAAACGAGTTTTGACGATGCAAAACGATGCATTTAAACAAAATTAAGGCTTTTGACATTCGGAGACCGAGTTTACATGCGTGCAGCGCTCGCAAAACGCGATGGCTCGATTTGGCTGAGTGACGATTTTTCGCTCGCGGCATCGGTGCAAAACGAGTTTTGACGATGCAAAACGATGCATTTGCACAAAATTAAGGTTTTTGTCATTCGGAGACCGAGTTTACACGCGTGCAGCGTTTGCAAAACGTGATGGCTCAATTTGGCTGATTGACGCATTTTCGCTCGCGGCAACGTTGCCAAACGAGTTTTGACGATGCAAAACGATGCAATTAAACAAAATTAAGGGTTTTGACATTCGGAGATCGAGTTAACATTGGTGCAGCGCTCGCAAGACGAGATGGCTTGATTTGGCTGTTTGACGCTTTTTCGCTCGCGGCATCGGTGCTAAACGAGTTTTAACAATGTAAAACGTGATGCATTTGCACAATGTACAGGTTTTTGATACTCGGCGACCGAGTTTACATGAGTGCCACGCGCACAGAACGCGATAGCTTGATTTGGCTGATTGCCGCATTTTCGCTTGCGGCATCATTGCCAAACGAGTTATGACGATGCAAAACGATGCATTTGCACAAAATTAAGGTTTTTGTCATTCGGAGACCGAGTTTACACGCGTGCAGCGCTCGCAAAACGTGACGGCTCAATTTGGCTGATTGACGCATTTTCGCTCGCGGCATCGTTGCCAAACGAATTTTGAAGATGTAAAACGATGCATTTGCACAAAATTAAGGTTTTTGTCATTCGGAGACCGAGGCGTGCAGCGCTCGCAAAACGTGACGGCTCAATTTGGCTGATTGACGCATTTTCGCTTGCGGCATCGTTGCCAAACGAATTTTGAAGATGTAAAACGATGCATTTGCACAAAATTAAGGTTATTGTCATTCGGAGACCGAGTTTACATGCATGCAGCGCTCGCAAAACGCAATGGCTCGATTTGGCTGATTGACGCTTTTTCGCTCGCGGCATCGGTGCCAAACGAGTTTTAACGATGTAAAACGATGCATTTGCACAATATTCAGGTTTTTGATACTCGGCGACCGAGTTTACATGAGTGCCACGCGCGCAGAACGCGATAGCTTGATTTGGCTGATTGACGCATTTTCGCTAGCGGCATCATTGCCAAACGAGTTTTGACGATGCAAAACGATGCATTTAAACAAAATTAAGGCTTTTGACATTCCGAGACCGAGTTTACATTTAAGGTTTTTGTCATTCGGAGACCGAGTTTACACGCGTGCAGCGCTTGCAAAACGTGACGGCTCAATTTGGCTGATTGACGCATTTTCGCTCGCGGCATCGGTGCCAAACGAGTTTTAACGATGTAAAACGATGCATTGGCACAACATAAAGGTTTTTGATACTCGGTGACCGAGTTTACATGAGTGCCACGCGCGCAGAACGCGATAGCTTCATTTGGCTGATTGACGCATTTTCGCTAGCGGCATCATTGCCAAACGAGTTTTGACGATGCAAAACGATGCATTTAAACAAAATTAAGGCTTTTGACATTCGGAGACCGAGTTTACATGCGTGCAGCGCTCGCAAAACGCAATGGCTCGATTTGGCTGACTGACGCTTTTTCGCCCGCGGCATCGGTGCCAAACGAGTTTTAACGATGTAAAACGATGCATTTGCACAAAATACAGGTTTTTGATACTCGGCGACCGAGTTTACATGAGTGCCACGCGCGCAGAACGCGATGGCTTGATTTGGCTGTTTGACGCTTTTTCGCTCGCGGCATCGGTGCCAAACGAGTTTTAACGATGTAAAACGATGCATTGGCACAACATAAAGGTTTTTGATACTCGGCGACCGAGTTTACATGAGTGCCACGCGCGCAGAACGCGATGGCTTGAGTTGACTGTTTGACGCTTTTTCGCTCGCGGCATCGGTGCCAAACGAGTTTTAACGATGTAAAACGATGCATTGGCACAACATAAAGGTTTTTGATACTCGGTGACCGAGTTTACATGAGTGCCACGCGCGCAGAACGCGATGGCTTGATTTGGCTGTTTGACGCTTTTTCGCTCGCGGCATCGGTGCCAAACGAGTTTTAACGATGTAAAACGATGCATTGGCACAACATAAAGGTTTTTGATACTCGGCGACCGAGTTTACATGAGTGCCACGCGCGCAGAACGCGATAGCTTCATTTGGCTGATTGACGCATTTTCGCTAGCGGCATCATTGCCAAACGAGTTTTGACGATGCAAAACGATGCATTTAAACAAAATTAAGGCTTTTGACATTCGGAGACCGAGTTTACATGCGTGCAGCGCTCGCAAAACGCGATGGCTCGATTTGGCTGAGTGACGCTTTTTCGCTCGCGGCATTGGTGCAAAACGAGTTTTGACGATGCAAAACGATGCATTTGCACAAAATTAAGGTTTTTGTCATTCGGAGACCGAGGCGTGCAGCGCTCGCAAAACGTGACGGCTCAATTTGGCTGATTGACGCATTTTCGCTTGCGGCATCGTTGCCAAACGAGTTTTGAAGATGTAAAACGATGCATTTGGACAAAATTAAGGTTTTTGTCATTCGGAGACCGAGTTTACACGCGTGCAGCGTTTGCAAAACGTGATGGCTCAATTTGGCTGATTGACGCATTTTCGCTGGCGGCAACGTTGCCAAACGAGTTTTGTCGATGCAAAACGATGCAATTAAACAAAATTAAGAGTTTTGACATTCGGAGATCGAGTTAACATGGGTGCAGCGCTCGCAAGACGAGATGGCTTGATTTGGCTGTTTGACGCTCTTTCGCTCGCGGCATCGGTGCCAAACGAGTTTTAACAATGTAAAACGTGATGCATTTGCACAAAATACAGGTTTTTGATACTCGGCGACCGAGTTTACATGAGTGCCACGCGCGCAGAACGCGATAGCTTGATTTGGCTGATTGACGCATTTTCGCTTGCGGCATCATTGCCAAACGAGTTTTGACGATGCAAAACGATGCATTTGCACAAAATTAAGGTTTTTGTCATTCGGAGACCGAGTTTACACGCGTGCAGCGTTTGCAAAACGTGATGGCTCAATTTGGCTGATTGACGCATTTTCGCTCGCGGCAACGTTGCCAAACGAGTTTTGACGATGCAAAACGATGCAATTAAACAAAATTAAGGGTTTTGACATTCGGAAACCGAGTTTACATGCGTGCAGCGTTCGCAAAACGCGATGGCTCGATTTGGCTGAGTGACGCTTTTTCGCTCGCGGCATCGGTGCAAAACGAGTTTTGACGATGCAAAACGATGCATTTGCACAAAATTAAGGTTTTTGTCATTCGGAGACCGAGGCGTGCAGCGCTCGCAAAACGTGACGGCTCAATTTGGCTGATTGCCGCATTTTCGCTTGCGGCATCATTGCCAAACGAGTTTTGACGATGCAAAACGATGCATTTGCACAAAATACAGGTTTTTGATACTCGGCGACCGAGTTTACATGAGTGCCACGCGCGCAGAACGCGATGGCTTGATTTGGCTGTTTGACGCTTTTTCGCTCGCGGCATCGGTGCCAAACGAGTTTTAACGATGTAAAACGATGCATTGGCACAACATAAAGGTTTTTGATACTCGGCGACCGAGTTTACATGAGTGCCACGCGCGCAGAACGCGATGGCTTGAGTTGGCTGTTTGACGCTTTTTCGCTCGTGGCATCGGTGCCAAACGAGTTTTAACGATGTAAAACGATGCATTGGCACAACATAAAGGTTTTTGATACTCGGTGACCGAGTTTACATGAGTGCCACGCGCGCAGAACGCGATAGCTTCATTTGGCTGATTGACGCATTTTCGCTAGCGGCATCATTGCCAAACGAGTTTTGACGATGCAAAACGATGCATTAAAAAAAAATTAAGGCTTTTGACATTCGGAGACCGAGTTTACATGCGTGCAGCGCTCGCAAAACGCGATGGCTCGATTTGGCTGAGTGACGATTTTTCGTTCGCGGCATCGGTGCAAAACGAGTTTTGACGATGCAAAACGATGCATTTGCACAAAATTAAGGTTTTTGTCATTCGGAGACCGAGTTTACACGCGTGCAGCGTTTGCAAAACGTGATGGCTCAATTTGGCTGATTGACGCATTTTCGCTCGCGGCAACGTTGCCAAACGAGTTTTGACGATGCAAAACGATGCAATTAAACAAAATTAAGGGTTTTGACATTCGGAGATCGAGTTAAAATTGGTGCAGCGCTCGCAAGACGAGATGGCTTGATTTGGCTGTTTGACGCTTTTTCGCTCGCGGCATCGGTGCCAAACGAGATTTAACGATGTAAAACGATGCATTGGCACAACATAAAGGTTTTTGATACTCGGTGACCGAGTTTACATGAGTGCCACGCGCGCAGAACGCGATAGCTTCATTTGGCTGATTGACGCATTTTCGCTAGCGGCATCATTGCCAAACGAGTTTTGACGATGCAAAACGATGCATTTAAACAAAATTAAGGCTTTTGACATTCGGAGACCGAGTTTACATTTAAGGTTTTTGTCATTCGGAGACCGAGTTTACACGCGTGCAGCGCTTGCTAAACGTGACGGCTCAATTTGGCTGATTGACGCATTTTCGCTCGCGGCATCGGTGCCAAACGAGTTTTAACAATGTAAAACGTGATGCATTTGCACAAAATACAGGTTTTTAATACTCGGCGATCGAGTTTACATGAGTGCCACGCGCGCAGAACGCGATAGCTTGATTTGGCTGATAGACGCATTTTCGCTTGCGGCATCATTGCCAAACGAGTTTTGACGATGCAAAACGATGCATTTGCACAAAATTAAGGTTTTTGTCATTCGGAGACCGAGTTTACACGCGTGCAGCGCTCGCAAAACGTGACGGCTCAATTTGGCAGATTGACGCATTTTCGCTCGCGGCATCGTTGCCAAACGAATTTTGAAGATGTAAAACGATGCATTTGCACAAAATTAAGGTTATTGTCATTCGGAGACCGAGTTTACATGCGTGCAGCGCTCGCAAAACGCGAAGGCTCGATTGGCTGAGTGACGCTTCTACGCTAGCGGCATCGGTGCAAAACGAGTTTTGACGATGCAAAACGATGCATTTGCACAAAATTAAGGTTTTTGTCATTCGGAGACCGAGTTTACACGCATGCAGCGCTCGCAAAACGTGACGGCTCAATTTGGCTGATAGACGCATTTTCGCTCGCGGCATCGTTGCCAAACGAATTTTGAAGATGTAAAACGATGCATTTGCACAAAATTAAGGTTTTTGTCATTCGGAGACCGAGTTTACATGCGTGCAGCGCTCGCAAAACGCAATGGCTCGATTTGGCTGATAGACGCTTTTTCGCTCGCGGCATCGGTGCCAAACGAGTTTTAACGATGTAAAACGATGCATTTGCATAAAATACAGGTTTTTGATACTCGCCGACCGAGTTTACATGAGTGCCACGCGCGCAGAACGCGATGGCTTGATTTGGCTGTTTGACGCTTTTTCGCTCGCGGCATCGGTGCCAAACGAGTTTTAACGATGTAAAACGATGCATTGGCACAACATAATGGTTTTTGATACTCGGTGACCGAGTTTACATGAGTGCCACGCGCGCAGAACGCGATAGCTTGATTTGGCTGATTGACGCATTTTCGCTAGCGGCATCATTGCCAAACGAGTTTTGACGATGCAAATCGATGCATTTAAACAAAATTAAGGCTTTTGACATTCGGAGACCGAGTTTACATTTAAGGTTTTTGTCATTCGGAGACCGAGTTTACACGCGTGCAGCGCTTGCAAAACGTGACGGCTCAATTTGGCTGATTGACGCATTTTCGCTCGCGGCATCGGTGCCAAACGAGTTTTAACAATGTAAAACGTGATGCATTTGCACAAAATACAGGTTTTTAATACTCGGCGACCGAGTTTACATGAGTGCCACGCGCGCAGAACGCGATAGCTTGATTTGGCTGATAGACGCATTTTCGCTTGCGGCATCATTGCCAAACGAGTTTTGACGATGCAAAACGATGCATTTGCACAAAATTAAGGTTTTTGTCATTCGGAGACCGAGTTTACACGCGTGCAGCGCTCGCAAAACGTGACGGCTCAATTTGGCTGATTGACGCATTTTCGCTCGCGGCATCGTTGCCAAACGAATTTTGAAGATGTAAAACGATGCATTTGCACAAAATTAAGGTTTTTGTCATTCGGAGACCGAGTTTACATGCGTGCAGCGCTCGCAAAACGCAATGGCTCGATTTGCCTGATAGACGCTTTTTCGCTGGCGGCATCGGTGCCAAACGAGTTTTAACGATGTAAAACGATGCATTTGCACAAAATACAGGTTTTTGATACTCGGCGACCGAGTTTACATGAGTGCCACGCGCGCAGAACGCGATAGCTTGATTTGGCTGATAGACGCATTTTCGCTTGCGGCATCATTGCCAAACGAGTTTTGACGATGCAAAACGATGCATTTGCACAAAATTAAGGTTTTTGTCATTCGGAGACCGAGTTTACACGCGTGCAGCGCTCGCAAAACGTGACGGCTCAATTTGGCTGATTGACGCATTTTCGCTCGCGGCATCGTTGCCAAACGAATTTTGAAGATGTAAAACGATGCATTTGCACAAAATTAAGGTTTTTGTCATTCGGAGACCGAGTTTACATGCGTGCAGCGCTCGCAAAACGCAATGGCTCGATTTGCCTGATAGACGCTTTTTCGCTGGCGGCATCGGTGCCAAACGAGTTTTAACGATGTAAAACGATGCATTTGCACAAAATACAGGTTTTTGATACTCGGCGACCGAGTTTACATGAGTGCCACGCGCGCAGAACGCGATAGCTTGATTTGGCTGATTGACGCATTTTCGCTAGCGGCTTCATTGCCAAACGAGTTTTGACGATGCAAATCGATGCATTTAAACAAAATTAAGGCTTTTGACATTCGAAGACCGAGTTTACATTTAAGGTTTTTGTCATTCGGAGACCGAGTTTACACGCGTGCAGCGCTTGCAAAACGTGACGGCTCAATTTGGCTGATTGACGCATTTTCGCTCGCGGCATCGGTGCCAAACGAGTTTTAACGATGTAAAACGATGCATTGGCACAACATAAAGGTTTTTGATACTCGGTGACCGAGTTTACATGAGTGCCACGCGCGCAGAACGCGATAGCTTCATTTGGCTGATTGACGCATTTTCGCTAGCGGCATCATTGCCAAACGAGTTTTGACGATGCAAAACGATGCATTTAAACAAAATTAAGGCTTTTGACATTCGGAGACCGAGTTTACATGCGTGCAGCGCTCGCAAAACGCGATGGCTCGATTTGGCTGAGTGACGATTTTTCGCTCGCGGCATCGGTGCAAAACGAGTTTTGACGATGCAAAACGATGCATTTGCACAAAATTAAGGTTTTTGTCATTCGGAGACCGAGTTTACACGCGTGCAGCGTTTGCAAAACGTGATGGCTCAATTTGGCTGATTGACGCATTTTCGCTCGCGGCAACGTTGCCAAACGAGTTTTGACGATGCAAAACGATGCAATTAAACAAAATTAAGGGTTTTGACATTCGGAGATCGAGTTAACATTGGTGCAGCGCTCGCAAGACGAGATGGCTTGATTTGGCTGTTTGACGCTTTTTCGCTCGCGGCATCGGTGCTAAACGAGTTTTAACAATGTAAAACGTGATGCATTTGCACAATGTACAGGTTTTTGATACTCGGCGACCGAGTTTACATGAGTGCCACGCGCACAGAACGCGATAGCTTGATTTGGCTGATTGCCGCATTTTCGCTTGCGGCATCATTGCCAAACGAGTTATGACGATGCAAAACGATGCATTTGCACAAAATTAAGGTTTTTGTCATTCGGAGACCGAGTTTACACGCGTGCAGCGCTCGCAAAACGTGACGGCTCAATTTGGCTGATTGACGCATTTTCGCTCGCGGCATCGTTGCCAAACGAATTTTGAAGATGTAAAACGATGCATTTGCACAAAATTAAGGTTTTTGTCATTCGGAGACCGAGGCGTGCAGCGCTCGCAAAACGTGACGGCTCAATTTGGCTGATTGACGCATTTTCGCTTGCGGCATCGTTGCCAAACGAATTTTGAAGATGTAAAACGATGCATTTGCACAAAATTAAGGTTATTGTCATTCGGAGACCGAGTTTACATGCATGCAGCGCTCGCAAAACGCAATGGCTCGATTTGGCTGATTGACGCTTTTTCGCTCGCGGCATCGGTGCCAAACGAGTTTTAACGATGTAAAACGATGCATTTGCACAATATTCAGGTTTTTGATACTCGGCGACCGAGTTTACATGAGTGCCACGCGCGCAGAACGCGATAGCTTGATTTGGCTGATTGACGCATTTTCGCTAGCGGCATCATTGCCAAACGAGTTTTGACGATGCAAAACGATGCATTTAAACAAAATTAAGGCTTTTGACATTCCGAGACCGAGTTTACATTTAAGGTTTTTGTCATTCGGAGACCGAGTTTACACGCGTGCAGCGCTTGCAAAACGTGACGGCTCAATTTGGCTGATTGACGCATTTTCGCTCGCGGCATCGGTGCCAAACGAGTTTTAACGATGTAAAACGATGCATTGGCACAACATAAAGGTTTTTGATACTCGGTGACCGAGTTTACATGAGTGCCACGCGCGCAGAACGCGATAGCTTCATTTGGCTGATTGACGCATTTTCGCTAGCGGCATCATTGCCAAACGAGTTTTGACGATGCAAAACGATGCATTTAAACAAAATTAAGGCTTTTGACATTCGGAGACCGAGTTTACATGCGTGCAGCGCTCGCAAAACGCGATGGCTCGATTTGGCTGAGTGAGGCTTTTTCGCTCGCGGCATCGGTGCAAAACGAGTTTTGCCGATGCAATACGATGCATTTGCACAAAATTAAGGTTTTTGTCATTCGGAGACCGAGGCGTGCAGCGCTCGCAAAACGTGACGGCTCAATTTGACTGATTGACGCATTTTCGCTTGCGGCATCGTTGCCAAACGAATTTTGAAGATGTAAAACGATGCATTTGCACAAAATTAAGGTTATTGTCATTCGGAGACCGAGTTTACATGCGTGCAGCGCTCGCAAAACGCAATGGCTCGATTTGGCTGATTGACGCTTTTTCGCTCGCGGCATCGGTGCCAAACGAGTTTTAACGATGTAAAACGATGCATTTGCACAAAATACAGGTTTTTGATACTCGGCGACCGAGTTTACATGAGTTCCACGCGCGCAGAACGCGATAGCTTGATTTGGCTGATTGACGCATTTTCGCTAGCGGCATCATTGCCAAACGAGTTTTGACGATGCAAAACGATGCATTTAAACAAAATTAAGGCTTTTGACATTCGGAGACCGAGTTTACATGCGTGCAGCGCTCGCAAAACGCGATTGCTCGATTGGCTGAGTTACGCTTTTTCGCTCGCGGCATCGGTGCTAAACGAGTTTTGACGATGCAAAACGATGCATTTGCACAAAATAAAGGTTTTTGTCATTCGGAGACCGAGTATACACGCGTGCAGCGTTTGCAAAACGTGATGGCTCAATTTGGCTGATTGACGCATTTTCGCTCGCGGCAACGTTGCCAAATGAGTTTTGACGATGCAAAACGATGCATTTGCACAAAATTAAGGTTTTTGTCATTCGGAGACCGAGTTTACACGCGTGCAGCTCTCGCAAAACGCAATGGCTCGATTTGGCTGACTGACGCTTTTTCGCCCGCGGCATCGGTGCCAAACGAGTTTTAACGATGTAAAACGATGCATTTGCACAAAATACAGGTTTTTGATACTCGGCGACCGAGTTTACATGAGTGCCACGCGCGCAGAACGCGATGGCTTGATTTGGCTGTTTGACGCTTTTTCGCTCGCGGCATCGGTGCCAAACGAGTTTTAACGATGTAAAACGATGCATTGGCACAACATAAAGGTTTTTGATACTCGGCGACCGAGTTTACATGAGTGCCACGCGCGCAGAACGCGATGGCTTGAGTTGACTGTTTGACGCTTTTTCGCTCGCGGCATCGGTGCCAAACGAGTTTTAACGATGTAAAACGATGCATTGGCACAACATAAAGGTTTTTGATACTCGGTGACCGAGTTTACATGAGTGCCACGCGCGCAGAACGCGATGGCTTGATTTGGCTGTTTGACGCTTTTTCGCTCGCGGCATCGGTGCCAAACGAGTTTTAACGATGTAAAACGATGCATTGGCACAACATAAAGGTTTTTGATACTCGGCGACCGAGTTTACATGAGTGCCACGCGCGCAGAACGCGATAGCTTCATTTGGCTGATTGACGCATTTTCGCTAGCGGCATCATTGCCAAACGAGTTTTGACGATGCAAAACGATGCATTTAAACAAAATTAAGGCTTTTGACATTCGGAGACCGAGTTTACATGCGTGCAGCGCTCGCAAAACGCGATGGCTCGATTTGGCTGAGTGACGCTTTTTCGCTCGCGGCATTGGTGCAAAACGAGTTTTGACGATGCAAAACGATGCATTTGCACAAAATTAAGGTTTTTGTCATTCGGAGACCGAGGCGTGCAGCGCTCGCAAAACGTGACGGCTCAATTTGGCTGATTGACGCATTTTCGCTTGCGGCATCGTTGCCAAACGAGTTTTGAAGATGTAAAACGATGCATTTGGACAAAATTAAGGTTTTTGTCATTCGGAGACCGAGTTTACACGCGTGCAGCGTTTGCAAAACGTGATGGCTCAATTTGGCTGATTGACGCATTTTCGCTGGCGGCAACGTTGCCAAACGAGTTTTGTCGATGCAAAACGATGCAATTAAACAAAATTAAGAGTTTTGACATTCGGAGATCGAGTTAACATGGGTGCAGCGCTCGCAAGACGAGATGGCTTGATTTGGCTGTTTGACGCTCTTTCGCTCGCGGCATCGGTGCCAAACGAGTTTTAACAATGTAAAACGTGATGCATTTGCACAAAATACAGGTTTTTGATACTCGGCGACCGAGTTTACATGAGTGCCACGCGCGCAGAACGCGATAGCTTGATTTGGCTGATTGACGCATTTTCGCTTGCGGCATCATTGCCAAACGAGTTTTGACGATGCAAAACGATGCATTTGCACAAAATTAAGGTTTTTGTCATTCGGAGACCGAGTTTACACGCGTGCAGCGTTTGCAAAACGTGATGGCTCAATTTGGCTGATTGACGCATTTTCGCTCGCGGCAACGTTGCCAAACGAGTTTTGACGATGCAAAACGATGCAATTAAACAAAATTAAGGGTTTTGACATTCGGAAACCGAGTTTACATGCGTGCAGCGTTCGCAAAACGCGATGGCTCGATTTGGCTGAGTGACGCTTTTTCGCTCGCGGCATCGGTGCAAAACGAGTTTTGACGATGCAAAACGATGCATTTGCACAAAATTAAGGTTTTTGTCATTCGGAGACCGAGGCGTGCAGCGCTCGCAAAACGTGACGGCTCAATTTGGCTGATTGCCGCATTTTCGCTTGCGGCATCATTGCCAAACGAGTTTTGACGATGCAAAACGATGCATTTGCACAAAATACAGGTTTTTGATACTCGGCGACCGAGTTTACATGAGTGCCACGCGCGCAGAACGCGATGGCTTGATTTGGCTGTTTGACGCTTTTTCGCTCGCGGCATCGGTGCCAAACGAGTTTTAACGATGTAAAACGATGCATTGGCACAACATAAAGGTTTTTGATACTCGGCGACCGAGTTTACATGAGTGCCACGCGCGCAGAACGCGATGGCTTGAGTTGGCTGTTTGACGCTTTTTCGCTCGTGGCATCGGTGCCAAACGAGTTTTAACGATGTAAAACGATGCATTGGCACAACATAAAGGTTTTTGATACTCGGTGACCGAGTTTACATGAGTGCCACGCGCGCAGAACGCGATAGCTTCATTTGGCTGATTGACGCATTTTCGCTAGCGGCATCATTGCCAAACGAGTTTTGACGATGCAAAACGATGCATTAAAAAAAAAATTAAGGCTTTTGACATTCGGAGACCGAGTTTACATGCGTGCAGCGCTCGCAAAACGCGATGGCTCGATTTGGCTGAGTGACGATTTTTCGTTCGCGGCATCGGTGCAAAACGAGTTTTGACGATGCAAAACGATGCATTTGCACAAAATTAAGGTTTTTGTCATTCGGAGACCGAGTTTACACGCGTGCAGCGTTTGCAAAACGTGATGGCTCAATTTGGCTGATTGACGCATTTTCGCTCGCGGCAACGTTGCCAAACGAGTTTTGACGATGCAAAACGATGCAATTAAACAAAATTAAGGGTTTTGACATTCGGAGATCGAGTTAAAATTGGTGCAGCGCTCGCAAGACGAGATGGCTTGATTTGGCTGTTTGACGCTTTTTCGCTCGCGGCATCGGTGCCAAACGAGATTTAACGATGTAAAACGATGCATTGGCACAACATAAAGGTTTTTGATACTCGGTGACCGAGTTTACATGAGTGCCACGCGCGCAGAACGCGATAGCTTCATTTGGCTGATTGACGCATTTTCGCTAGCGGCATCATTGCCAAACGAGTTTTGACGATGCAAAACGATGCATTTAAACAAAATTAAGGCTTTTGACATTCGGAGACCGAGTTTACATTTAAGGTTTTTGTCATTCGGAGACCGAGTTTACACGCGTGCAGCGCTTGCTAAACGTGACGGCTCAATTTGGCTGATTGACGCATTTTCGCTCGCGGCATCGGTGCCAAACGAGTTTTAACAATGTAAAACGTGATGCATTTGCACAAAATACAGGTTTTTAATACTCGGCGATCGAGTTTACATGAGTGCCACGCGCGCAGAACGCGATAGCTTGATTTGGCTGATAGACGCATTTTCGCTTGCGGCATCATTGCCAAACGAGTTTTGACGATGCAAAACGATGCATTTGCACAAAATTAAGGTTTTTGTCATTCGGAGACCGAGTTTACACGCGTGCAGCGCTCGCAAAACGTGACGGCTCAATTTGGCAGATTGACGCATTTTCGCTCGCGGCATCGTTGCCAAACGAATTTTGAAGATGTAAAACGATGCATTTGCACAAAATTAAGGTTATTGTCATTCGGAGACCGAGTTTACATGCGTGCAGCGCTCGCAAAACGCGAAGGCTCGATTGGCTGAGTGACGCTTCTACGCTAGCGGCATCGGTGCAAAACGAGTTTTGACGATGCAAAACGATGCATTTGCACAAAATTAAGGTTTTTGTCATTCGGAGACCGAGTTTACACGCATGCAGCGCTCGCAAAACGTGACGGCTCAATTTGGCTGATAGACGCATTTTCGCTCGCGGCATCGTTGCCAAACGAATTTTGAAGATGTAAAACGATGCATTTGCACAAAATTAAGGTTTTTGTCATTCGGAGACCGAGTTTACATGCGTGCAGCGCTCGCAAAACGCAATGGCTCGATTTGGCTGATAGACGCTTTTTCGCTCGCGGCATCGGTGCCAAACGAGTTTTAACGATGTAAAACGATGCATTTGCATAAAATACAGGTTTTTGATACTCGCCGACCGAGTTTACATGAGTGCCACGCGCGCAGAACGCGATGGCTTGATTTGGCTGTTTGACGCTTTTTCGCTCGCGGCATCGGTGCCAAACGAGTTTTAACGATGTAAAACGATGCATTGGCACAACATAATGGTTTTTGATACTCGGTGACCGAGTTTACATGAGTGCCACGCGCGCAGAACGCGATAGCTTGATTTGGCTGATTGACGCATTTTCGCTAGCGGCATCATTGCCAAACGAGTTTTGACGATGCAAATCGATGCATTTAAACAAAATTAAGGCTTTTGACATTCGGAGACCGAGTTTACATTTAAGGTTTTTGTCATTCGGAGACCGAGTTTACACGCGTGCAGCGCTTGCAAAACGTGACGGCTCAATTTGGCTGATTGACGCATTTTCGCTCGCGGCATCGGTGCCAAACGAGTTTTAACAATGTAAAACGTGATGCATTTGCACAAAATACAGGTTTTTAATACTCGGCGACCGAGTTTACATGAGTGCCACGCGCGCAGAACGCGATAGCTTGATTTGGCTGATAGACGCATTTTCGCTTGCGGCATCATTGCCAAACGAGTTTTGACGATGCAAAACGATGCATTTGCACAAAATTAAGGTTTTTGTCATTCGGAGACCGAGTTTACACGCGTGCAGCGCTCGCAAAACGTGACGGCTCAATTTGGCTGATTGACGCATTTTCGCTCGCGGCATCGTTGCCAAACGAATTTTGAAGATGTAAAACGATGCATTTGCACAAAATTAAGGTTTTTGTCATTCGGAGACCGAGTTTACATGCGTGCAGCGCTCGCAAAACGCAATGGCTCGATTTGCCTGATAGACGCTTTTTCGCTGGCGGCATCGGTGCCAAACGAGTTTTAACGATGTAAAACGATGCATTTGCACAAAATACAGGTTTTTGATACTCGGCGACCGAGTTTACATGAGTGCCACGCGCGCAGAACGCGATAGCTTGATTTGGCTGATTGACGCATTTTCGCTAGCGGCTTCATTGCCAAACGAGTTTTGACGATGCAAATCGATGCATTTAAACAAAATTAAGGCTTTTGACATTCGAAGACCGAGTTTACATTTAAGGTTTTTGTCATTCGGAGACCGAGTTTACACGCGTGCAGCGCTTGCAAAACGTGACGGCTCAATTTGGCTGATTGACGCATTTTCGCTCGCGGCATCGGTGCCAAACGAGTTTTAACGATGTAAAACGATGCATTGGCACAACATAAAGGTTTTTGATACTCGGTGACCGAGTTTACATGAGTGCCACGCGCGCAGAACGCGATAGCTTCATTTGGCTGATTGACGCATTTTCGCTAGCGGCATCATTGCCAAACGAGTTTTGACGATGCAAAACGATGCATTTAAACAAAATTAAGGCTTTTGACATTCGGAGACCGAGTTTACATGCGTGCAGCGCTCGCAAAACGCGATGGCTCGATTTGGCTGAGTGACGATTTTTCGCTCGCGGCATCGGTGCAAAACGAGTTTTGACGATGCAAAACGATGCATTTGCACAAAATTAAGGTTTTTGTCATTCGGAGACCGAGTTTACACGCGTGCAGCGTTTGCAAAACGTGATGGCTCAATTTGGCTGATTGACGCATTTTCGCTCGCGGCAACGTTGCCAAACGAGTCTTGACGATGCAAAACGATGCAATTAAACAAAATTAAGGGTTTTGACATTCGGAGATCGAGTTAACATTGGTGCAGCGCTCGCAAGACGAGATGGCTTGATTTGGCTGTTTGACGCTTTTTCGCTCGCGGCATCGGTGCTAAACGAGTTTTAACAATGTAAAACGTGATGCATTTGCACAATATACAGGTTTTTGATACTCGGCGACCGAGTTTACATGAGTGCCACGCGCACAGAACGCGATAGCTTGATTTGGCTGATTGCCGCATTTTCGCTTGCGGCATCATTGCCAAACGAGTTATGACGATGCAAAACGATGCATTTGCACAAAATTAAGGTTTTTGTCATTCGGAGACCGAGTTTACACGCGTGCAGCGCTCGCAAAACGTGACGGCTCAATTTGGCTGATTGACGCATTTTCGCTCGCGGCATCGTTGCCAAACGAATTTTGAAGATGTAAAACGATGCATTTGCACAAAATTAAGGTTTTTGTCATTCGGAGACCGAGGCGTGCAGCGCTCGCAAAACGTGACGGCTCAATTTGGCTGATTGACGCATTTTCGCTTGCGGCATCGTTGCCAAACGAATTTTGAAGATGTAAAACGATGCATTTGCACAAAATTAAGGTTATTGTCATTCGGAGACCGAGTTTACATGCATGCAGCGCTCGCAAAACGCAATGGCTCGATTTGGCTGATTGACGCTTTTTCGCTCGCGGCATCGGTGCCAAACGAGTTTTAACGATGTAAAACGATGCATTTGCACAATATTCAGGTTTTTGATACTCGGCGACCGAGTTTACATGAGTGCCACGCGCGCAGAACGCGATAGCTTGATTTGGCTGATTGACGCATTTTCGCTAGCGGCATCATTGCCAAACGAGTTTTGACGATGCAAAACGATGCATTTAAACAAAATTAAGGCTTTTGACATTCCGAGACCGAGTTTACATTTAAGGTTTTTGTCATTCGGAGACCGAGTTTACACGCGTGCAGCGCTTGCAAAACGTGACGGCTCAATTTGGCTGATTGACGCATTTTCGCTCGCGGCATCGGTGCCAAACGAGTTTTAACGATGTAAAACGATGCATTGGCACAACATAAAGGTTTTTGATACTCGGTGACCGAGTTTACATGAGTGCCACGCGCGCAGAACGCGATAGCTTCATTTGGCTGATTGACGCATTTTCGCTAGCGGCATCATTGCCAAACGAGTTTTGACGATGCAAAACGATGCATTTAAACAAAATTAAGGCTTTTGACATTCGGAGACCGAGTTTACATGCGTGCAGCGCTCGCAAAACGCGATGGCTCGGTTTGGCTGTTTGACGCTTTTTCACTCGCGGCATCCGTGCCAAACGAGTGTTAACGATGCAAAACAATGGATTTGCACAAAATTAAGGCTCTTGACACTCGGCGAACGAGTGTACATGCGTGCAACACTCGCAAAACGCGATTTATCAATTTGGCTGATTGACGCTTTATCACTCTCGGCATTGGTGCCAAACAAGTCTCAACGATGCAAATCGATGGATTTGCAAAAAATGAAAGTTTTTTACACTCAGCGACCGAGTTTACATGCGTCCAATGCTCGCAAAACGCGATGTCTCGATTTAGCTGTTTGACGCTTTTTCACTCGCGGCATCGGTGCCAAATGAGTTTTAACGATGCAAAAGGATGCATTTTCACAAAATCAAGGTTTTTGTCACTCGGTGACCGAGCTTACATGCGTGCAACGCTCGCAAATCGCGATGTCTCGATTTAACTGTTTGACGCTTTTTCACTCGCAGCATCGGTGTCAAACGAGTTTCAACGATGCAAAACGATGCATTTTTACAAAATAAAAGTTTTTGACACTCGGCGACCGAGTTTACATGAGTGCAGAGCTCGCAAAACGTGATTTCTCGATTTGGCTGATTGACGGTTGTTTGCTCGCGGCATCGGTGCCAAACGAGTTTCAACGATGCAAAACGATGCATTTGCACTATATAAAGGTTTTTCACACTCGGCGACTGAGTTTACATGCGTGCAGCGCTCGCGAAACGTGATTTCTCGATTTGGCTGATTGACGGTTTTTCGCTAGCGGCATCAGTGCCAAACGAATTTCAACGATGCAAAACGATGCATTTGCACAATATAAAGGTTTTTGACACTCGGCGACCGAGTTTACATGCGTGCAGCGCTCGCAAAACGCGATGTCTCGATTTAGCTGTTTGACGCTTTTACACTCGCGGCATCGGTGTCAAACGAGTTTCAACGTTGCAAACCGATGCATTTGCAAAAAGTAAAGGTTTTTGACACTCGGTGACCGAGTTTACATGCGTGCAATGCTCACAAAACGCGATGTCTCCATTTAGCTGTTTAACGCTTATTCGCTCGCGGCTTCGGTGCCAAACGAGTGTTAACGATGCAAAACGATGGATTGCACAAAATCAAGGTTTTTGACACTCGGCGACCGAGTTTACATGCGTGCAACGCTCGCAAAACGCGATGGCTCGATTTGGCTGTTTGACGCATTTTCGCTCGCGGCATCGGTGCCAAACGAGTTTCAACGATGTAAGACGATGCATTTGCACAAAATAAAAGTTTTTGACACTCGGCGACCGAGTTTACATGTGTGAAATGATCACAAAACGCGATGTCACGATTTAGCTGTTTAACGCTTATTCGCTCGCGGCATCGGTGCCAAACGAGTTTTAACGATGCAAAACGATGGATTTGCACAAAATCAAGGTTTTTGACACTCGGCGACCGAGTTTACATGCGTGCAACGCTCGCAAAACGCGATGGCTCGATTTGGCTGTTTGACGCATTTTCGCTCGCGGCATCGGTGCCAAACGAGTTTCAACGATGTAAGACGATGCATTTGCACTATATAAAGGTTATTCACACCCGGCGACTGAGTTTACATGCGTGCAGCGCTCGCAAAACGTGATTTCTCGATTTGGCTGATTGACGGTTTTTCGCTAGCGGCATCAGTGCCAAACGAATTTCAACGATGCAAAACGATGCATTTGCACAATATAAAGGTTTTTGACACTCGGCGACAGAGTTTACATGCGTGCGACGCTCGAAAAACGCGATGTCTCGATTTAACTGTTTGACGCTTTTTCAGTCGCAGCATCGGTGTCAAACGAGTTTCAACGATGCAAAACGATGCATTTTTACAAAATAAAAGTTTTTGACACTCGGCGACCGAGTTTACATGCGTGCAGAGCTCGCAAAACGTGATTTCTCGATTTGGCTGATTGACGGTTGTTCGCTCGCGGCATCGGTGCCAAACGAGTTTCAACGATGCAAAACGATGCATTTGCACAATATAAAGGTTTTTGACACTCGGTGACCGAGTTTACATGCGTGCAGCGCTCCCAAAACGCGATGTCTCGATTTGGCTGTTTGACGCATATTCGCTCGCAACATTGGTGCCAAACGAGTGTTAACGATGCAAAACGATGCATTTGCACAAAATAAAGGTTTTTGACACTCGGCGACCGAGTTTACATGCGGGCAACGCTCACAAAACGTGATTTCTCGATTTGGCTGATTGACGGTTTTTTGCTCACGGCATCATTGCCAAACGAGTTTTAACGATGCAGAACGATGCATTTTCACAAAATAGAGGTTTTTGTCACTCGGTGACCGAGTTTACATGCGTGCAACGCTCGCAAATCGCGATGTCTCGATTTACCTGTTTGACGCATTTTCACTCGCGGCATCGGTGCCAAACGAGTTTCAACGGTGCAAAACGATGCATTTGTACAAAATAAAAGTTTTTGACACTCGGCGATCGAGTTTACATGCGTGCAGAGCTCGCAAAACGTGATTTCTCGATTTGGCTGATTGACGGTTTTTCGCTCGCGGCATCGGTGCCAAACGGTTGTTAACGATGCAAAACGATGGATTTGCACGAAATCAAGATTTTTGACACTCGGCGACCGAGTTTACATGCGTGCAACGCTCACGAAACTCGATAACTTGATTTAGCTGTTTAACGCTTATTCGCTCGCGGCTTCGGTGCCAAACGAGTGTTAACGATGCAAAACGATGGATTGCACAAAATCAAGGTTTTTGACACTCGGCGACCGAGTTTACATGCGTGCAACGCTCGCAAAACGCGATGGCTCGATTTGGCTGTTTGACGCATTTTCGCTCGCGGCATCGGTGCCAAACGAGTTTCAACGATGTAAGACGATGCATTTGCACAAAATAAAAGTTTTTGACACTCGGCGACCGAGTTTACATGTGTGAAATGATCACAAAACGCGATGTCACGATTTAGCTGTTTAACGCTTATTCGCTCGCGGCATCGGTGCCAAACGAGTTTTAACGATGCAAAACGATGGATTTGCACAAAATCAAGGTTTTTGACACTCGGCGATCGAGTTTACATGCGTGCAACGCTCGTAAAACGCGATAGCTCGATTTGGCTTTTTGACGCATTTTCTCTCGCAACATCGGTGCCAAACGAGTTTCAACGATGCAAAACGATGCATTTGCACAAATTAAAGGTTTTTGGCACTCGGAGACCAAGTTTACACGCGTGCAACGCTCACAAAACGCGATGTCTCGATTAAGCCTCTTGACGCATTTTCGCTCGCGGCATCGGTGCCAAACGAGTGTTAACGATGCAAAACGATGGATTTGCACAAAATCAAGGTTTTTGAAACTCGGCGACCGAGTTTACATGCGTGCAACGCTCGCAAAACGCGATTTATCTATTTGGCTGATTGACGCTTTTTCGCTTGCGGCATCAGTGCCAAACGAATTTCAACGATGCAAAACGATGCATTTGCACAAAATAAAAGTTTTTGACACTCGGCGAACGAGTTTACATGCGTGCAGCGCTCGCAAAACGTGATTTCTCGATTTGGCTGATTGACGGTTTTTAGCTCGCGGCATCATTACCAAACGAGTTTTAACGATGCAAAACGATACATTTTCACAAAATAGAGGTTTTTGTCACTCGGTGACCGAGCAACGCGCGCGATTTGAGATGCGTGCAACGCTCTCAAATCGCGATGTCTCAATTTAGCTGTTTGAAGCTTTTTCACTGGCGGCATCGTTGCCAAACGAGTTTCAACGATGCAAAACGATGCATTTGCACAATATAAAGATTTTGACACTTGGCGACTGAGTTTACATGCGTGCAACGCTCGCAAAACTCGATGTCTGGATTTAGCTGTTTGACGCTTTTTCACTCGCGGCATCGGTGCCAAACGAGTTTCAACGATGCAAAACGATGCATTTGTACAAAATAAAAGTTTTTGACACTCAGCGATCGAGTTTACATGCGTGCAGAGCTCGCAAAACGTGATTTCTCGATTTGGCTGATTGACGGTTTTTAGCTCGCGGCATCATTGCCAAACTAGTTTTAACGATGCAAAACGATGCATTTGCACAATATAAAGGTTTTTGACACTCGGCGACCGAGTTTACATGCGTGCAGCGCTCCCAAAACGCGATGTCTCGATTTGGCTGTTTGACGCATTTTCGCTCGCAACATTGGTGCCAAACGAGTGTTAACGATGCAAAACGATGCATTTGCACAAAATAAAGGTTTTTGACACTCGGCGACCGAGTTTACATGCGTGCAACGCTCACAAAACGTGATTTCTCGATTTGGCTGATTGACGGTTTTTAGCTCGCGGCATCATTGCCAAACGAGTTTTAACGATGCAGAACGATGCATTTTCACAAAATAGAGGTTTTTGTCACTCGGTGACCGAGTTTACATGCGTGCAACGCTCGAAAAACGCGATGTCTCGATTTAACTGTTTGACGCTTTTTCACTCGCAGCATCGGTGTCAAACGAGTTTCTACAATGCAAAACGATGCATTTTTACAAAATAAAAGTTTTTGACACTCGGCGACCGAGTTTACATGCGTGCAGAGCTCGCAAAACGTGATTTCTCGATTTGGCTGATTGACGGTTGTTCGCTCGCGGCATCGGTGCCAAACGAGTTTCAACGATGCAAAACGATGCATTTGCACTATATAAAGGTTATTCACACTCGGCGACTGAGTTTACATGCGTGCAGCGCTCGCAAAACGTGATTTCTCGATTTGGCTGATTGACGGTTTTTCGCTAGCGGCATCAGTGCCAAACGAATTTCAACGATGCAAAACGATGCATTTGCACAATATAAAAGTTTTTGACACTCGGCGACAGAGTTTACATGCGTGCGACGCTCGAAAAACGCGATGTCTCGATTTCACTGTTTGACGCTTTTTCACTCGCAGCATCGGTGTCAAACGAGTTTCAACGATGCAAAACGATGCATTTTTACAAAATAAAAGTTTTTGACACTCGGCGACCGAGTTTACATGCGTGCAGAGCTCGCAAAACGTGATTTCTCGATTTGGCTGATTGACGGTTGTTCGCTCGCGGCATCGGTGCCAAACAAGTTTCAACGATGCAAAACGATGCATTTGCACAAAATAAAGGTTTTTGACACTCGGCGACCGAGTTTACATGCGTGCAACGCTCACAAAACGTGATTTCTCGATTTGGCTGATTGACGGTTTTTAGCTCGCGGCATCATTGCCAAACGAGTTTTAACGATGCAGAACGATGCATTTTCACAAAATAGAGGTTTTTGTCACTCGGTGACCGAGCTTACATGCGTGCAACGCTCGCAAATCGCGATGTCTCGATTTAACTGTTTGACGCTTTTTCACTCGCAGCATCGGTGTCAAACGAGTTTCAACGATGCAAAACGATGCATTTTTACAAAATAAAAGTTTTTGACACTCGGCGACCGAGTTTACATGAGTGCAGAGCTCGCAAAACGTGATTTCTCGATTTGGCTGATTGACGGTTGTTTGCTCGCGGCATCGGTGCCAAACGAGTTTCAACGATGCAAAACGATGCATTTGCACTATATAAAGGTTTTTCACACTCGGCGACTGAGTTTACATGCGTGCAGCGCTCGCGAAACGTGATTTCTCGATTTGGCTGATTGACGGTTTTTCGCTAGCGGCATCAGTGCCAAACGAATTTCAACGATGCAAAACGATGCATTTGCACAATATAAAGGTTTTTGACACTCGGCGACCGAGTTTACATGCGTGAAGCGCTCGCAAAACGCGATGTCTCGATTTAGCTGTTTGACGCTTTTACACTCGCGGCATCGGTGTCAAACGAGTTTCAACGTTGCAAACCGATGCATTTGCAAAAAGTAAAGGTTTTTGACACTCGGCGAACGAGTTTACATGCGTGCAAGGCTCACAAAACGCGATGTCTCCATTTAGCTGTTTAACGCTTATTCGCTCGCGGCTTCGGTGCTAAACGAGTGTTAACGATGCAAAACGATGGATTGCACAAAATCAAGGTTTTTGACACTCGGCGACCGAGTTTACATGCGTGCAACGCTCGCAAAACGCGATGGCTCGATTTGGCTGTTTGACGCATTTTCGCTCGCGGCATCGGTGCCAAACGAGTTTCAACGATGTAAGACGATGCATTTGCACAAAATAAAAGTTTTTGACACTCGGCGACCGAGTTTACATGTGTGAAATGATCACAAAACGCGATGTCACGATTTAGCTGTTTAACGCTTATTCGCTCGCGGCATCGGTGCCAAACGAGTTTTAACGATGCAAAACGATGGATTTGCACAAAATCAAGGTTTTTGACACTCGGCGATCGAGTTTACATGCGTGCAACGCTCGTAAAACGCGATGGCTCGATTTGGCTTTTTGACGCATTTTCGCTCGCAACATCGGTGCCAAACGAGTTTCAACGATGCAAAACGATGCATTTGCACAAATTAAAGGTTTTTGGCACTCGGAGACCAAGTTTACACGCGTGCAACGCTCACAAAACGCGATGTCTCGATTAAGCCTCTTGACGCATTTTCGCTCGCGGCATCGGTGCCAAACGAGTGTTAACGATGCAAAACGATGGATTTGCACAAAATAAAAGTTTTTGACACTCGGCGAACGAGTTTACATGCGTGCAGCGCTCGCAAAACGTGATTTCTCGATTTGGCTGATTGACGGTTTTTTGCTCGCGGCATCATTACCAAACGAGTTTTAACGATGCAAAACGATACATTTTCACAAAATAGAGGTTTTTGTCACTCGGTGACCGAGCAACGCGCGCGATTTGAGATGCGTGCAACGCTCTCAAATCGCGATGTCTCAATTTAGCTGTTTGAAGCTTTTTCACTGGCGGCATCGTTGCCAAACGAGTTTCAACGATGCAAAACGATGCATTTGCACAATATAAAGATTTTGACACTTGGCGACTGAGTTTACATGCGTGCAACGCTCGCAAAACTCGATGTCTGGATTTAGCTGTTTGGCGCTTTTTCACTCGCGGCATCGGTGCCAAACGAGTTTCAACGATGCAAAACGATGCATTTGTACAAAATAAAAGTTTTTGACACTCGGCGATCGAGTTTACATGCGTGCAGAGCTCGCAAAACGTGATTTCTCGATTTGGCTGATTGACGGTTTTTCGCTCGCGGCATCGGTGCCAAACGAGTGTTAACGATGCAAAACGATGGAATTGCACGAAATCAAGATTTTTGACACTCGGCGACCGAGTTTACATGCGTGCAACGCTCACGAAACTCGATAACTTGATTTAGCTGTTTGACGCATTTTCGCTCGCGTCATCGGTGCCAAACGAGTGTTAACGATGCAAAACGATGGATTTGCACAAAATCAAGGTTTTTGACACTCGGCGACCGAGTTTTCATGCGTGCGACGCTCGAAAAACGCGATGTCTCGATTTAACTGTTTGACGCTTTTTCACTCGCAGCATCGGTGTCAAACGAGTTTCAACAATGCAAAACGATGCATTTTTACAAAATAAAAGTTTTTGACACTCGGCGACCGAGTTTACATGCGTGCAGAGCTCGCAAAACGTGATTTCTCGATTTGGCTGATTGACGGTTGTTCGCTCGCGGCATCGGTGCCAAATGAGTTTCAACGATGCAAAACGATGCATTTGCACTATATAAAGGTTATTCACACTCGGCGACTGAGTTTACATGCGTGCAGCGCTCGCAAAACGTGATTTCTCGATTTGGCTGATTGACGGTTTTTCGCTAGCGGCATCAGTGCCAAACGAATTTCAACGATGCAAAACGATGCATTTGCACAATATAAAGGTTTTTGACACTCGGCGACAGAGTTTACATGCGTGCGACGCTCGAAAAACGCGATGTCTCGATTTAACTGTTTGACGCTTTTTCACTCGCAGCATCGGTGTCAAACGAGTTTCAACGATACAAAACGATGCATTTTTAAAAAATAAAAGTTTTTGACACTCGGCGACCGAGTTTACATGCGTGCAGCGCTCCCAAAACGCGATGTCTCGATTTGGCTGTTTGACGCATTTTCGCTCGCAACATTGGTGCCAAACGAGTGTTAATGATGCAAAACGATGCATTTGCACAAAATAAAGGTTTTTGACACTCGGCGACCGAGTTTACATGCGTGCAACGCTCACAAAACGTGATTTCTCGATTTGGCTGATTGACGGTTTTTAGCTCGCGGCATCATTGCCAAACGAGTTTTAACGATGCAGAACGATGCATTTTCACAAAATAGAGGTTTTTGTCACTCGGTGACCGAGTTTACATGCGTGCAACGCTCGCAAATCGCGATGTCTCGATTTAACTGTTTGACGCTTTTTCAGTCGCAGCATCGGTGTCAAACGAGTTTCAACGATGCAAAACGATGCATTTTTACAAAATAAAAATTTTTGACACTCGGCGACCGAGTTTACATGCGTGCAGAGCTCGCAAAACGTGATTTCTCGATTTGGCTGATTGACGGTTGTTCGCTCGCGGCATCGGTGCCAAACGAGTTTCAACGATGCAAAAAGATGCATTTGAACAATATAAAGGTTTTTGACACTCGGTGACCGAGTTTACATGCGTGCAGCGCTCCCAAAACGCGATGTCTCGATTTGGCTGTTTGACGCATTTTCGCTCGCAACATTGGTGCCAAACGAGTGTTAACGATGCAAAACGATGCATTTGTACAAAATAAAGGTTTTTGACACTCGGCGACCGAGTTTACATGCGTGCAACGCTCACAAAACGTGATTTCTCGATTTGGCTGATTGACGGTTTTTAGCTCGCGGCATCATTGCCAAACGAGTTTTAACGATGCAGAACGATGCATTTTCACAAAATAGAGGTTTTTGTCACTCGGTGACCGAGCTTACATGCGTGCAACGCTCGCAAATCGCGATGTCTCGATTTAACTGTTTGACGCTTTTTCACTCGCAGCATCGGTGTCAAACGAGTTTCAACGATGCAAAACGATGCATTTTTACAAAATAAAAGTTTTTGACACTCGGCGACCGAGTTTACATGCGTGCAGAGCTCGCAAAACGTGATTTCTCGATTTGGCTGATTGACGGTTGTTCGCTCGCGGCATCGGTGCCAAACGAGTTTCAACGATGCAAAACGATGCATTTGCACTATATAAAGGTTATTCACACTCGGCGACTGAGTTTACATGCGTGCAGCGCTCGCAAAACGTGATTTCTCGATTTGGCTGATTGACGGTTTTTCGCTAGCGGCATCAGTGCCAAACGAATTTCAACGATGCAAAACGATGCATTTGCACAATATAAAAGTTTTTGACACTCGGCGACAGAGTTTACATGCGTGCGACGCTCGAAAAACGCGATGTCTCGATTTCACTGTTTGACGCTTTTTCACTCGCAGCATCGGTGTCAAACGAGTTTCAACGATGCAAAACGATGCATTTTTACAAAATAAAAGTTTTTGACACTCGGCGACCGAGTTTACATGCGTGCAGAGCTCGCAAAACGTGATTTCTCGATTTGGCTGATTGACGGTTGTTCGCTCGCGGCATCGGTGCCAAACAAGTTTCAACGATGCAAAACGATGCATTTGCACAAAATAAAGGTTTTGACACTCGGCGACCGAGTTTACATGCGTGCAACGCTCACAAAACGTGATTTCTCGATTTGGCTGATTGACGGTTTTTAGCTCGCGGCATCATTGCCAAACGAGTTTTAACGATGCAGAACGATGCATTTTCACAAAATAGAGGTTTTGTCACTCGGTGACCGAGCTTACATGCGTGCAACGCTCGCAAATCGCGATGTCTCGATTTAACTGTTTGACGCTTTTTCACTCGCAGCATCGGTGTCAAACGAGTTTCAACGATGCAAAACGATGCATTTTTACAAAATAAAAGTTTTTGACACTCGGCGACCGAGTTTACATGAGTGCAGAGCTCGCAAAACGTGATTTCTCGATTTGGCTGATTGACGGTTGTTTGCTCGCGGCATCGGTGCCAAACGAGTTTCAACGATGCAAAACGATGCATTTGCACTATATAAAGGTTTTTCACACTCGGCGACTGAGTTTACATGCGTGCAGCGCTCGCGAAACGTGATTTCTCGATTTGGCTGATTGACGGTTTTTCGCTAGCGGCATCAGTGCCAAACGAATTTCAACGATGCAAAACGATGCATTTGCACAATATAAAGGTTTTTGACACTCGGCGACCGAGTTTACATGCGTGAAGCGCTCGCAAAACGCGATGTCTCGATTTAGCTGTTTGACGCTTTTACTCTCGCGGCATCGGTGTCAAACGAGTTTCAACGTTGCAAACCGATGCATTTGCAAAAAGTAAAGGTTTTTGACACTCGGCGAACGAGTTTACATGCGTGCAATGCTCACAAAACGCGATGTCTCCATTTAGCTGTTTAACGCTTATTCGCTCGCGGCTTCGGTGCTAAACGAGTGTTAACGATGCAAAACGATGGATTGCACAAAATCAAGGTTTTTGACACTCGGCGACCGAGTTTACATGCGTGCAACGCTCGCAAAACGCGATGGCTCGATTTGGCTGTTTGACGCATTTTCGCTCGCGGCATCGGTGCCAAACGAGTTTCAACGATGTAAGACGATGCATTTGCACAAAATAAAAGTTTTTGACACTCGGCGACCGAGTTTACATGTGTGAAATGATCACAAAACGCGATGTCACGATTTAGCTGTTTAACGCTTATTCGCTCGCGGCATCGGTGCCAAACGAGTTTTAACGATGCAAAACGATGGATTTGCACAAAATCAAGGTTTTTGACACTCGGCGATCGAGTTTACATGCGTGCAACGCTCGTAAAACGCGATGGCTCGATTTGGCTTTTTGACGCATTTTCGCTCGCAACATCGGTGCCAAACGAGTTTCAACGATGCAAAACGATGCATTTGCACAAATTAAAGGTTTTTGGCACTCGGAGACCAAGTTTACACGCGTGCAACGCTCACAAAACGCGATGTCTCGATTAAGCCTCTTGACGCATTTTCGCTCGCGGCATCGGTGCCAAACGAGTGTTAACGATGCAAAACGATGGATTTGCACAAAATAAAAGTTTTTGACACTCGGCGAACGAGTTTACATGCGTGCAGCGCTCGCAAAACGTGATTTCTCGATTTGGCTGATTGACGGTTTTTTGCTCGCGGCATCATTACCAAACGAGTTTTAACGATGCAAAACGATACATTTTCACAAAATAGAGGTTTTTGTCACTCGGTGACCGAGCAACGCGCGCGATTTGAGATGCGTGCAACGCTCTCAAATCGCGATGTCTCAATTTAGCTGTTTGAAGCTTTTTCACTGGCGGCATCGTTGCCAAACGAGTTTCAACGATGCAAAACGACGCATTTGCACAATATAAAGATTTTGACACTTGGCGACTGAGTTTACATGCGTGCAACGCTCGCAAAACTCGATGTCTCGATTTAGCTGTTTGACGCTTTTACACTCGCGGCATCGGTGTCAAACGAGTTTCAACGTTGCAAACCGATGCATTTGCAAAAAGTAAAGGTTTTTGACACTCGGCGACCGAGTTTACATGCGTGCAATGCTCACAAAACGCGATGTCTCCATTTAGCTGTTTAACGCTTATTCGCTCGCGGCTTCGGTGCCAAACGAGTGTTAACTATGCAAAACGATGGATTGCACAAAATCAAGGTTTTTGACACTCGGCGACCGAGTTTACATGCGTGCAACGCTCGCAAAACGCGATGGCTCGATTTGGCTCTTTGACGCATTTTCGCTCGCGGCATCGGTGCCAAACGAGTTTCAACGATGTAAGACGATGCATTTGCACAAAATAAAAGTTTTTGACACTCGGCGACCGAGTTTACATGTGTGAAATGATCACAAAACGCGATGTCACGATTTAGCTGTTTAACGCTTATTCGCTCGCGGCATCGGTGCCAAACGAGTTTTAACGATGCAAAACGATGCATTTGTACAAAATAAAAGTTTTTGACACTCGGCGATCGAGTTTACATGCGTGCAGAGCTCGCAAAACGTGATTTCTCGATTTGGCTGATTGACGGCTTTTCGCTCGCGGCATCGGTGCCAAACGGTTGTTAACGATGCAAAACGATGGATTTGCACAAAATCAAGGTTTTTGACACTCGGCGACCGAGTTTTCATGCGTGCGACGCTCGAAAAACGCGATGTCTCGATTTAACTGTTTGACGCTTTTTCACTCGCAGCATCGGTGTCAAACGAGTTTCAACAATGCAAAACGATGCATTTTTACAAAATAAAAGTTTTTGACACTCGGCGACCGAGTTTACATGCGTGCAGAGCTCGCAAAACGTGATTTCTCGATTTGGCTGATTGACGGTTGTTCGCTCGCGGCATCGGTGCCAAACAAGTTTCAACGATGCAAAACGATGCATTTGCACAATATAAAGGTTTTTGACACTCGGCGACCGAGTTTACATGCGTGCAGCGCTCCCAAAACGCGATGTCTCGATTTGGCTGTTTGACGCATTTTCGCTCGCAACATTGGTGCCAAACGAGTGTTAACGATGCAAAACGATGCATTTGCACAAAATAAAGGTTTTTGACACTCGGCGACCGAGTTTACATGCGTGCAACGCTCACAAAACGTGATTTCTCGATTTGGCTGATTCGACGGTTTTTAGCTCGCGGCATCATTGCCAAACGAGTTTTAACGATGCAGAACGATGCATTTTCACAAAATAGAGGTTTTTGGCACTCGGTGACCGAGTTTACATGCGTGCAACGCCTCGCAAATCGCGATGTCTCGATTTAACTGTTTGACGCTTTTTCACTCGCAGCATCGGTGTCAAACGAGTTTCAACGATGCAAAACGATGCATTTTTACAAAATAAAAGTTTTTGACACTCGGCGACCGAGTTTACATGAGTGCAGAGCTCGCAAAACGTGATTTCTCGATTTGGCTGATTGACGGTTGTTTGCTCGCGGCATCGGTGCCAAACGAGTTTCAACGATGCAAAACGATGCATTTGCACTACATAAAGGTTTTTCACACTCGGCGACTGAGTTTACATGCGTGCAGCGCTCGCGAAACGTGATTTCTCGATTTGGCTGATTGACGGTTTTTCGCTAGCGGCATCAGTGCCAAACGAATTTCAACGATGCAAAACGATGCATTTGCACAATATAAAGGTTTTTGACACTCGGCGACCGAGGTTACATGCGTGCAGCGCTCGCAAAACGCGATGTCTCGATTTAGCTGTTTGACGCTTTTACACTCGCGGCATCGGTGTCAAACGAGTTTCAACGTTGCAAACCGATGCATTTGCAAAAAGTAAAGGTTTTTGACACTCGGCGACCGAGTTTACATGCGTGCAATGCTCACAAAACGCGATGTCTCCATTTAGCTGTTTAACGCTTATTCGCTCGCGGCTTCGGTGCCAAACGAGTGTTAACGATGCAAAACGATGGATTGCACAAAATCAAGGTTTTTGACACTCGGCGACCGAGTTTACATGCGTGCAACGCTCGCAAAACGCGATGGCTCGATTTGGCTGTTTGACGCATTTTCGCTCGCGGCATCGGTGCCAAACGAGTTTCAACGATGTAAGACGATGCATTTGCACAAAATAAAAGTTTTTGACACTCGGCGACCGAGTTTACATGTGTGAAATGATCACAAAACGCGATGTCACGATTTAGCTGTTTAACGCTTATTCGCTCGCGGCATCGGTGCCAAACGAGTTTTAACGATGCAAAACGATGGATTGCACAAAATCAAGGTTTTTGACACTCGGCGACCGAGTTTACATGCGTGCAACGCTCGCAAAACGCGATGGCTCGATTTGGCTGTTTGACGCATTTTCGCTCGCGGCATCGGTGCCAAACGAGTTTCAACGATGTAAGACGATGCATTTGCACAAAATAAAAGTTTTTGACACTCGGCGACCGAGTTTACATGTGTGAAATGATCACAAAACGCGATGTCACGATTTAGCTGTTTAACGCTTATTCGCTCGCGGCATCGGTGCCAAACGAGTTTTAACGATGCAAAACGATGGATTGCACAAAATCAAGGTTTTTGACACTCGGCGACTGAGTTTACATGCGTGCAGCGCTCGCAAAACGTGATTTCTCGATTTGGCTGATTGACGGTTTTTCGCTAGCGGCATCAGTGCCAAACGAATTTCAACGATGCAAAACGATGCATTTGCACAATATAAAGGTTTTTGACACTCGGCGACCGAGTTTACATGCGTGCAGCGCTCCCAAAACGCGATGTCTCGATTTGGCTGTTTGACGCATTTTCGCTCGCAACATTGGTGCCAAACGAGTGTTAACGATGCAAAACGATGCATTTGCACAAAATAAAGGTTTTTGACACTCGGCGACCGAGTTTACATGCGTGCAACGCTCACAAAACGTGATTTCTCGATTTGGCTGATTGACGGTTTTTAGCTCGCGGCATCATTGCCAAACGAGTTTTAACGATGCAGAACGATGCATTTTCACAAAATAGAGGTTTTTGGCACTCGGTGACCGAGTTTACATGCGTGCAACGCCTCGCAAATCGCGATGTCTCGATTTAACTGTTTGACGCTTTTTCACTCGCAGCATCGGTGTCAAACGAGTTTCAACGATGCAAAACGATGCATTTTTACAAAATAAAAGTTTTTGACACTCGGCGACCGAGTTTACATGAGTGCAGAGCTCGCAAAACGTGATTTCTCGATTTGGCTGATTGACGGTTGTTTGCTCGCGGCATCGGTGCCAAACGAGTTTCAACGATGCAAAACGATGCATTTGCACTACATAAAGGTTTTTCACACTCGGCGACTGAGTTTACATGCGTGCAGCGCTCGCGAAACGTGATTTCTCGATTTGGCTGATTGACGGTTTTTCGCTAGCGGCATCAGTGCCAAACGAGTTTCAACGATGCAAAACGATGCATTTGCACAATATAAAGGTTTTTGACACTCGGTGACCGAGTTTACATGCGTGCAGCGCTCCCAAAACGCGATGTCTCGATTTGGCTGTTTGACGCATTTTCGCTCGCAACATTGGTGCCAAACGAGTGTTAACGATGCAAAACGATGCATTTGCACAAAATAAAGGTTTTTGACACTCGGCGACCGAGTTTACATCCGAGCAACGCTCACAAAACGTGATTTCTCGATTTGGCTGATTGACGGTTTTTAGCTCGCGGCATCATTGCCAAACGAGTTTAACGATGCAAAACGATGCATTTTCACAAAATAGAGGTTTTTGTCACTCGGTGACCGAGTTTACATGCGTGCAACGCTCGCAAATCGCGATGTCTCGATTTAGCTGTTTGACGCTTTTTCACTCGCGGCATCGGTGCCAAACGAGTTTCAACGATGCAAAACGATGCATTTGTACAAAATAAAAGTTTTTTACACTCGGCGATCGAGTTTACATGCGTGCAGAGCTCGCACAACGTGATTTCTCGATTTGGCTGATTGACGGTTTATCGCTCGCGGCATCGGTGCCAAACGAGTGTTAACGATGCAAAACGATGGATTTGCACAAAATCAAGATTTTTGACACTCGGCGACCGAGTTTACATGCGTGCAACGCTCACAAAACGTGATTTCTCGATTTGGCTGATTGACGGTTTTTAGCTCGCGGCATCATTGCCAAACGAGTTTTAACGATGCAGAACGATGCATTTTCACAAAATAGAGGTTTTTGTCACTCGGTGACCGAGTTTACATGCGTGCAACGCTCGAAAAACGCGATGTCTCGATTTAACTGTTTGACGCTTTTTCACTCGCAGCATCGGTGTCAAACGAGTTTCTACAATGCAAAACGATGCATTTTTACAAAATAAAAGTTTTTGACACTCGGCGACCGAGTTTACATGCGTGCAGAGCTCGCAAAACGTGATTTCTCGATTTGGCTGATTGACGGTTGTTCGCTCGCGGCATCGGTGCCAAACGAGTTTCAACGATGCAAAACGATGCATTTGCACTATATAAAGGTTATTCACACTCGGCGACTGAGTTTACATGCGTGCAGCGCTCGCAAAACGTGATTTCTCGATTTGGCTGATTGACGGTTTTTCGCTAGCGGCATCAGTGCCAAACGAATTTCAACGATGCAAAACGATGCATTTGCACAATATAAAAGTTTTTGACACTCGGCGACAGAGTTTACATGCGTGCGACGCTCGAAAAACGCGATGTCTCGATTTCACTGTTTGACGCTTTTTCACTCGCAGCATCGGTGTCAAACGAGTTTCAACGATGCAAAACGATGCATTTTTACAAAATAAAAGTTTTTGACACTCGGCGACCGAGTTTACATGCGTGCAGAGCTCGCAAAACGTGATTTCTCGATTTGGCTGATTGACGGTTGTTCGCTCGCGGCATCGGTGCCAAACAAGTTTCAACGATGCAAAACGATGCATTTGCACAAAATAAAGGTTTTTGACACTCGGCGACCGAGTTTACATGCGTGCAACGCTCACAAAACGTGATTTCTCGATTTGGCTGATTGACGGTTTTTAGCTCGCGGCATCATTGCCAAACGAGTTTTAACGATGCAGAACGATGCATTTTCACAAAATAGAGGTTTTTGTCACTCGGTGACCGAGCTTACATGCGTGCAACGCTCGCAAATCGCGATGTCTCGATTTAACTGTTTGACGCTTTTTCACTCGCAGCATCGGTGTCAAACGAGTTTCAACGATGCAAAACGATGCATTTTTACAAAATAAAAGTTTTTGACACTCGGCGACCGAGTTTACATGAGTGCAGAGCTCGCAAAACGTGATTTCTCGATTTGGCTGATTGACGGTTGTTTGCTCGCGGCATCGGTGCCAAACGAGTTTCAACGATGCAAAACGATGCATTTGCACTATATAAAGGTTTTTCACACTCGGCGACTGAGTTTACATGCGTGCAGCGCTCGCGAAACGTGATTTCTCGATTTGGCTGATTGACGGTTTTTCGCTAGCGGCATCAGTGCCAAACGAATTTCAACGATGCAAAACGATGCATTTGCACAATATAAAGGTTTTTGACACTCGGCGACCGAGTTTACATGCGTGAAGCGCTCGCAAAACGCGATGTCTCGATTTAGCTGTTTGACGCTTTTACACTCGCGGCATCGGTGTCAAACGAGTTTCAACGTTGCAAACCGATGCATTTGCAAAAAGTAAAGGTTTTTGACACTCGGCGAACGAGTTTACATGCGTGCAAGGCTCACAAAACGCGATGTCTCCATTTAGCTGTTTAACGCTTATTCGCTCGCGGCTTCGGTGCTAAACGAGTGTTAACGATGCAAAACGATGGATTGCACAAAATCAAGGTTTTTGACACTCGGCGACCGAGTTTACATGCGTGCAACGCTCGCAAAACGCGATGGCTCGATTTGGCTGTTTGACGCATTTTCGCTCGCGGCATCGGTGCCAAACGAGTTTCAACGATGTAAGACGATGCATTTGCACAAAATAAAAGTTTTTGACACTCGGCGACCGAGTTTACATGTGTGAAATGATCACAAAACGCGATGTCACGATTTAGCTGTTTAACGCTTATTCGCTCGCGGCATCGGTGCCAAACGAGTTTTAACGATGCAAAACGATGGATTTGCACAAAATCAAGGTTTTTGACACTCGGCGATCGAGTTTACATGCGTGCAACGCTCGTAAAACGCGATGGCTCGATTTGGCTTTTTGACGCATTTTCGCTCGCAACATCGGTGCCAAACGAGTTTCAACGATGCAAAACGATGCATTTGCACAAATTAAAGGTTTTTGGCACTCGGAGACCAAGTTTACACGCGTGCAACGCTCACAAAACGCGATGTCTCGATTAAGCCTCTTGACGCATTTTCGCTCGCGGCATCGGTGCCAAACGAGTGTTAACGATGCAAAACGATGGATTTGCACAAAATAAAAGTTTTTGACACTCGGCGAACGAGTTTACATGCGTGCAGCGCTCGCAAAACGTGATTTCTCGATTTGGCTGATTGACGGTTTTTTGCTCGCGGCATCATTACCAAACGAGTTTTAACGATGCAAAACGATACATTTTCACAAAATAGAGGTTTTTGTCACTCGGTGACCGAGCAACGCGCGCGATTTGAGATGCGTGCAACGCTCTCAAATCGCGATGTCTCAATTTAGCTGTTTGAAGCTTTTTCACTGGCGGCATCGTTGCCAAACGAGTTTCAACGATGCAAAACGATGCATTTGCACAATATAAAGATTTTGACACTTGGCGACTGAGTTTACATGCGTGCAACGCTCGCAAAACTCGATGTCTGGATTTAGCTGTTTGGCGCTTTTTCACTCGCGGCATCGGTGCCAAACGAGTTTCAACGATGCAAAACGATGCATTTGTACAAAATAAAAGTTTTTGACACTCGGCGATCGAGTTTACATGCGTGCAGAGCTCGCAAAACGTGATTTCTCGATTTGGCTGATTGACGGTTTTTCGCTCGCGGCATCGGTGCCAAACGAGTGTTAACGATGCAAAACGATGGAATTGCACGAAATCAAGATTTTTGACACTCGGCGACCGAGTTTACATGCGTGCAACGCTCACGAAACTCGATAACTTGATTTAGCTGTTTGACGCATTTTCGCTCGCGTCATCGGTGCCAAACGAGTGTTAACGATGCAAAACGATGGATTTGCACAAAATCAAGGTTTTTGACACTCGGCGACCGAGTTTTCATGCGTGCGACGCTCGAAAAACGCGATGTCTCGATTTAACTGTTTGACGCTTTTTCACTCGCAGCATCGGTGTCAAACGAGTTTCAACAATGCAAAACGATGCATTTTTACAAAATAAAAGTTTTTGACACTCGGCGACCGAGTTTACATGCGTGCAGAGCTCGCAAAACGTGATTTCTCGATTTGGCTGATTGACGGTTGTTCGCTCGCGGCATCGGTGCCAAATGAGTTTCAACGATGCAAAACGATGCATTTGCACTATATAAAGGTTATTCACACTCGGCGACTGAGTTTACATGCGTGCAGCGCTCGCAAAACGTGATTTCTCGATTTGGCTGATTGACGGTTTTTCGCTAGCGCCATCAGTGCCAAACGAATTTCAACGATGCAAAACGATGCATTTGCACAATATAAAGGTTTTTGACACTCGGCGACAGAGTTTACATGCGTGCGACGCTCGAAAAACGCGATGTCTCGATTTAACTGTTTGACGCTTTTTCACTCGCAGCATCGGTGTCAAACGAGTTTCAACGATACAAAACGATGCATTTTAAAAAAATAAAAGTTTTTGACACTCGGCGACCGAGTTTACATGCGTGCAGAGCTCGCAAAACGTGATTTCTCGATTTGGCTGATTGACGGTTGTTCGCTCGCGGCATCGGTGCCAAACGAGTTTCAACGATGCAAAACGATGCATTTGCACAATATAGAGGTTTTTGACACTCGGCGACCGAGTTTACATGCGTGCAGCGCTCCCAAAACGCGATGTCTCGATTTGGCTGTTTGACGCATTTTCGCTCGCAACATTGGTGCCAAACGAGTTTCAACGATGCAAAACGATGCATTTGCACAATATAAAGGTTTTTGACATTCGGCGACCGAGTTTACATGCGTGCAGCGCTCCCAAAACGCGATGTCTCGATTTGGCTGTTTGACGCATTTTCGCTCGCAACATTGGTGCCAAACGAGTGTTAATGATGCAAAACGATGCATTTGCACAAAATAAAGGTTTTTGACACTCGGCGACCGAGTTTACATGCGTGCAACGCTCACAAAACGTGATTTCTCGATTTGGCTGATTGACGGTTTTTAGCTCGCGGCATCATTGCCAAACGAGTTTTAACGATGCAGAACGATGCATTTTCACAAAATAGAGGTTTTTGTCACTCGGTGACCGAGTTTACATGCGTGCAACGCTCGCAAATCGCGATGTCTCGATTTAACTGTTTGACGCTTTTTCAGTCGCAGCATCGGTGTCAAACGAGTTTCAACGATGCAAAACGATGCATTTTTACAAAATAAAAGTTTTTGACACTCGGCGACCGAGTTTACATGCGTGCAGAGCTCGCAAAACGTGATTTCTCGATTTGGCTGATTGACGGTTGTTCGGTCGCGGCATCGGTGCCAAACGAGTTTCAACGATGCAAAAAGATGCATTTGAACAATATAAAGGTTTTTGACACTCGGTGACCGAGTTTACATGCGTGCAGCGCTCCCAAAACGCGATGTCTCGATTTGGCTGTTTGACGCATTTTCGCTCGCAACATTGGTGCCAAACGAGTGTTAACGATGCAAAACGATGCATTTGTACAAAATAAAGGTTTTTGACACTCGGCGACCGAGTTTACATGCGTGCAACGCTCACAAAACGTGATTTCTCGATTTGGCTGATTGACGGTTTTTAGCTCGCGGCATCATTGCCAAACGAGTTTTAACGATGCAGAACGATGCATTTTCACAAAATAGAGGTTTTTGTCACTCGGTGACCGAGTTTACATGCGTGCAACGCTCGCAAATCGCGATGTCTCGATTTACCTGTTTGACGCATTTTCACTCGCGGCATCGGTGCCAAACGAGTTTCAACGATGCAAAACGATGCATTTGTACAAAATAAAAGTTTTTGACACTCGGCGATCGAGTTTACATGCGTGCAGAGCTCGCAAAACGTGATTTCTCGATTTGGCTGATTGACGGTTTTTCGCTCGCGGCATCGGTGCCAAACGAGTGTTAACGATGCAAAACGATGGATTTGCACAAAATCAAGGTTTTTGACACTCGGCGACCGAGTTTACATGCGTGCAACGCTCACGAAACTCGATGGCTTGATTTAGCTGATTGACGCTTTTTCACTCGCGGCATCGGTGCCAAACGAGTTTCAACGATGCAAAACGATGGATATGCACAAAAACAAGGTTTTTGACACTCGGCGACCGAGTTTACATGTGTGAAATGATCACAAAACGCGATGTCACGATTTAGCTGTTTAACGCTTATTCGCTCGCTGCATCGGTGTCAAACGAGTTGTAACGATGCAAAACGATTTATTTTCACAAAATAAAGGTTTTTGTCACTCGGTGACCGAGTTTACATGCGTGCAACACTCACAAAACGCGATGTCTCGATTGAGCCTCTTGACGCATTTTCGCTCGCGGCATCGGTGCCAAACGAGTATTAACGATGCAAAACGATGGATTTGCACAAAATCAAGGTTTTTGAAACTCGGCGACCGAGTTTACATGTGTGCAACTCTCGCAAAACGCGATTTATCTATTTGACTGATTGACGCTTTTTCGCTTGCGGCATCAGTGCCAAACGAATTTCAACGATGCAAAACGATGCATTTGCACAAAATAAAAGTTTTTGACACTCGGCGAACGAGTTTACATGCGTGCAGCGCTCGCAAAACGTGATTTCTCGATTTGGCTGATTGACGGTTTTTAGCTCGCGGCATCATTGCCAAACGAGTTTTAACGATGCAAAACGATGCATTTTCACAAAATAGAGGTTTTTGTCACTCGGTGACCGAGCAACGCGCGCGATTTGAGATATGTGCAACGCTCTCAAATCGCGATGTCTCGATTTAGATGTTTTAAGCTTTTTCACTGGCGGCATCGTTGCCAAACGAGTTTCAACGATGCAAAACGATGCATTTGCACAATATAAAGATTTTGACACTTGGCGACTGAGTTTACATGCGTGCAACGCTCGCAAAACTCGATGTCTGGATTTAGCTGTTTGACGCTTTTTCACTCGCGGCATCAGTGTCAAACGAGTTTCAACGATGCAAAACGATGCATTTGCACTATATAAAGGTTATTGACACTCGGCGACTGAGTTTACATGCGTGCAGCGCTCGCAAAACGTGATTTCTCGATTTGGCTGATTGACGATTTTTCGCTAGCGGCATCAGTGCCAAACGAATTTCAACGATGCAAAACGATGCATTTGCACAATATAAAGGTTTTTGACACTCGGCGACCGAGTTTACATGCGTGCAGCGCTCCCAAAACGCGATGTCTCGATTTGGCTGTTTGACGCATTTTCGCTAGCAACATTGGTGCCAAACGAGTGTTAACGATGCAAAACGATGCATTTGCACAAAATAAAGGTTTTTGACACTCGGCGACCGAGTTTACATGCGTGCAACGCTCACAAAACGCGATGTCTCGATTTAGCTGTTTAACGCTTATTCGCTCGCGGCATCGGTGCCAAACGAGTGTTAACGATGCAAAACGATGGATTTGCACAAAATCAAGGTTTTTGACACTCGGCTACCGCGTTTACATGCGTGCAACGCTCGCAAAACGCGATGGCTCGATTTGGCTATTTGACGCATTTTCGCTCGCAACATCTGTGCCAAACGAGTGTTAACGATGCAAAACGATGCATTTGCACAAAATAAAGGTTTTTGACACTCGGCGACCGAGTTTACATGCGTGCAACGCTCACAAAACGTGATTTCTCGATTTGGCTAATTGACGGTTTTTAGCTCGCGGCATCATTGCCAAACGAGTTTTAACGATGCAGAACGATGCATTTTCACAAAATAGAGGTTTTTGTCACTCGGTGACCGAGTTTACATGCGTGCAACGCTCGCAAATCGCGATGTCTCGATTTAACTGTTTGACGCTTTTTAACTCGCAGCATCGGTGTCAAACGAGTTTCAACGATGCAAAACGATGCATTTTTACAAAATAAAAGTTTTTGACACTCGGCGACCGAGTTTACATGAGTGCAGAGCTCGCAAAACGTGATTTCTCGATTTAGCTGATTGACGGTTGTTTGCTCGCGGCATCGGTGCCAAACGAGTATCAACGATGCAAAACGATGCATTTGCACAATATAAAGGTTTTTGACACTCGGCGACCGAGTTTACATTCGTGCAGCGCTCGCAAAACTCGATGTCTCGATTTAGCTGTTTGACGCTTTTACACTCGCGGCATCGGTGTCAAACGAGTTTCAACGTTGCAAACCGATGCATTTGCAAAAAGTAAAGGTTTTTGACACTCGGCGACCGAGTTTACATGCGTGCAATGCTCACAAAACGCGATGTCTCCATTTAGCTGTTTAACGCTTATTCGCTCGCGGCTTCGGTGCCAAACGAGTGTTAACGATGCGAAACGATGGATTGCACAAAATCAAGGTTTTTGACACTCGGCGATGGAGTTTACATGCGTGCAACGCTCGTAAAACGCGATGGCTCGATTTGGCTTTTTGACGCATTTTCGCTCGCAACATCGGTGCCAAACGAGTTTCAACGATGCAAAACGATGCATTTGCACAAATTAAAGGTTTTTGGTACTCGGAGACCAAGTTTACACGCGTGCAACGCTCACAAAACGCGATGTCTCGATTAAGCCTCTTGACGCATTTTCGCTCGCGGCATCGGTGCCAAACGAGTGTTAACGATGCAAAACGATGGATTTGCACAAAATCAAGGTTTTTGAAACTCGGCGACCGAGTTTACATGCGTGCAACGCTCGCAAAACGCGATTTATCTATTTGGCTGATTGACGGTTTTTAGCTCGCGGCATCATTGCCAAACGAGTTTTAACGATGCAGAACGATGCATTTTCACAAAATAGAGGTTTTTGTCACTCGGTGACCGAGTTTACATGCGTGCAACGCTCGCAAATCGCGATGTCTCGATTTACCTGTTTGACGCATTTTCACTCGCGGCATCGGTGCCAAACGAGTTTCAACGATGCAAAACGATGCATTTGTACAAAATAAAAGTTTTTGACACTCGGCGATCGAGTTTACATGCGTGCAGAGCTCGCAAAACGTGATTTCTCGATTTGGCTGATTGACGGTTGTTCGCTCGCGACATCGGTGCCAAACGAGTTTCAACGATGCAAAACGATGCATTTGCACTATATAAAGGTTTTTCACACTCGGCGACTGAGTTTACATGCGTGCGGCGCTCGCGAAACGTGATTTCTCGATTTGGCTGATTGACGGTTTTTCGCTAGCGGCATCAGTGCCAAACGAATTTCAACGATGCAAAACGATGCATTTGCACAATATAAAGGTTTTTGACACTCGGCGACCGAGTTTACATTCGTGCAGCGCTCGCAAAACGCGATGTCTCGATTTAACTGTTTGACGCTTTTTCACTCGCAGCATCGGTGTCAAACGAGTTTCAACGATGCTAAACGATGCATTTTTACAAAATAAAAGTTTTTGACACTCGGCGACCGAGTTTACATGCGTGCAGAGCTCGCAAAACGTGATTTCTCGATTTGGCTGATTGACGGTTGTTCGCTCGCGGCATCGGTGCCAAACAAGTTTCAACGATGCAAAACGATGCATTTGCACAATATAAAGGTTTTTGACACTCGGCGACCGAGTTTACATGCGTGCAGCGCTCCCAAAACGCGATGTCTCGATTTTGCTGTTTGACGCATTTTCGCTCGCAACATTGGTGCCAAACGAGTGTTAACGATGCAAAACGATGCATTTGCACAGAATAAAGGTTTTTGACACTCGGCGACCGAGTTTACATGCGTGCAACGCTCACAAAACGTGATTTCTCGATTTGGCTGATTGACGGTTTTTAGCTCGCGGCATCATTGCTAAACGAGTTTTAACGATGCAGAACGATGCATTTTCACAAAATAGAGGTTTTTGTCACTCGGTGACCGAGTTTACATGCGTGCAACGCTCGAAAAACGCGATGTCTCGATTTAACTGTTTGACGCTTTTTCACTCGCAGCATCGGTGTCAAACGAGTTTCTACAATGCAAAACGATGCATTTTTACAAAATAAAAGTTTTTGACACTCGGCGACCGAGTTTACATGCGTGCAGAGCTCGCAAAACGTGATTTCTCGATTTGGCTGATTGACGGTTGTTCGCTCGCGGCATCGGTGCCAAACGAGTTTCAACGATGCAAAACGATGCATTTGCACTATATAAAGGTTATTCACACTCGGCGACTGAGTTTACATGCGTGCAGCGCTCGCAAAACGTGATTTCTCGATTTGGCTGATTGACGGTTTTTCGCTAGCGGCATCAGTGCCAAACGAATTTCAACGATGCAAAACGATGCATTTGCACAATATAAAGGTTTTTGACACTCGGCGACCGAGTTTACATGCGTGCAACGCCCACAAAACGTGATTTCTCGATTTGGCTGATTGACGGTTTTTAGCTCGCGGCATCATTGCCAAACGTGTTTTAACGATGCAGAACGATGCATTTTCACAAAATAGAGGTTTTTGTCACTCGGTGACCGAGCTTACATGCGTGCAACGCTCGCAAATCGCGATGTCTCGATTTAACTGTTTGACGCTTTTTCACTCGCAGCATCGGTGTCAAACGAGTTTCAACGATGCAAAACGATGCATTTTTACAAAATAAAAGTTTTTGACACTCGGCGACCGAGTTTACATGCGTGCAGCGCTCGCAAAACGTGATTTCTCGATTTGGCTGATTGACGGTTTTTCGCTCGCGGCATCAGTGCCAAACGAATTTCAACGATGCAAAACGATGCATTTGCACAATATAAAGGTTTTTGACACTCGGCGACCGAGTTTACATGCGTGCAGCGCTCCGAAAACGCGATGTCTCGATTTGGCTGTTTGACGCATTTTCGCTCGCAACATTGGTGCCAAACGAGTGTTAACGATGCAAAACGATGCATTTGCACAAAATAAAGGTTTTTGACACTCGGCGACCGAGTTTACATGCGTGCAACGCTCACAAAACGTGATTTCTCGATTTGGCTGATTGACGGTTTTTAGCTCGCGGCATCATTGCCAAACGAGTTTAACGATGCAAAACGATGCATTTTCACAAAATAGAGGTTTTTGTCACTCGGTGACCGAGTTTACATGCGTGCAACGCTCGCAAATCGCGATGTCTCGATTTAGCTGTTTGACGCTTTTTCACTCGCGGCATCGGTGCCAAACGAGTTTCAACGATGCAAAACGATGCATTTGTACAAAATAAAAGTTTTTACACTCGGCGATCGAGTTTACATGCGTGCAGAGCTCGCACAACGTGATTTCTCGATTTGGCTGATTGACGGTTTATCGCTCGCGGCATCGGTGCCAAACGAGTGTTAACGATGCAAAACGATGGATTTGCACAAAATCAAGATTTTTGACACTCGGCGACCGAGTTTACATGCGTGCAACGCTCGCAAAACGCGATTTATCTATTTGGCTGATTAACGCTTTTTCGTTTGCGGCATCAGTGCCAAACGAATTTCAACGATGCAAAACGATGCATTTCCACAAAATAAAAGTTTTTGACACTCGGCGAACGAGTTTACATGCGTGCAGCGCTCGCAAAACGTGATTTCTCGATTTGGCTGATTGACGGTTTTTAGCTCGCGGCATCATTGCCAAACTAGTTTTAACGATGCAAAACGATGCATTTGCACAATATAAAGGTTTTTGACACTCGGCGACCGAGTTTACATGCGTGCAGCGCTCCCAAAACGCGATGTCTCGATTTGGCTGTTTGACGCATTTTCGCTCGCAACATTGGTGCCAAACGAGTGTTAACGATGCAAAACGATGCATTTGCACAAAATAAAGGTTTTTGACACTCGGCGACCGAGTTTACATGCGTGCAACGCTCACAAAACGTGATTTCTCGATTTGGCTGATTGACGGTTTTTAGCTCGCGGCATCATTGCCAAACGAGTTTTAACGATGCAGAACGATGCATTTTCACAAAATAGAGGTTTTTGTCACTCGGTGACCGAGTTTACATGCGTGCAACGCTCGCAAATCGCGATGTCTCGATTTAACTGTTTGACGCTTTTTAACTCGCAGCATCAGTGTCAAACGAGTTTCAACGATGCAAAACGATGCATTTTTACAAAATAAAAGTTTTTGACATTCGGCGACCGAGTTTACATGAGTGCAGAGCTCGCAAAACGTGATTTCTCGATTTAGCTGATTGACGGTTGTTTGCTCGCGGCATCGGTGCCAAACGAGTATCAACGATGCAAAACGATGCATTTGCACTATATAAAGGTTTTTCACACTCGGCGACTGAGTTTACATGCGTGCAGCGCTCGCGAAACGTGATTTCTCGATTTGGCTGATTGACGGTTTTTCGCTAGCGGCATCAGTGCCAAACGAATTTCAACGATGCAAAACGATGCATTTGCACAATATAAAGGTTTCTGACACTCGGCGACCGAGTTTACATTCGTGCAGCGCTCGCAAAACGCGATGTCTCGATTTAGCTGTTTGACGCTTTTACACTCGCGGCATCGGTGTCAAACGAGTTTCAACGTTGCAAACCGATGCATTTGCAAAAAGTAAAGGTTTTTGACACTCGGCGACCGAGTTTACATGCGTGCAATGCTCACAAAACGCGATGTCTCCATTTAGCTGCTTAACGCTTATTCGCTCGCGGCTTCGGTGCCAAACGAGTGTTAACGATGCAAAACGATGGATTGCACAAAATCAAGGTTTTTGACACTCGGCGATCGAGTTTACATGCGTGCAACGCTCGTAAAACGCGATGGCTCGATTTGGCTTTTTGACGCATTTTCGCTCGCAACATCGGTGCCAAACGAGTTTCAACGATGCAAAACGATGCATTTGCACAAATTGAAGGTTTTTGGCACTCGGAGACCAAGTTTACACGCGTGCAACGCTCACAAAACGCGATGTCTCGATTAAGCCTCTTGACGCATTTTCGCTCGCGGCATCGGTGCCAAACGAGTGTTAACGATGCAAAACGATGGATTTGCACAAAATCAAGGTTTTTGAAACTCGGCGACCGAGTTTACATGCGTGCAACGCTCGCAAAACGCGATTTATCTATTTGGCTGATTGACGGTTTTTAGCTCGCGGCATCATTGCCAAACGAGTTTTAACGATGCAGAACGATGCATTTTCACAAAACAGAGGTTTTTGTCACTCGGTGACCGAGTTTACATGCGTGCAACGCTCGCAAATCGCGATGTCTCGATTTACCTGTTTGACGCATTTTCACTCGCGGCATCGGTGCCAAACGAGTTTCAACGATGCAAAACGATGCATTTGTACAAAATAAAAGTTTTTGACACTCGGCGATCGAGTTTACATGCGTGCAGAGCTCGCAAACCGTGATTTCTCGATTTGGCTGATTGACGGTTGTTCGCTCGCGACATCGGTGCCAAACGAGTTTCAACGATGCAAAACGATGCATTTGCACTATATAAAGGTTTTTCACACTCGGCGACTGAGTTTACATGCGTGCAGCGCTCGCGAAACGTGATTTCTCGATTTGGCTGATTGACGGTTTTTCGCTAGCGGCATCAGTGCCAAACGAATTTCAACGATGCAAAACGATGCATTTGCACAATATAAAGGTTTTTGACACTCGGCGACCGAGTTTACATTCGTGCAGCGCTCGCAAATCGCGATTTCTCCATTTCGCTGATTGACGCTTATTCGTTTGTGTCATCAGTGCCAAACGAATTTCAACGATGCAAAACGATGCATTTGCACAATATAAAGGTTTTTGACACTCGGCGACCAAGTTTACATGCGTGCAGAGATCGCAAAACGTGATTTCTCAATTTAGCTGATTGACGGTTGTTCGCTCGCGGCATCGGTGCTAAACGAGTTTCAACGATACAAAACGATGCATTTGCACAAAATAAAGGTTTTTGACACTCGGCGACCGAGTTTACATGCGTGCAACGCTCGCAAAACGCGATGTATCTACTTGGCTGATTGACGCTTTTTCGCTTGCGGCATCAGTGCCAAACGAATTTCAACGATGCAAAACGATGCATTTGCACAAAATGAAAGTTTTTAACACTCGGCGAACGAGTGTACATGCGTGCAGCGCTCGGAAAACGTGATTTCTCGATTTGGCTGATTGACGGTTTTTAGCTCGCGGCATCATTGCCAAACGAGTTTTAACGATGCAAAACGATGCATTTTCACAAAACAGAGGTTTTTGTCACTCGGTGACCGAGTTTACATGCGTGCAACGCTCGCAAATCGCGATGTCTCGATTTAGCTGTTTGAAGCTGTTTCACTGGCGGCATCGTTGCCAAACGAGTTTCAACGATGCAAAACGATGCATTTTCACAATATAAAGATTTTGACACTTGGCGACTGAGTTTACATGCGTGCAACGCTCGCAAAACTCGATGTCTGGATTTAGCTGTTTGACGCTTTTTCACTCGCGGCATCGGTGCCAAACGAGTTTCAACGATGCAAAACGATGCATTTGTACAAAATAAAAGTTTTTGACACTCGGCGATCGAGTTTACATGCGTGCAGAGCTCGCAAAACGTGATTTCTCGATTTGGCTGATTGACGGTTTTTCGGTCGTGGCATCGGTGCCAAACGAGTGTTAACGATGCAAAACGATGGATTTGCACAAAATCAAGATTTTTTACACTCGGCGACCGAGTTTACATGCGTGCAACGCTCACGAAACTCGATGGCTTGATTTATCTGTTTGACGCATTTTCGCTCGCGTCATCGGTGCCAAACGAGTGTTAACGATGCAAAACGATTTATTTAAACAAAATAAAGGTTTTTGTCACTCGGTGACCGAGTTTACATGCGTGCAACACTCACAAAACGCGATTTCTTGTTTTGGCTGATTGACGCTTTTTCACTGACGGCATCGGTGCCAAACGAGTTTCAACGATGCAAAACGATGGATTTGCACAAAATCAAGGCTTATGACACTCGGTGACCGAGTTTACATGCGTGCAACGCTCACAAAACGCGATAACTTGATTTAGCTGTTTGACGCATTTTCGCTCGCGGCATCGGTGCCAAACGAGTGTTAACGATGCAAAACGATGGATTTGCACAAAATCAAGGTTTTTGACACTCGGCGAGCGAGTTTACATGCGTGCAACGCTCGCAAAACGCGATGGCTCGATTTGGCTGTTTGACGCTTTTTCGCTTGCGGCATCAGTGCCAAACGAATTTCAACGATGCAAAACGATGCATTTGCACAAAATAAATGTTTTTGACACTCGGCGAACGAGTATACATGCGTGCAGCGCTCGGAAAACGTGATTTCTCGATTTGGCTGATTGACGGTTTTTAGCTCGCGGCATCATTGCCAAACGAGTTTTAACGATGCAAAACGATGCATTTTCACAAAACAGAGGTTTTTGTCACTCGGTGACCGAGTGTACATGCGTGCAACGCTCGCAAATCGCGATGTCTCGATTTAGCTGTTTGAAGCTTTTTCACTGGCGGCATCGTTGCCAAACGAGTTTCAACGATGCAAAACGATGCATTTGCACAATATAAAGATTTTGACACTTGGCGACTGAGTTTACATGCGTGCAACGCTCGCAAAACTCGATGTCTGGATTTAGCTGTTTGACGCTTTTTCACTCGCGGCATCGGTGCCAAACGAGTTTCAACGATGCAAAACGTTGCATTTGTACAAAATAAAAGTTTTTGACACTCGGCGATCGAGTTTACATGCGTGCAGAGCTCGCAAAACGTGATTTCTCGATTTGGCTGATTGACGGTTTTTCGCTCGCGGCATCGGTGCCAAACGAGTGTTAACGATGCAAAACGATGGATTTGCACAAAATCAAGATTTTTGACACTCGGCGACCCAGGTTACATGCGTGCAACGCTCACGAAACTCGATGGCTTGATTTAGCTGTTTGACGCATTTTCGCTCGCGTCATCGGTGCCAAACGAGTGTTAACGATGCAAAACGATTTATTTTCACAAAATAAAGGTTTTTGTCACTCGGTGACCGAGTTTACATGCGTGCAACACTCACAAAACGCGATTTCTTGTTTTGGCTGATTGACGCTTTTTCACTGACGGCATCGGTGCCAAACGAGTTTCAACGATGCAAAACGATGGATTTGCACAAAATCAAGGCTTTTGACACTCGGCGACCGAGTTTACATGCGTGCAACGCTCGCAAAACGCGATGGCTCGATTTGGCTGTTTGACGCATTTTCGCTCGCAACATCGGTGCCAAACGAGTGTTAACGATGCAAAACGATGCATTTGCACAAAATGAAGGTTTTTGACACTCGGCGACTTAGTTTACATGCGTGCAGCGCTCGCAAATCGCGATTTCTCCATTTCGCTGATTGACGCTTTTTCGTTTGTGTCATCAGTGACAACCGAATTTCAACGATGCAAAGCGATGCATTTGCACAATATAAAGGTTTTTGACACTCGGCGACCAAGTTTACATGCGTGCAGAGCTCGCAAAACGTGATTTCTCAATTTGGCTGATTGACGGTTGTTCGCTCGCGGCATCGGTGCTAAACGACTTTCAACGATACAAAACGATGCATTTGCACAAAATAAAGGTTTTTGACACTCGGCGACCGAGTTTACATGCGTGCAACGCTCGCAAAACGCGATTTATCTATTTGGCTGACTGACGCTTTTTCGCTTGCGGCATCAGTGCCAAACGAATTTCAACGATGCAAAACGATGCATTTGCACAAAATAAAAGTTTTTGACACTCGGCGAACGAGTTTACATGCGTGCAGCGCTCGCAAAACGTGATTTCTCGATTTGGCTGATTGACGGTTTTTAGCTCGCGGCATCATTGCCAAACGAGTTTTAACGATGCAAAACGATGCATTTTCACAAAATAGAGGTTTTTGTCACTCGGAGACCGAGCAACGCGCGCGATTTGAGATGCGTGCAACGCTCTCAAATCGCGATGTCTCGATTTAGCTGTTTGAAGTTTTTTCACTGGCGGCATCGTTGCCAAACGAGTTTCAACGATGCAAAACGATGCATTTGCACAATATAAAGATTTTGACACTTGGCGACTAAGTTTACATGCGTGCAACGCTCGCAAAACTCGATGTCTGGATTTAGCTGTTTGACGCTTTTTCACTCGCGGCATCGGTGCCAAACGAGTTTCAACGATGCAAAACGATGCATTTGTACAAAATAAAAGTTTTTGACACTCGGCGATCGAGTTTACATGCGTGCAGAGCTCGCAAAACGTGATTTCTCGATTTGGCTGATTGACGGTTTTTCGCTCGCGGCATCGGTGCCAAACGAGTGTTAACGATGCAAAACGATGGATTTGCACAAAATCAAGATTTTTTACACTCGGCGACCGAGTTTACATGCGTGCAACGCTCACGAAACTCGATGGCTTGATTTATCTGTTTGACGCATTTTCGCTCGCGTCATCGGTGCCAAACGAGTGTTAACGATGCAAAACGATTTATTTTCACAAAATAAAGGTTTTTGTCACTCGGTGACCGAGTTTACATGCGTGCAACACTCACAAAACGCGATTTCTTGTTTTGGCTGATTGACGCTTTTTCACTGACGGCATCGGTGCCAAACGAGTTTCAACGATGCAAAACGATGGATTTGCACAAAATCAAGGCTTATGACACTCGGTGACCGAGTTTACATGCGTGCAACGCTCACAAAACGCGATAACTTGATTTAGCTGTTTGACGCATTTTCGCTCGCGGCATCGGTGCCAAACGAGTGTTAACGATGCAAAACGATGGATTTGCACAAAATCAAGGTTTTTGACACTCGGCGACCGAGTTTACATGCGTGCAACGCTCGCAAAACGCGATGGCTCGATTTGGCTGTTTGACGCTTTTTCGCTTGCGGCATCAGTGCCAAACGAATTTCAACGATGCAAAACGATGCATTTGCACAAAATAAATGTTTTTGACACTCGGCGAACGAGTATACATGCGTGCAGCGCTCGGAAAACGTGATTTCTCGATTTGGCTGATTGACGGTTTTTAGCTCGCGGCATCATTGCCAAACGAGTTTTAACGATGCAAAACGATGCATTTTCACAAAACAGAGGTTTTTGTCACTCGGTGACCGAGTTTACATGCGTGCAACGCTCGCAAATCGCGATGTCTCGATTTAGCTGTTTGAAGCTTTTTCACTGGCGGCATCGTTGCCAAACGAGTTTCAACGATGCAAAACGATGCATTTGCACAATATAAAGATTTTGACACTTGGCGACTGAGTTTACATGCGTGCAACGCTCGCAAAACTCGATGTCTGGATTTAGCTGTTTGACGCTTTTTCACTCGCGGCATCGGTGCCAAACGAGTTTCAACGATGCAAAACGATGCATTTGTACAAAATAAAAGTTTTTGACACTCGGCGATCGAGTTTACATGCGTGCAGAGCTCGCAAAACGTGATTTCTCGATTTGGCTGATTGACGGTTTTTCGCTCGCGGCATCGGTGCCAAACGAGTGTTAACGATGCAAAACGATGGATTTGCACAAAATCAAGATTTTTGACACTCGGCGACCCAGGTTACATGCGTGCAACGCTCACGAAACTCGATGGCTTGATTTAGCTGTTTGACGCATTTTCGCTCGCGTCATCGGTGCCAAACGAGTGTTAACGATGCAAAACGATTTATTTTCACAAAATAAAGGTTTTTGTCACTCGGTGACCGAGTTTACATGCGTGCAACACTCACAAAACGCGATTTCTTGTTTTGGCTGATTGACGCTTTTTCACTGACGGCATCGGTGCCAAACGAGTTTCAACGATGCAAAACGATGGATTTGCACAAAATCAAGGCTTTTGACACTCGGTGACCGAGTTTACATGCGTGCAACGCTCACAAAACGCGATGTCTGGATTTAGCGGTTTGACGCTTTTTCACTCGCGGCATCGGTGCCGAACGAGTTTCAACGATGCAAAACGATGCATTTGCACAATATAAAGGTTTTTGACACTCGGCGACCAAGTTTACATGCGTGCAGAGCTCGCAAAACGTGATTTCTCAATTTGGCTGATTGACGGTTGTTCGCTCGCGGCATCGGTGCTAAACGACTTTCAACAATACAAAACGATGCATTTGCACAAAATAAAGGTTTTTGACACTCGGCGACCGAGTTTACATGCAAGCAACGCTCGCAAAACGCGATGTATCTATTTGGCTGATTGACTCTTTTTCGCTTGCGGCATCAGTGCCAATCGAATTTCAACGATGCAAAACGATGCATTTGCACAAAATAAAAGTTTTTGACACTCGGCGAACGAGTTTACATGCGTGCAGCGCTCGGAAAACGTGATTTCTCGTTTTGGCTGATTGACGGTTTTTAGCTCGCGGCATCATTGCCAAACGAGTTTTAACGATGCAAAACGATGCATTTTCACAAAACAGAGGTTTTTGTCACTCGGTGACCGAGTTTACATGCGTGCAACGCTCGCAAATCGCGATGTCTCGATTTAGCTGTTTTAAGCTTTTTCACTGGCGGCATCGTTGCCAAACGAGTTTCAACGATGCAAAACGATGCATTTGGACAATATAAAGATTTTGACACTTGGCGACTGAGTTTACATGCGTGCAACGCTCGCAAAACTCGATGTCTGGATTTAGCGGTTTGACGCTTTTTCACTCGCGGCATCGGTGCCGAACGAGTTTCAACGATGCAAAACGATGCATTTGTACAAAATAAAAGTTTTTGACAGTCGGCGATCGAGTTTACATGCGTGCAGAGCTCGCAAAACGTGATTTCTCGATTTGGCTGATTGACGGTTTTTCGCTCGCGGCATCAGTGCCAAACGAATTTCAACGATGCAAAACGATGCATTTGCACAATATAAAGGTTTTTGACACTCGGCGACCGAGTTTACATGCGTGCAGCGCTCCGAAAACGCGATGTCTCGATTTGGCTGTTTGACGCATTTTCGCTCGCAACATTGGTGCCAAACGAGTGTTAACGATGCAAAACGATGCATTTGCACAAAATAAAGGTTTTTGACACTCGGCGACCGAGTTTACATGCGTGCAGAGCTCGCAAAACGTGATTTCTCGATTTGGCTGATTGACGGTTTTTCGCTCGCGGCATCGGTGCCAAACGAGTGTTAACGATGCAAAACGATGGATTTGCACAAAATCAAGATTTTTGACACTCGGCGACCGAGTTTACATGCGTGCAACGCTCACGAAACCCGATGGCTTGATTTAGCTGTTTGACGCTTTTTCACTCGCGGCATCGGTGCCAAACGAGTTTCAACGATGCAAAACGATGGATATGCACAAAATCAAGGTTTTTGACACTCGGCGACCGAGTTTTCATGCGTGCGACGCTCGAAAAACGCGATGTCTCGATTTAACTGTTTGACGCTTTTTCACTCGCAGCATCGGTGTCAAACGAGTTTCAACGATGCAAAACGATGCATTTTTCAAAATAAAAGTTTTTGACACTCGGCGACCGAGTTTACATGAGTGCAGAGCTCGCAAAACGTGATTTCTCGATTTGGCTGATTGACGGTTGTTCGCTCGCGGCATCGGTGCCAAACTAGTTTCAACGATGCAAAACGATGCATTTGCACTATATAAAGGTTATTCACACTCGGCGACTGAGTTTACATGCGTGCAGCGCTCGCAAAACGTGATTTCTCGATTTGGCTGATTGACGGTTTTTCGCTAGCGGCATCAGTGCCAAACGAATTTCAACGATGCAAAACGATGCATTTGCACAAAATAAAAGTTTTTGACACTCGGCGAACGAGTTTACATGCGTGCAGCGCTCGGAAAACGTGATTTCTCGTTTTGGCTGATTGACGGTTTTTAGCTCGCGGCATCATTGCCAAACGAGTTTTAACGATGCAAAACGATGCATTTTCACAAAACAGAGGTTTTTGTCACTCGGTGACCGAGTTTACATGCGTGCAACGCTCGCAAATCGCGATGTCTGGATTTAGCGGTTTGACGCTTTTTCACTCGCGGCATCGGTGCCGAACGAGTTTCAACGATGCAAAACGATGCATTTTTACAAAATAAAAGTTTTTGACACTCGGCGACCGAGTTTACATGAGTGCAGAGCTCGCAAAACGTGATTTCTCGATTTGGCTGATTGACGGTTGTTTGCTCGCGGCATCGGTGCCAAACGAGTTTCAACGATGCAAAACGATGCATTTGCACTATATAAAGGTTTTTCACACTCGGCGACTGAGTTTACATGCGTGCAGCGCTCGCGAAACGTGATTTCTCGATTTGGCTGATTGACGGTTTTTCGCTAGCGGCATCAGTGCCAAACGAATTTCAACGATGCAAAACGATGCATTTGCACAATATAAAGGTTTTTGACACTCGGCGACCGAGTTTACATGCGTGCAGCGCTCGCAAAACGCGATGTCTCGATTTAGCTGTTTGACGCTTTTACACTCGCGGCATCGGTGTCAAACGAGTTTCAACGTTGCAAACCGATGCATTTGCAAAAAGTAAAGGTTTTTGACACTCGGCGACCGAGTTTACATGCGTGCAATGCTCACAAAACGCGATGTCTCCATTTAGCTGTTTAACGCTTATTCGCTCGCGGCTTCGGTGCCAAACGAGTGTTAACGATGCAAAACGATGGATTGCACAAAATCAAGGTTTTTGACACTCGGCGACCGAGTTTACATGCGTGCAACGCTCGCAAAACGCGATGGCTCGATTTGGCTGTTTGACGCATTTTCGCTCGCGGCATCGGTGCCAAACGAGTTTCAACGATGTAAGACGATGCATTTGCACAAAATAAAAGTTTTTGACACTCGGCGACCGAGTTTACATGTGTGAAATGATCACAAAACGCGATGTCACGATTTAGCTGTTTAACGCTTATTCGCTCGCGGCATCGGTGCCAAACGAGTTTTAACGATGCAAAACGATGGATTTGCACAAAATCAAGGTTTTTGACACTCGGCGACCGAGTTTACATGCGTGCAACGCTCGCAAAACGCGATGGCTCGATTTGGCTGTTTGACGCATTTTCGCTCGCGGCATCGGTGCCAAACGAGTTTCAACGATGTAAGACGATGCATTTGCACTATATAAAGGTTATTCACACTCGGCGACTGAGTTTACATGCGTGCAGCGCTCGCAAAACGTGATTTCTCGATTTGGCTGATTGACGGTTTTTCGCTAGCGGCATCAGTGCCAAACGAATTTCAACGATGCAAAACGATGCATTTGCACAATATAAAGGTTTTTGACACTCGGCGACAGAGTTTACATGCGTGCGACGCTCGAAAAACGCGATGTCTCGATTTAACTGTTTGACGCTTTTTCAGTCGCAGCATCGGTGTCAAACGAGTTTCAACGATGCAAAACGATGCATTTTTACAAAATAAAAGTTTTTGACACTCGGCGACCGAGTTTACATGCGTGCAGAGCTCGCAAAACGTGATTTCTCGATTTGGCTGATTGACGGTTGTTCGCTCGCGGCATCGGTGCCAAACGAGTTTCAACGATGCAAAACGATGCATTTGTACAAAATAAAAGTTTTTGAAACTCGGCGACCGAGTTTACATGCGTGCAACGCTCGCAAAACGCGATTTATCTATTTGGCTGATTGACGCTTTTTCGCTTGCGGCATCAGTGCCAAACGAATTTCAACGATGCAAAACGATGCATTTGCACAAAATAAAAGTTTTTGACACTCGGCGAACGAGTTTACATGCGTGCAGCGCTCGCAAAACGTGATTTCTCGATTTGGCTGATTGACGGTTTTTAGCTCGCGGCATCATTACCAAACGAGTTTTAACGATGCAAAACGATACATTTTCACAAAATAGAGGTTTTTGTCACTCGGTGACCGAGCAACGCGCGCGATTTGAGATGCGTGCAACGCTCTCAAATCGCGATGTCTCAATTTAGCTGTTTGAAGCTTTTTCACTGGCGGCATCGTTGCCAAACGAGTTTCAACGATGCAAAACGATGCATTTGCACAATATAAAGATTTTGACACTTGGCGACTGAGTTTACATGCGTGCAACGCTCGCAAAACTCGATGTCTGGATTTAGCTGTTTGACGCTTTTTCACTCGCGGCATCGGTGCCAAACGAGTTTCAACGATGTAAAACGATGCATTTGTACAAAATAAAAGTTTTTGACACTCGGCGATCGAGTTTACATGCGTGCAGAGCTCGCAAAACGTGATTTCTCGATTTGGCTGATTGACGGTTTTTCGCTCGCGGCATCGGTGCCAAACGAGTGTTAACGATGCAAAACGATGGAATTGCACGAAATCAAGATTTTTGACACTCGGCGACCGAGTTTACATGCGTGCAACGCTCACGAAACTCGATAACTTGATTTAGCTGTTTGACTCATTTTCGCTCGCGTCATCGGTGCCAAACGAGTGTTAACGATGCAAAACGATGGATTTGCACAAAATCAAGGTTTTTGACAATCGGCGACCGAGTTTTCATGCGTGCGACGCTCGAAAAACGCGATGTCTCGATTTAACTGTTTGACGCTTTTTCACTCGCAGCATCGGTGTCAAACGAGTTTCAACAATGCAAAACGATGCATTTTTACAAAATAAAAGTTTTTGACACTCGGCGACCGAGTTTACATGCGTGCAGAGCTCGCAAAACGTGATTTCTCGATTTGGCTGATTGACGGTTGTTCGCTCGCGGCATCGGTGCCAAACGAGTTTCAACGATGCAAAACGATGCATTTGCACTATATAAAGGTTATTCACACTCGGCGACTGAGTTTACATGCGTGCAGCGCTCGCAAAACGTGATTTCTCGATTTGGCTGATTGACGGTTTTTCGCTAGCGGCATCAGTGCCAAACGAATTTCAACGATGCAAAACGATGCATTTGCACAATATAAAGGTTTTTGACACTCGGCAACAGAGTTTACATGCGTGCGACGCTCGAAAAACGCGATGTCTCGATTTAACTGTTTGACGCTTTTTCACTCGCAGCATCGGTGTCAAACGAGTTTCAACGATACAAAACGATGCATTTTTACAAAATAAAAGTTTTTTACACTCGGCGACCGAGTTTACATGCGTGCAGAGCTCGCAAAACGTGATTTCTCGATTTGGCTGATTGACGGTTGTTCGCTCGCGGCATCGGTGCCAAACGAGTTTCAACGATGCAAAACGATGCATTTGCACAATATAAAGGTTTTTGACACTCGGCGACCGAGTTTACATGCGTGCAGCGCTCCCAAAACGCGATGTCTCGATTTGGCTGTTTGACGCATTTTCGCTCGCAACATTGGTGCCAAACGAGTGTTAACGATGCAAAACGATGCATTTGCACAAAATAAAGGTTTTTGACACTCGGCGACCGAGTTTACATGCGTGCAACGCTCACAAAACGTGATTTCTCGATTTGGCTGATCGACGGTTTTTAGCTCGCGGCATCATTGCCAAACGAGTTTTCACGATGCAGAACGATGCATTTTCACAAAATAGAGGTTTTTGTCACTCGGTGACCGAGTTTACATGCGTGCAACGCTCGCAAATCGCGATGTCTCGATTTAACTGTTTGACGCTTTTTCAGTCGCAGCATCGGTGTCAAACGAGTTTCAACGATGCAAAACAATGCATTTTTACAAAATAAAAGTTTTTGACACTCGGCGACCGAGTTTACATGCGTGCAGAGCTCGCAAAACGTGATTTCACGATTTGGCTGATTGACGGTTGTTCGCTCGCGGCATCGGTGCCAAACGAGTTTAACGATGCAAAACGATGCATTTGCACTATATAAAGGTTATTCATACTCGGCGACTGAGTTTACATGCGTGCAGCGCTCGCAAAACGTGATTTCTCGATTTGGCTGATTGACGGTTTTTCGCTAGCGGCATCAGTGCCAAACGAATTTCAACGATGCAAAACGATGCATTTGCACAATATAAAGGTTTTTGACACTCGGCGACAGAGTTTACATGCGTGCGACGCTCGAAAAATGCGATGTCTCGATTTAACTGTTTGACGCTTTTTTCACTCGCAGCATCGGTGTCAAACGAGTTTCAACAATGCAAAACGATGCATTTTTACAAAATAAAAGTTTTTGACACTCGGCGACCGAGTTTACATGCGTGCAGAGCTCGCAAAACGTGATTTCTCGATTTGGCTGATTGACGGTTGTTCGCTCGCGGCATCGGTGCCAAACGAGTTTCAACGATGCAAAACGATGCATTTGCACTATATAAAGGTTATTCACACTCGGCGACTGAGTTTACATGCGTGCAGCGCTCACAAAACGTGATTTCTCGATTTGGCTGATTGACGGTTTTTAGCTCGCGGCATCATTGCCAAACGAGTTTTAACGATGCAGAACGATGCATTTTCACAAAATAGAGGTTTTTGTCACTCGGTGACCGAGTTTACATGCGTGCAACGCTCGCAAGTCGCGATGTCTCGATTTAACTGTTTGACGCTTTTTCAGTCGCAGCATCGGTGTCAAACGAGTTTCAACGATGCAAAACGATGCATTTTTACAAAATAAAAGTTTTTGACACTCGGCGACCGAGTTTACATGCGTGCAGAGCTCGCAAAACGTGATTTCTCGATTTGGCTGATTGACGGTTGTTCGTTCGCGGCATCGGTGCCAAACGAGTTTTAACGATGCAAAACGATGCATTTGCACAATATAAAGGTTTTTGACACTCGGTGACCGAGTTTACATGCGTGCAGCGCTCCCAAAACGCGATGTCTCGATTTGGCTGTTTGACGCATTTTTGCTCGCAACATTGGTGCCAAACGAGTGTTAACGATGCAAAACGATGCATTTGCACAAAATAAAGGTTTTTGACACTCGGCGACCGAGTTTACATGCGTGCAACGCTCACAAAACGAGATTTCTCGATTTGGCTGATTGACGGTTTTTTGCTCGCGGCATCATTGCCAAACGAGTTTTAACGATGCAGAACGATGCATTTTCACAAAATAGAGGTTTTTGTCACTCGGTGACCGAGTTTACATGCGTGCAACGCTCGCAAGTCGCGATGTCTCGATTTAACTGTTTGACGCATTTTCACTCGCCGCATCGGTGCCAAACGAGTTTCGACGATGCAAAACGATGCATTTGTACAAAATAAAAGTTTTTGACACTCGGCGACCGAGTTTACATGCGTGCAGAGCTCGCAAAACGTGATTTCTCGATTTGGCTGATTGACGGTTGTTCGTTCGCGGCATCGGTGCCAAACGAGTTTCAACGATGCAAAACGATGCATTTGCACAATATAAAGGTTTTTGACACTCGGTGACCGAGTTTACATGCGTGCAGCGCTCCCAAAACGCGATGTCTCGATTTGGCTGTTTGACGCATTTTTGCTCGCAACATTGGTGCCAAACGAGTGTTAACGATGCAAAACGATGCATTTGCACAAAATAAAGGTTTTTGACACTCGGCGACCGAGTTTACATGCGTGCAACGCTCACAAAACGAGATTTCTCGATTTGGCTGATTGACGGTTTTTTGCTCGCGGCATCATTGCCAAACGAGTTTTAACGATGCAGAACGATGCATTTTCACAAAATAGAGGTTTTTGTCACTCGGTGACCGAGTTTACATGCGTGCAACGCTCGCAAATCGCGATGTCTCGATTTACCTGTTTGACGCATTTTCACTCGCGGCATCGGTGCCAAACGAGTTTCGACGATGCAAAACGATGCATTTGTACAAAATAAAAGTTTTTGATACTCGGCGACCGAGTTTACATGCGTGCAACACTCGCAAAACGCGATTTCTCGATTTGGCTGATTGACGCTTTTTCACTCTCGGCATTGGTGCCAAACGAGTCTCAACGATGCAAAACGATGGATTTGGACAAAATGAAAGTTTTTTACACTCAGCGACCGAGTTTACTTGCGTTCAACGCTCGCAAAACGCGATGGCTCGATTCGGCTGTTTGACGCATTTTCGCTCGCGGCATCGGTGCCAAACGAGTGTCAACGATGCAAAACGATGGATTTGCACAAAACCAAGGTTTTTGACACTCGACGACCGAGTTTACATGCGTGCAACGCTCGCAAAACGCGATGGCTCGATTCGGCTGTTTGAAGCATTTTCGCTCGCGGCATCGGTGCCAAACGAGTGTCAACGATACAAAACGATGGATTTGCACAAAATGAACATTTTTTACACTCAGCGACCGAGTTTACTTGCGTGCAGCGCTCGCAAAACGCGATTTATCGATTTGGCTGATTGGCGGTTTTTTGCTCGCGGCATCGGTGCCAAACGAGTTTTGACGATGCAAAACGATGCATTTTCACAAAATAAAGGTTTTTGTCACTCGTTGTCCGAGTTTACATGCGTGCAACACTCGCAAAACGCGATTTCTCGATTTGGCTGATTGACGGTTTTTCGCTCGCGGCATCGGTGCCAAACGAGTGTTAACGATACAAAACGATGGATTTGCACAAAATCAAGGTTTTTGACTCTCGGTGACCGAGTTTACGTGCGTGCAGCACTCGCAAGACGTGATTTCTCGATTTGGCTGTTTGACGCGTTTTCGCTCGCGGCATCGGTGCCAAACGAGTCTCAACGATGCAAAACGATGGATTTGCACAAAATGAAAATTTTTTACACTCAGCGACCGAGTTTACTTGCGTGCAGCGCTCGCAAAACGTGATTTATCGATTTGGCT
>OZ035855.1:424427-511625 GCA_964034905.1 Itoplectis maculator | reverse complement strand
AAAACTCGTTTGGCAACGATGCCGCTAGCGAAAATGCGTCAATCAGCCAAATCGAGCTATCGTGTTTTGCACGTGTAGCACTCATGTAGACTCGGTCGCGGAGTATCAAAAACCTTTATTTTGTGCAAATCATCGTTTTACATCGTTAAAACTCGTTTGGCACCGATGCCGCGAGCGAAAAAGCGTCAGTTAGCCAAATCGCGCCATCGCGTTTTGAGAGCGCTGCACGCATGTAAACTCGATCTCCGAATGTCAAAAACCTTAATTTTGGTTAAATGCATCGTTGTGCATCGTCAAAACTCGTTTGGCAACGATGCCGCTAGCGAAAATGCGTCAATAAGCCAAATCAAGCTATTGCGTTCTGCGCGCGTGGCACCCATGTAAACTCGGTCGCCGAGTATCAAAAACCTTTATTTTGTGCAAATGCATCGTTTTGCATTGTTAAAACTCGTTTGGCACCGATGCTGCGAGCGAAAAAGCGTCAATCAGCTAAATCGAGCCATCTCGTTTTGCGAGCGCTGCACGCATGTAAACTCGATCTCCGAATGTCAAAAACCTTAATTTTGTGCAAATGCATCGTTTTGCATCGTTAGGACTCGTTTGACACCGATGCCGCTAGCGAAAATGCGTCAATCAGCCAAATCGAGCTGTCGCGTTTTGCACGCGTAGCACTCATGTAGACTCGGTCGCCGAGTATCAAAAACCTTTAATTTGTGCAAATGCATCGTTTTGCATCGTCAAAACTCGTTTGGCAACGATACTGCGAGCGAAAATGAGTTAATCAGCCAAATCGATCTATCGCGTTTTGGGCGCGTGGCACCCATTTAAACTCGATCTCCGAATGTCAAAAACCTTAATTTTGTGCAAATGCATCGTTTTGCATCGTTAGAACTCGTTTGACACCGATGCCGCGAGCGAAAAAGCGTCAAACAGCCAAATCAAGCCATCTCGTTTTGCGAGCGCTGCACGCATGTAAACTCGATCTCCGAATGTCAAAAACCTTAATTTTGTTTAAATGCATCGTTGTGCATCGTCAAAACTCGTTTGGCACCGATGCCGCGATCGAAAAAGCGTCAGTCAGCCAAATCGAGCCATCGCGTTTTGCGAGCGCTGCACGCATGTAAACTCGGTCTCCGAATGACAAAAACCTTTATTTTGTGCAAATGCATCGTTTTGCATCGTCAAAACTCGTTTGGCAACGATACTGCGAGCGAAAATGTGTTAATCAGCCAAATCGAGCTATCGCGTTTTGGGCGCGTGGCACCCATTTAAACTCGGTCGCCGAGTATCAAAAACCTTTCTTTTGTGCAAATGCATCGTTTTGCATCGTTAACACTCGTTTGGCACCGATGCCGCGAGCGAAAAAGCGTCAGTCAGCCAAATCGGGCCATCGCGTTTTGCGAGCGCTGCACGCATGTAAACTCGGTCTCCGAATGATAAAAACCTTAATTTTGTTTAAATGCATCGTTTTGCGTCGTCAAAACTCGTTTGGCAACGATGCCGCTAGCGAAAATGCGTCAATCAGCGAAATCGAGCTATCGCGTTTTGCACGTGTAGCACTCATGTAGACTCGGTCGCGGAGTATCAAAAACCTTTATTTTGTTCAAATGCATCGTTTTACATCGTTAAAACTCGTTTGGCACCGATGCCGCGAGCGAAAAAGCGTCAGTTAGCCAAATCGAGCCATCGCGTTTTGTGAGCGCTGCACGCATGTAAACTCGGTCTCCGAATGTAAAAAACCGTAATTTTGTGCAAATGCATCGTTTTGCATCGTTAGAACTCGTTTGACACCGATGCCGCGAGCGAAAAAGCGTCAAACAGCCAAATCAAGCCATCTCGTTTTGCGATCGCTGCACGCATGTAAACTCGATCTCCGAATGTCAAAAACCTTAATTTTGTTTAAATGCATCGTTGTGCATCGTCAAAACTCGTTTGGCAACGATCCCGCTGGCGAAAATGCGTCAATCAGCCAAATCAAGCTATTGCGTTCTGCGCGCGTGGCACCCATGTAAACTCGGTCGCCGAATGTCAAAAACCTTAATTTTGTGCAAATGCATCGTTTTGCATCGTTAGGACTCGTTTGACACCGATGCCGGTAGCGAAAATGCGTCAATCAGCCAAATCGAGCTATCGTGTTTTGCACGTGTAGCACTCATGTAGACTCGGTCGCGGAGTATCAAAAACCTTTATTTTGTGCAAATGCATCGTTTTGCATCGTCAAAACTCGTTTGGCAACGATGCCGCTAGCGAAAATGCGTCAATCAGCCAAATCGAGCTATCGCGTTTTGCACGCGTAGCACTCATGTAGACTCGGTCGCCAAGTATCAAAAACCTTTATTTTGTGCAAATGCATCGTTTTACATCGTTAAAACTCGTTTGGCACCGATGCCGCGATCGAAAAAGCGTCAGTCAGCCAAATCGAGCCATCGCGTTTTGCGAGCGCTGCACGCATGTAAACTCGGTCTCCGAATGACAAAAACCTTTATTTTGTGCAAATGCATCGTTTTGCATCGTCAAAACTCGTTTGGCAACGATACTGCGAGCGAAAATGTGTTAATCAGCCAAATCGAGCTATCGCGTTTTGGGCGCGTGGCACCCATTTAAACTCGGTCGCCGAGTATCAAAAACCTTTCTTTTGTGCAAATGCATCCTTTTGCATCGTTAACACTAGTTTGGCACCGATGCCGCGAGCGAAAAAGCGTCAGTCAGCCAAATCGGGCCATCGCGTTTTGCGAGCGCTGCACGCATGTAAACTAGGTCTCCGAATGATAAAAACATTAATTTTGTTTAAATGCATCGTTTTTCATCGTCAAAACTCGTTTGGCAACGATGCCGCTAGCGAAAATGCGTCAATCAGCCAAATCGAGCTATCGTGTTTTGCACGTGTAGCACTCATGTAGACTCGGTCGCGGAGTATCAAAAACCTTTATTTTGTGCAAATGCATCGTTTTGCATCGTCAAAACTCGTTTGGCAACGATGCCGCTAGCGAAAATGCGTCAATCAGCCAAATCGAGCTATCGCGTTTTGCACGCGTAGCACTCATGTAGACTCGGTCGCCGAGTATCAAAAACCTTTATTTTGTGCAAATGCATCGTTTTACATCGTTGAAACTCGTTTGGCACCGATGCCGCGATCGAAAAAGCGTCAGTCAGCCAAATCGAGCCATCGCGTTTTGCGAGCGCTGCACGCATGTAAACTCGGTCTCCGAATGACAGAAACCTTTATTTTGTGCAAATGCATCGTTTTGCATCGTCAAAACTCGTTTGGCAACGATGCACGAGCAAAAAAGCGTCTAACAGCCGAATCGAGCTATCGCGCTTTGCACGCCTAGCACTCATGTAGACTCGGTCGCCGAGTATCAAAAACCTTTATTTTGTGCAAATGCATCGTTTTACATCGTTAAAACTCGTTTGGCACTGATGCCGCGAGCGAAATGCGTCAGTCAGCCAAATCGAGCCATCGCGTTTTGCGAGCGCAGCACGCATGTAAACTCGGTCTCCGAATGACAAAAACCTTAATTTTGTGCAAATGCATCGTTTTGCATCGTCAAAACTCGTTTGGCAACGATACTGCGAGCGAAAATGAGTTAATCAGCCAAATCGATCTATCGCGTTTTGGGCGCGTGGCACCCATTTAAACTCGATCTCCGAATGTCAAAAACCTTAATTTTGTGCAAATGCATCGTTTTGCATCGTTAGAACTCGTTTGACACCGATGCCGCGAGCGAAAAAGCGTCAAACAGCCAAATCAAGCCATCTCGTTTTGCGAGCGCTGCACGCATGTAAACTCGATCTCCGAATGTCAAAAACCTTAATTTTGTTTAAATGCATCGTTGTGCATCGTCAAAACTCGTTTGGCAACGATGCCGCTAGCGAAAATGCGTCAATCAGCCAAATCAAGCTATTGCGTTCTGCGCGCGTGGCACCCATGTAAACTCGGTCGCCGAGTATCAAAAAGCTTTATTTTGTGCAAATGCATCGTTTTGCATTGTTAAAACTCGTTTGGCACCGATGCTGCGAGCGAAAAAGCGTCAATCAGCTAAATCGAGCCATCTCGTTTTGCGAGCGCTGCACGCATGTAAACTCGATCTCCGAATGTCAAAAACCTTAATTTTGTGCAAATGCATCGTTTTGCATCGTTAGGACTCGTTTGACACCGATGCCGCTAGCGAAAATGCGTCAATCAGCCAAATCGAGCTGTCGCGTTTTGCACGCGTAGCACTCATGTAGACTCGGTCGCCGAGTATCAAAAACCTTTAATTTGTGCAAATGCATCGTTTTGCATCGTCAAAACTCGTTTGGCAACGATACTGCGAGCGAAAATGAGTTAATCAGCCAAATCGATCTATCGCGTTTTGGGCGCGTGGCACCCATTTAAACTCGATCTCCGAATGTCAAAAACCTTAATTTTGTGCAAATGCATCGTTTTGCATCGTTAGGACTCGTTTGACACCGATGCCGCTAGCGAAAATGCGTCAATCAGCCAAATCGAGCTGTCGCGTATTGCACGCGTAGCACTCATGTAGACTCGGTCGCCGAGTATCAAAAACCTTTAATTCGTGCAAATGCATCGTTTTGCATCGTCAAAACTCGTTTGGCAACGATACTGCGAGCGAAAATGAGTTAATCAGCCAAATCGATCTATCGCGTTTTGGGCGCGTGGCACCCATTTAAACTCGATCTCCGAATGTCAAAAACCTTAATTTTGTGCAAATGCATCGTTTTGCATCGTCAAAACTCGTTTGGCAACGATGCCGCTAGCGAAAATGCGTCAATCAGCCAAATCGAGCTATCGCGTTTTGCACGCGTAGCACTCATGTAGACTCGGTCGCCGAGTATCAAAAACCTTTATTTTGTGCAAATGCATCGTTTTACATCGTTAAAACTCGTTTAGCACCGATGCCGCGATCGAAAAAGCGTCAGTCAGCCAAATCGGGCCATCGCGTTTTGCGAGCGCTGCACGCATGTAAACTCGGTCTCCGAATGACAAAAACCTTAATTTTGTTTAAATGCATCGTTTTGCATCGTCAAAACTCGTTTGGCAACGATGCCGCTAGCGAAAATGCGTCAGTCAGCCAAATCGAGCTATCGCGTTTTGCACGCGTAGCACTCATGTAGACTCGGTCGCCGAGTATCAAAAACCTTTATTTTGTGCAAATGCATCGTTTTACATCGTTAAAACTCGTTTGGCACCGATGCCGCGATCGAAAAAGCGTCAGTCAGCCAAATCGAGCCATCGCGTTTTGCGAGCGCTGCACGCATGTAAACTCGGTCTCCGAATGACAAAAACCTTTATTTTGTGCAAATGCATCGTTTTGCATCGTCAAAACTCATTTGGCAACGATACTGCGAGCGAAAATGTGTTAATCAGCCAAATCGAGCTATCGCGTTTTAGGCGCGTGGCACCCATTTAAACTCGGTCGCCGAGTATCAAAAACCTTTCTTTTGTGCAAATGCATCCTTTTGCATCGTTAACACTCGTTTGGCACCGATGCCGCGAGCGAAAAAGCGTCAGTCAGCCAAATCGGGCCATCGCGTTTTGCGAGCGCTGCACGCATGTAAACTCGGTCTCCGAATGATAAAAACCTTAATTTTGTTTAAATGCATCGTTTTGCATCGTCAAAACTCGTTTGGCAACGATGCCGCTAGCGAAAATGCGTCAATCAGCCAAATCGAGCTATCGTGTTTTGCACGTGTAGCACTCATGTAGACTCGGTCGCGGAGTATCAAAAACCTTTATTTTGTGCAAATGCATCGTTTTGCATCGTCAAAACTCGTTTGGCAACGATGCCGCTAGCGAAAATGCGTCAATCAGCCAAATCGAGCTATCGCGTTTTGCACGCGTAGCACTCATGTAGACTCGGTCGCCGAGTATCAAAAACCTTTATTTTGTGCAAATGCATCGTTTTACATCGTTAAAACTCGTTTAGCACCGATGCCGCGATCGAAAAAGCGTCGGTCAGCTAAATCGAGCCATCGCGTTTTGCGAGCGCTGCACGCATGTAAACTCGGTCTCCGAATGACAGAAACCTTTATTTTGTGCAAATGCATCGTTTTGCATCGTCAAAACTCGTTTGGCAACGATACTGCGAGCGAAAATGTGTTAATCAGCCAAATCGAGCTATCGCGTTTTGGGCGCGTGGCACCCATTTAAACTCGGTCGCCGAGTATCAAAAACCTTTCTTTTGTGCAAATGCATCCTTTTGCATCGTTAACACTCGTTTGGCACCGATGCCGCGAGCGAAAAAGCGTCAGTCAGCCAAATCGGGCCATCGCGTTTTGCGAGCGCTGCACGCATGTAAACTCGGTCTCCGAATGACAAAAACCTTTATTTTGTGCAAATGCATCGTTTTGCATCGTCAAAACTCGTTTGGCAACGATACTGCGAGCGAAAATGTGTTAATCAGCCAAATCGAGCTATCGCGTTTTGGGCGCGTGGCACCCATTTAAACTCGATCTCCGAATGTCAAAAACCTTAATTTTGTGCAAATGCATCGTTTTGCATCGTTAGAACTCGTTTGACACCGATGCCGCGAGCGAAAAAGCGTCAAACAGCCAAATCAAGCCATCTCGTTTTGCGAGCGCTGCACGCATGTAAACTCGATCTCCGAATGTCAAAAACCTTAATTTTGTTTAAATGCATCGTTGTGCATCGTCAAAACTCGTTTGGCAACGATGCCGCTAGCGAAAATGCGTCAATCAGCCAAATCAAGCTATTGCGTTCTGCGCGCGTGGCACCCATGTAAACTCGGTCGCCGAGTATCAAAAACCTTTATTTTGTGCAAATGCATCGTTTTGCATTGTTAAAACTCGTTTGGCACCGATGCTGCGAGCGAAAAAGCGTCAGTCAGCTAAATCGAGCCATCTCGTTTTGCGAGCAGTGCACGCATGTAAACTCGATCTCCGAATGTCAAAAATCTTAATTTTGTGCAAATGCATCGTTTTGCATCGTTAGGACTCGTTTGACACCGATGCCGGTAGCGAAAATGCGTCAATCAGCCAAATCGAGCTGTCGCGTTTTGCACGCGTAGCACTCATGTAGACTCGGTCGCCGAGTATCAAAAACCTTTAATTTGTGCAAATGCATCGTTTTACATCGTTAAAACTCGTTTGGCACCGATGCCGCGAGCGAAAAAGCGTCAGTTAGCCAAATCGAGCCATCGCGTTTTGCGAGCGCTGCACGCATGTAAACTCGGTCTCCGAATGACAAAAACCTTAATTTTGTTTAAATGCATCGTTTTGCATCGTCAAAACTCGTTTGGCAACGATGCCGCTAGCGAAAATGCGTCAATCAGCCAAATCGAGCTATCGTGTTTTGCACGTGTAGCACTCATGTAGACTCGGTCGCGGAGTATCAAAAACCTTTATTTTGTGCAAATGCATCGTTTTACATCGTTAAAACTCGTTTGGCACCGATGCCGCGAGCGAAAAAGCGTCAGTTAGCCAAATCGCGCCATCGCGTTTTGAGAGCGCTGCACGCATGTAAACTCGATCTCCGAATGTCAAAAACCTTAATTTTGGTTAAATGCATCGTTGTGCATCGTCAAAACTCGTTTGGCAACGATGCCGCTAGCGAAAATGCGTCAATAAGCCAAATCAAGCTATTGCGTTCTGCGCTCGTGGCACCCATGTAAACTCGGTCGCCGAGTATCAAAAACCTTTATTTTGTGCAAATGCATCGTTTTGCATTGTTAAAACTCGTTTGGCACCGATGCTGCGAGCGAAAAAGCGTCAATCAGCTAAATCGAGCCATCTCGTTTTGCGAGCGCTGCACGCATGTAAACTCGATCTCCGAATGTCAAAAACCTTAATTTTGTGCAAATGCATCGTTTTGCATCGTTAGGACTCGTTTGACACCGATGCCGCTAGCGAAAATGCGTCAATCAGCCAAATCGAGCTGTCGCGTTTTGCACGCGTAGCACTCATGTAGACTCGGTCGCCGAGTATCAAAAACCTTTAATTTGTGCAAATGCATCGTTTTGCATCGTCAAAACTCGTTTGGCAACGATACTGCGAGCGAAAATGAGTTAATCAGCCAAATCGATCTATCGCGTTTTGGGCGCGTGGCACCCATTTAAACTCGATCTCCGAATGTCAAAAACCTTAATTTTGTGCAAATGCATCGTTTTGCATCGTCAAAACTCGTTTGGCAACGATGCCGCTAGCGAAAATGCGTCAATCAGCCAAATCGAGCTATCGCGTTTTGCACGCGTAGCACTCATGTAGACTCGGTCGCCGAGTATCAAAAACCTTTATTTTGTGCAAATGCATCGTTTTACATCGTTAAAACTCGTTTAGCACCGATGCCGCGATCGAAAAAGCGTCAGTCAGCCAAATCGGGCCATCGCGTTTTGCGAGCGCTGCACGCATGTAAACTCGGTCTCCGAATGATAAAAACCTTAATTTTGTTTAAATGCATCGTTTTGCATCGTCAAAACTCGTTTGGCAACGATGCCGCTAGCGAAAATGCGTCAATCAGCCAAATCGAGCTATCGTGTTTTGCACGTGTAGCACTCATGTAGACTCGGTCGCGGAGTATCAAAAACCTTTATTTTGTGCAAATGCATCGTTTTACATCGTTAAAACTCGTTTGGCACCGATGCCGCGAGCGAAAAAGCGTCAGTCAGCCAAATCGGGCCATCGCGTTTTGCGAGCACTGCACGCATGTAAACTCGGTCTCCGAATGATAAAAACCTTAATTTTGTTTAAATGCATCGTTTTGCATCGTCAAAACTTGTTTGGCAACGATGCCGCTAGCGAAAATGCGTCAATCAGCCAAATCGAGCTATCGCGTTTTGCACGTGTAGCACTCATGTAGACTCGGTCGCGGAGTATCAAAAACCTTTATTTTGTGCAAATGCATCGTTTTACATCGTTAAAACTCGTTTGGCACCGATGCCGCGAGCGAAAAAGCGTCAGTTAGCCAAATCGAGCCATCGCGTTTTGCGAGCGCTGCACGCATGTAAACTCGGTCTCCGAATGTAAAAAACCGTAATTTTGTGCAAATGCATCGTTTTGCATCGTTGAACTTGTTTGCCACCGATGCACGAGCAAAAAAGCGTCTAACAGCCGAATCGAGCTATCGCGCTTTGCACGCCTAGCACTCATGTAGACTCGGTCGCCGAGTATCAAAAACCTTTATTTTATGCAAATGCATCGTTTTACATCGTTAAAACTCGTTTGGCACTGATGCCGCGAGCGAAATGCGTCATTTAGCCAAATCGAGCCATCGCGTTTTGCGAGCGCAGCACGCATGTAAACTCGGTCTCCGAATGACAAAAACCTTAATTTTGTGCAAATGCATCGTTTTGCATCGTCAAAACTCGTTTGGCAACGATACTGCGAGCGAAAATGTGTTAATCAGCCAAATCGAGCTATCGCGTTTTGGGCGCGTGGCACCCATTTAAACTCGGTCGCCGAGTATTAAAAACCTTTCTTTTGTGCAAATGCATCGTTTTGCATCGTTAACACTCGTTTGGCACCGATGCCGCGAGCGAAAAAGCGTCAGTCAGCCAAATCGGGCCAACGCGTTTTGCGAGCGCTGCACGCATGTAAACTCGGTCTCCGAATGATAAAAACCTTAATTTTGTTTAAATGCATCGTTTTGCATCGTCAAAACTCGTTTGGCAACGATGCCGCTAGCGAAAATGCGTCAATCAGCCAAATCGAGCTATCGCGTTTTGCACGTGTAGCACTCATGTAGACTCGGTCGCGGAGTATCGAAAACCTTCATTTTGTGCAAATGCATCGTTTTACATCGTTAAAACTCGTTTGGCACCGATGCCGCGAGCGAAAAAGCGTCAGTTAGCCAAATCGAGCCATCGCGTTTTGCGAGCGCTGCACGCATATAAACTCGGTCTCCGAATGACAAAAACCTTTATTTTGTGCAAATGCATCGTTTTGCATCGTCAAAACTCGTTTGGCAACGATACTGCGATCGAAAATGTGTTAATCAGCCAAATCGAGCTATCGCGTTTTGGGCGCGTGGCACCCATTTAAACTCGGTCGCCGAGTATCAAAAACCTTTCTTTTGTGCAAATGCATCGTTTTGCATCGTTAAAACTCGTTTGGCACCGATGCCGCGAGCGAAAAAGCGTCAGTTAGCCAAATCGAGCCATCGCGTTTTGACAGCGCTGCACGCATGTAAACTCGATCTCCGAATGTCAAAAACCTTAATTTTGTTTAAATGCATCGTTGTGCATCGTCAAAACTCGTTTGGCAACGATGTTGCTAGCGAAAATGCGTCAATCAGCCAAATCGAGCTATCGCGTTTTGGGCGCGTGGCACCCATTTAAACTCGGTCGCCGAGTATCAAAAACCTTTCTTTTGTGCAAATGCATCCTTTTGCATCGTTAACACTCGTTTGGCACCGATGCCGCGAGCGAAAAAGCGTCAGTCAGCCAAATAGGGCCATCGCGTTTTGCGAGCGCTGCACGCATGTAAACTCGGTCTCCGAATGATAAAATCCTTAATTTTGTTTAAATGCATCGTTTTGCATCGTCAAAACTCATTTGGCAACGATGCCGCTAGCGAAAATGCGTCAATCAGCCAAATCGAGCTATCGTGTTTCGCACGTGTAGCACTCATGTAGACTCGGTCGCGGAGTATCAAAAACCTTTATTTTGTGCAAATGCATCGTTTTACATCGTTAAAACTCGTTTTGCACCGATGCCGCGAGCGAAAAAGCGTCAGTCAGTCAAATCGGGCCATCGCGTTTTGCGAGCGCTGCACGCATGTAAACTCGGTCTCCGAATGATAAAAACCTTAATTTTGTTTAAATGCATCGTTTTGCATCGTCAAAACTCGTTTGGCAACGATGCCGCTAGCGAAAATGCGTCAATCAGCCAAATCGAGCTATCGCGTTTTGCACGTGTAGCACTCATGTAGACTCGGTCGCGGAGTATCAAAAACCTTTATTTTGTGCAAATGCATCGTTTTACATCGTTAAAACTTGTTTGGCACCGATGCCGCGAGCGAAAAAGCGTCAGTTAGCCAAATCGAGCCATCGCGTTTTGCGAGCGCTGCACGCATGTAAACTCGGTCTCCGAATGTAAAAAACCGTAATTTTGTGCAAATGCATCGTTTTGCATCGTTAGAACTTGTTTGCCACCGATGCACGAGCAAAAAAGCGTCTAACAGCCGAATCGAGCTATCGCGCTTTGCACGCCTAGCACTCATGTAGACTCGGTCGCCGAGTATCAAAAACCTTTATTTTGTGCAAATGCATCGTTTTACATCGTTAAAACTCGTTTGGCACTGATGCCGCGAGCGAAATGCGTCAGTCAGCCAAATCGAGCCATCGCGTTTTGCGAGCGCAGCACGCATGTAAACTCGGTCTCCGAATGACAAAAACCTTAATTTTGTGCAAATGCATCGTTTTGCATCGTCAAAACTCGTTTGGCAACGATACTGCGAGCGAAAATGAGTTAATCAGCCAAATCGATCTATCGCGTTTTGGGCGCGTGGCACCCATTTAAACTCGATCTCCGAATGTCAAAAACCTTAATTTTGTGCAAATGCATCGTTTTGCATCGTTAGAACTCGTTTGACACCGATGCCGCGAGCGAAAAAGCGTCAAACAGCCAAATCAAGCCATCTCGTTTTGCGAGCGCTGCACGCATGTAAACTCGATCTCCGAATGTCAAAAACCTTAATTTTGTTTAAATGCATCGTTGTGCATCGTCAAAACTCGTTTGGCAACGATGCCGCTAGCGAAAATGCGTCAATCAGCCAAATCAAGCTATTGCGTTCTGCGCGCGTGGCACCCATGTAAACTCGGTCGCCGAGTATCAAAAAGCTTTATTTTGTGCAAATGCATCGTTTTGCATTGTTAAAACTCGTTTGGCACCGATGCTGCGAGCGAAAAAGCGTCAATCAGCTAAATCGAGCCATCTCGTTTTGCGAGCGCTGCACGCATGTAAACTCGATCTCCGAATGTCAAAAACCTTAATTTTGTGCAAATGCATCGTTTTGCATCGTTAGGACTCGTTTGACACCGATGCCGCTAGCGAAAATGCGTCAATCAGCCAAATCGAGCTGTCGCGTTTTGCACGCGTAGCACTCATGTAGACTCGGTCGCCGAGTATCAAAAACCTTTAATTTGTGCAAATGCATCGTTTTGCATCGTCAAAACTCGTTTGGCAACGATACTGCGAGCGAAAATGAGTTAATCAGCCAAATCGATCTATCGCGTTTTGGGCGCGTGGCACCCATTTAAACTCGATCTCCGAATGTCAAAAACCTTAATTTTGTGCAAATGCATCGTTTTGCATCGTTAGGACTCGTTTGACACCGATGCCGCTAGCGAAAATGCGTCAATCAGCCAAATCGAGCTGTCGCGTATTGCACGCGTAGCACTCATGTAGACTCGGTCGCCGAGTATCAAAAACCTTTAATTCGTGCAAATGCATCGTTTTGCATCGTCAAAACTCGTTTGGCAACGATACTGCGAGCGAAAATGAGTTAATCAGCCAAATCGATCTATCGCGTTTTGGGCGCGTGGCACCCATTTAAACTCGATCTCCGAATGTCAAAAACCTTAATTTTGTGCAAATGCATCGTTTTGCATCGTCAAAACTCGTTTGGCAACGATGCCGCTAGCGAAAATGCGTCAATCAGCCAAATCGAGCTATCGCGTTTTGCACGCGTAGCACTCATGTAGACTCGGTCGCCGAGTATCAAAAACCTTTATTTTGTGCAAATGCATCGTTTTACATCGTTAAAACTCGTTTAGCACCGATGCCGCGATCGAAAAAGCGTCAGTCAGCCAAATCGGGCCATCGCGTTTTGCGAGCGCTGCACGCATGTAAACTCGGTCTCCGAATGACAAAAACCTTAATTTTGTTTAAATGCATCGTTTTGCATCGTCAAAACTCGTTTGGCAACGATGCCGCTAGCGAAAATGCGTCAGTCAGCCAAATCGAGCTATCGCGTTTTGCACGCGTAGCACTCATGTAGACTCGGTCGCCGAGTATCAAAAACCTTTATTTTGTGCAAATGCATCGTTTTACATCGTTAAAACTCGTTTGGCACCGATGCCGCGATCGAAAAAGCGTCAGTCAGCCAAATCGAGCCATCGCGTTTTGCGAGCGCTGCACGCATGTAAACTCGGTCTCCGAATGACAAAAACCTTTATTTTGTGCAAATGCATCGTTTTGCATCGTCAAAACTCATTTGGCAACGATACTGCGAGCGAAAATGTGTTAATCAGCCAAATCGAGCTATCGCGTTTTAGGCGCGTGGCACCCATTTAAACTCGGTCGCCGAGTATCAAAAACCTTTCTTTTGTGCAAATGCATCCTTTTGCATCGTTAACACTCGTTTGGCACCGATGCCGCGAGCGAAAAAGCGTCAGTCAGCCAAATCGGGCCATCGCGTTTTGCGAGCGCTGCACGCATGTAAACTCGGTCTCCGAATGATAAAAACCTTAATTTTGTTTAAATGCATCGTTTTGCATCGTCAAAACTCGTTTGGCAACGATGCCGCTAGCGAAAATGCGTCAATCAGCCAAATCGAGCTATCGTGTTTTGCACGTGTAGCACTCATGTAGACTCGGTCGCGGAGTATCAAAAACCTTTATTTTGTGCAAATGCATCGTTTTGCATCGTCAAAACTCGTTTGGCAACGATGCCGCTAGCGAAAATGCGTCAATCAGCCAAATCGAGCTATCGCGTTTTGCACGCGTAGCACTCATGTAGACTCGGTCGCCGAGTATCAAAAACCTTTATTTTGTGCAAATGCATCGTTTTACATCGTTAAAACTCGTTTAGCACCGATGCCGCGATCGAAAAAGCGTCGGTCAGCTAAATCGAGCCATCGCGTTTTGCGAGCGCTGCACGCATGTAAACTCGGTCTCCGAATGACAGAAACCTTTATTTTGTGCAAATGCATCGTTTTGCATCGTCAAAACTCGTTTGGCAACGATACTGCGAGCGAAAATGTGTTAATCAGCCAAATCGAGCTATCGCGTTTTGGGCGCGTGGCACCCATTTAAACTCGGTCGCCGAGTATCAAAAACCTTTCTTTTGTGCAAATGCATCCTTTTGCATCGTTAACACTCGTTTGGCACCGATGCCGCGAGCGAAAAAGCGTCAGTCAGCCAAATCGGGCCATCGCGTTTTGCGAGCGCTGCACGCATGTAAACTCGGTCTCCGAATGACAAAAACCTTTATTTTGTGCAAATGCATCGTTTTGCATCGTCAAAACTCGTTTGGCAACGATACTGCGAGCGAAAATGTGTTAATCAGCCAAATCGAGCTATCGCGTTTTGGGCGCGTGGCACCCATTTAAACTCGATCTCCGAATGTCAAAAACCTTAATTTTGTGCAAATGCATCGTTTTGCATCGTTAGAACTCGTTTGACACCGATGCCGCGAGCGAAAAAGCGTCAAACAGCCAAATCAAGCCATCTCGTTTTGCGAGCGCTGCACGCATGTAAACTCGATCTCCGAATGTCAAAAACCTTAATTTTGTTTAAATGCATCGTTGTGCATCGTCAAAACTCGTTTGGCAACGATGCCGCTAGCGAAAATGCGTCAATCAGCCAAATCAAGCTATTGCGTTCTGCGCGCGTGGCACCCATGTAAACTCGGTCGCCGAGTATCAAAAACCTTTATTTTGTGCAAATGCATCGTTTTGCATTGTTAAAACTCGTTTGGCACCGATGCTGCGAGCGAAAAAGCGTCAGTCAGCTAAATCGAGCCATCTCGTTTTGCGAGCAGTGCACGCATGTAAACTCGATCTCCGAATGTCAAAAATCTTAATTTTGTGCAAATGCATCGTTTTGCATCGTTAGGACTCGTTTGACACCGATGCCGGTAGCGAAAATGCGTCAATCAGCCAAATCGAGCTGTCGCGTTTTGCACGCGTAGCACTCATGTAGACTCGGTCGCCGAGTATCAAAAACCTTTAATTTGTGCAAATGCATCGTTTTACATCGTTAAAACTCGTTTGGCACCGATGCCGCGAGCGAAAAAGCGTCAGTTAGCCAAATCGAGCCATCGCGTTTTGCGAGCGCTGCACGCATGTAAACTCGGTCTCCGAATGACAAAAACCTTAATTTTGTTTAAATGCATCGTTTTGCATCGTCAAAACTCGTTTGGCAACGATGCCGCTAGCGAAAATGCGTCAATCAGCCAAATCGAGCTATCGCGTCTTGCACGCGTAGCACTCATGTAGACTCGGTCGCCGAGTATCAAAAACCTTTATTTTGTGCAAATGCATCGTTTTACATCGTTAAAACTCGTTTGGCACCGATGCCGCGATCGAAAAAGCGTCAGTCAGCCAAATCGAGCCATCGCGTTTTGCGAGCGCTGCACGCATGTAAACTCGGTCTCCGAATGACAAAAACCTTTATTTTGTGCAAATGCATCGTTTTGCATCGTCAAAACTCGTTTGGCAACGATACTGCGAGCGAAAATGTGTTAATCAGCCAAATCGAGCTATCGCGTTTTGGGCGCGTGGCACCCATTTAAACTCGATCTCCGAATGTCAAAAACCTTAATTTTGTGCAAAAACATCGTTTTGCATCGTTAAAACTCGTTTGACACCGATGCCGCGAGCGAAAAAGCGTCAAACAGCCAAATCAAGCCATCTCGTTTTGCGAGCACTGCACGCATGTAAACTCGATCTCCGAATGTCAAAAACCTTAAATTTGTTTAAATGCATCGTTGTGCATCGTCAAAACTCGTTTGGCAACGATGCCGCTAGCGAAAATGCGTCAATCAGCTAAATCAAGCTATTGCGTTCTGCGCGCGTGGCACCCATTTAAACTCGGTCGCCGAGTATCAAAAACCTTTCTTTTGTGCAAATGCATCCTTTTGCATCGTTAACACTCGTTTGGCACCGATGCCGCGAGCGAAAAAGCGTCAGTCAGCCGAATCGGGCCATCGCGTTTTGCGAGCGCTGCACGCATGTAAACTCGGTCTCCGAATGATAAAAACCTTAATTTTGTTTAAATGCATCGTTTTGCATCGTCAAAACTCGTTTGGCAACGATGCCGCTAGCGAAAATGCGTCAATCAGCCAAATCGAGCTATCGTGTTTTGCACGTGTAGCACTCATGTAGACTCGGTCGCGGAGTATCAAAAACCTTTATTTTGTGCAAATCATCGTTTTACATCGTTAAAACTCGTTTGGCACCGATGCCGCGAGCGAAAAAGCGTCAGTTAGCCAAATCGCGCCATCGCGTTTTGAGAGCGCTGCACGCATGTAAACTCGATCTCCGAATGTCAAAAACCTTAATTTTGGTTAAATGCATCGTTGTGCATCGTCAAAACTCGTTTGGCAACGATGCCGCTAGCGAAAATGCGTCAATAAGCCAAATCAAGCTATTGCGTTCTGCGCGCGTGGCACCCATGTAAACTCGGTCGCCGAGTATCAAAAACCTTTATTTTGTGCAAATGCATCGTTTTGCATTGTTAAAACTCGTTTGGCACCGATGCTGCGAGCGAAAAAGCGTCAATCAGCTAAATCGAGCCATCTCGTTTTGCGAGCGCTGCACGCATGTAAACTCGATCTCCGAATGTCAAAAACCTTAATTTTGTGCAAATGCATCGTTTTGCATCGTTAGGACTCGTTTGACACCGATGCCGCTAGCGAAAATGCGTCAATCAGCCAAATCGAGCTGTCGCGTTTTGCACGCGTAGCACTCATGTAGACTCGGTCGCCGAGTATCAAAAACCTTTAATTTGTGCAAATGCATCGTTTTGCATCGTCAAAACTCGTTTGGCAACGATACTGCGAGCGAAAATGAGTTAATCAGCCAAATCGATCTATCGCGTTTTGGGCGCGTGGCACCCATTTAAACTCGATCTCCGAATGTCAAAAACCTTAATTTTGTGCAAATGCATCGTTTTGCATCGTTAGAACTCGTTTGACACCGATGCCGCGAGCGAAAAAGCGTCAAACAGCCAAATCAAGCCATCTCGTTTTGCGAGCGCTGCACGCATGTAAACTCGATCTCCGAATGTCAAAAACCTTAATTTTGTTTAAATGCATCGTTGTGCATCGTCAAAACTCGTTTGGCACCGATGCCGCGATCGAAAAAGCGTCAGTCAGCCAAATCGAGCCATCGCGTTTTGCGAGCGCTGCACGCATGTAAACTCGGTCTCCGAATGACAAAAACCTTTATTTTGTGCAAATGCATCGTTTTGCATCGTCAAAACTCGTTTGGCAACGATACTGCGAGCGAAAATGTGTTAATCAGCCAAATCGAGCTATCGCGTTTTGGGCGCGTGGCACCCATTTAAACTCGGTCGCCGAGTATCAAAAACCTTTCTTTTGTGCAAATGCATCGTTTTGCATCGTTAACACTCGTTTGGCACCGATGCCGCGAGCGAAAAAGCGTCAGTCAGCCAAATCGGGCCATCGCGTTTTGCGAGCGCTGCACGCATGTAAACTCGGTCTCCGAATGATAAAAACCTTAATTTTGTTTAAATGCATCGTTTTGCGTCGTCAAAACTCGTTTGGCAACGATGCCGCTAGCGAAAATGCGTCAATCAGCGAAATCGAGCTATCGCGTTTTGCACGTGTAGCACTCATGTAGACTCGGTCGCGGAGTATCAAAAACCTTTATTTTGTTCAAATGCATCGTTTTACATCGTTAAAACTCGTTTGGCACCGATGCCGCGAGCGAAAAAGCGTCAGTTAGCCAAATCGAGCCATCGCGTTTTGTGAGCGCTGCACGCATGTAAACTCGGTCTCCGAATGTAAAAAACCGTAATTTTGTGCAAATGCATCGTTTTGCATCGTTAGAACTCGTTTGACACCGATGCCGCGAGCGAAAAAGCGTCAAACAGCCAAATCAAGCCATCTCGTTTTGCGATCGCTGCACGCATGTAAACTCGATCTCCGAATGTCAAAAACCTTAATTTTGTTTAAATGCATCGTTGTGCATCGTCAAAACTCGTTTGGCAACGATCCCGCTGGCGAAAATGCGTCAATCAGCCAAATCAAGCTATTGCGTTCTGCGCGCGTGGCACCCATGTAAACTCGGTCGCCGAATGTCAAAAACCTTAATTTTGTGCAAATGCATCGTTTTGCATCGTTAGGACTCGTTTGACACCGATGCCGGTAGCGAAAATGCGTCAATCAGCCAAATCGAGCTATCGTGTTTTGCACGTGTAGCACTCATGTAGACTCGGTCGCGGAGTATCAAAAACCTTTATTTTGTGCAAATGCATCGTTTTGCATCGTCAAAACTCGTTTGGCAACGATGCCGCTAGCGAAAATGCGTCAATCAGCCAAATCGAGCTATCGCGTTTTGCACGCGTAGCACTCATGTAGACTCGGTCGCCAAGTATCAAAAACCTTTATTTTGTGCAAATGCATCGTTTTACATCGTTAAAACTCGTTTGGCACCGATGCCGCGATCGAAAAAGCGTCAGTCAGCCAAATCGAGCCATCGCGTTTTGCGAGCGCTGCACGCATGTAAACTCGGTCTCCGAATGACAAAAACCTTTATTTTGTGCAAATGCATCGTTTTGCATCGTCAAAACTCGTTTGGCAACGATACTGCGAGCGAAAATGTGTTAATCAGCCAAATCGAGCTATCGCGTTTTGGGCGCGTGGCACCCATTTAAACTCGGTCGCCGAGTATCAAAAACCTTTCTTTTGTGCAAATGCATCCTTTTGCATCGTTAACACTAGTTTGGCACCGATGCCGCGAGCGAAAAAGCGTCAGTCAGCCAAATCGGGCCATCGCGTTTTGCGAGCGCTGCACGCATGTAAACTAGGTCTCCGAATGATAAAAACATTAATTTTGTTTAAATGCATCGTTTTTCATCGTCAAAACTCGTTTGGCAACGATGCCGCTAGCGAAAATGCGTCAATCAGCCAAATCGAGCTATCGTGTTTTGCACGTGTAGCACTCATGTAGACTCGGTCGCGGAGTATCAAAAACCTTTATTTTGTGCAAATGCATCGTTTTGCATCGTCAAAACTCGTTTGGCAACGATGCCGCTAGCGAAAATGCGTCAATCAGCCAAATCGAGCTATCGCGTTTTGCACGCGTAGCACTCATGTAGACTCGGTCGCCGAGTATCAAAAACCTTTATTTTGTGCAAATGCATCGTTTTACATCGTTGAAACTCGTTTGGCACCGATGCCGCGATCGAAAAAGCGTCAGTCAGCCAAATCGAGCCATCGCGTTTTGCGAGCGCTGCACGCATGTAAACTCGGTCTCCGAATGACAGAAACCTTTATTTTGTGCAAATGCATCGTTTTGCATCGTCAAAACTCGTTTGGCAACGATACTGCGAGCGAAAATGTGTTAATCAGCCAAATCGAGCTATCGCGTTTTGGGCGCGTGGCACCCATTTAAACTCGGTCGCCGAGTATCAAAAACCTTTCTTTTGTGCAAATGCATCCTTTTGCATCGTTAACACTCGTTTGGCACCGATGCCGCGAGCGAAAAAGCGTCAGTCAGTCAAATCGGGCCATCGCGTTTTGCGAGCGCTGCACGCATGTAAACTCGGTCTCCGAATGATAAAAACCTCAATTTTGTTTAAATGCATCGTTTTGCATCGTCAAAACTCATTTGGCAACGATGCCGCTAGCGAAAATGCGTCAATCAGCCAAATCGAGCTATCGTGTTTTGCACGTGTAGCACTCATGTAGACTCGGTCGCGGAGTATCAAAAACCTTTATTTTGTGCAAATGCATCGTTTTACATCGTTAAAACTCGTTTGGCACCGATGCCGCGAGCGAAAAAGCGTCAGTTAGCCAAATCGCGCCATCGCGTTTTGAGAGCGCTGCACGCATGTAAACTCGATCTCCGAATGTCAAAAACCTTAATTTTGGTTAAATGCATCGTTGTGCATCGTCAAAACTCGTTTGGCAACGATGCCGCTAGCGAAAATGCGTCAATAAGCCAAATCAAGCTATTGCGTTCTGCGCGCGTGGCACCCATGTAAACTCGGTCGCCGATTATCAAAAACCTTTATTTTGTGCAAATGCATCGTTTTGCATTGTTAAAACTCGTTTAGCACCGATGCTGCGAGCGAAAAAGCGTCAATCTGCTAAATCGAGCCATCTCGTTTTGCGAGCGCTGCACGCATGTAAACTCGATCTCCGAATGTCAAAAACCTTAATTTTGTGCAAATGCATCGTTTTGCATCGTTAGGACTCGTTTGACACCGATGCCGCTAGCGAAAATGCGTCAATCAGCCAAATCGAGCTGTCGCGTTTTGCACGCGTAGCACTCATGTAGACTCGGTCGCCGAGTATCAAAAACCTTTAATTTGTGCAAATGCATCGTTTTGCATCGTCAAAACTCGTTTGGCAACGATACTGCGAGCGAAAATGTGTTAATCAGCCAAATCGAGCTATCGCGTTTTGGGCGCGTGGCACCCATTTAAACTCGGTCGCCGAGTATCAAAAACCTTTATTTTATGCAAATGCATCGTTTTACATCGTTAAAACTCGTTTGGCACTGATGCCGCGAGCGAAAATGCGTCAGTCAGCCAAATCGAGCCATCGCGTTTTGCGAGCGCAGCACGCATGTAAACTCGGTCTCCGAATGACAAAAACTTTAATTTTGTGCAAATGCATCGTTTTGCATCGTCAAAACTCGTTTGGCAACGATACTGCGAGCGAAAATGAGTTAATCAGCCAAATCGATCTATCGCGTTTTGGGCGCGTGGCACCCATTTAAACTCGATCTCCGAATGTCAAAAACCTTAATTTTGTGCAAATGCATCGTTTTGCATCGTTAGAACTCGTTTGACACCGATGCCGCGAGCGAAAAAGCGTCAAACAGCCAAATCAAGCCATCTCGTTTTGCGAGCGCTGCACGCATGTAAACTCGATCTCCGAATGTCAAAAACCTTAATTTTGTTAAAATGCATCGTTGTTCATCGTCAAAACTCGTTTGGCAACGATGCCGCTAGCGAAAATGCGTCAATCAGCCAAATCAAGCTATTGCGTTCTGCGCGCGTGGCACCCATGTAAACTCGGTCGCCGAGTATCAAAAACCTTTATTTTGTGCAAATGCATCGTTTTGCATTGTTAAAACTCGTTTGGCACCGATGCTCCGAGCGAAAAAGCGTCAATCAGCTAAATCGAGCCATCTCGTTTTGCGAGCAGTGCACGCATGTAAACTCGATCTCCGAATGTCAAAAACCTTAATTTTGTGCAAATGGATCGTTTTGCATCGTTAGGACTCGTTTGACACCGATGCCGCTAGCGAAAATGCGTCAATCAGCCAAATCGAGCTGTCGCGTTTTGAACGCGTAGCACTCATGTAGACTCGGTCGCCGAGTATCAAAAACCTTTAATTTGTGCAAATGCATCGTTTTACATCGTTAAAACTCGTTTGGCACCGATGCCGCGAGCAAAAAAGCGTCAGTTAGCCAAATCGAGCCATCGCGTTTTGCGAGCGCTGCACGCATGTAAACTCGGTCTCCGAATGACAAAAACCTTTATTTTGTGCAAATGCATCGTTTTGCATCGTCAAAACTCGTTTGGCAACGATACTGCGAGCGAAAATGTGTTAATCAGCCAAATCGAGCTATCGCGTTTTGGGCGCGTGGCACCCATTTAAACTCGATCTCCGAATGTCAAAAACCTTAATTTTGTGCAAATGCATCGTTTTGCATCGTTAGAACTCGTTTGACACCGATGCCGCGAGCGAAAAAGCGTCAAACAGCCAAATCAAGCCATCTCGTTTTGCGAGCGCTGCACGCATGTAAACTCGATCTCCGAATGTCAAAAACCTTAAATTTGTTTAAATGCATCGTTGTGCATCGTCAAAACTCGTTTGGCAACGATGCCGCTAGCGAAAATGCGTCAATCAGCTAAATCAAGCTATTGCGTTCTGCGCGCGTGGCACCCATGTAAACTCGGTCGCCGAGTATCAAAAACCTTTATTTTGTGCAAATGCATCGTTTTACATCGTTAAAACTCGTTTGGCACCGATGCCGCGAGCGAAAAAGCGTCAGTCAGCCAAATCGAGCCATCGCGTTTTGCGAGCGCTGCACGCATGTAAACTCGGTCTCCGAATGTAAAAAACCGTAATTTTGTGCAAATGCATCGTTTTGCATCGTTAGAACTCGTTTGACACCGATGCCGCGAGCGAAAAAGCGTCAAACAGCCAAATCAAGCCATCTCGTTTTGCGAGCGCTGCACGCATGTAAACTCGATCTCCGAATGTCAAAAACCTTAATTTTGTTTAAATGCATCGTTGTGCATCGTCAAAACTCGTTTGGCAACGATGCCGCTAGCGAAAATGCGTCAATCAGCCAAATCAAGCTATTGCGTTCTGCGCGCGTGGCACCCATGTAAACTCGGACGCCGAGTATCAAAAACCTTTATTTTGTGCAAATGCATCGTTTTGCATTGTTAAAACTCGTTTGGCACCGATGCTGCGAGCGAAAAAGCGTCAGTCAGCTAAATCGAGCCATCTCGTTTTGCGAGCAGTGCACGCATGTAAACTCGATCTCCGAATGTCAAAAACCTTAATTTTGTGCAAATGCATCGTTTTGCATCGTTAGGACTCGTTTGACACCGATGCCGGTAGCGAAAATGCGTCAATCAGCCAAATCGAGCTGTCGCGTTTTGCACGCGTAGCACTCATGTAGACTCGGTCGCCGAGTATCAAAAACCTTTAATTTGTGCAAATGCATCGTTTTACATCGTTAAAACTCGTTTGGCACCGATGCCGCGAGCGAAAAAGCGTCAGTTAGCCAAATCGAGCCATCGCGTTTTGCGAGCGCTGCACGCATGTAAACTCGATCTCCGAATGACAAAAACCTTTATTTTGTGCAAATGCATCGTTTTGCATCGTCAAAACTCGTTTGGCAACGATACTGCGAGCGAAAATGAGTTAATCAGCCAAATCGATCTATCGCGTTTTGGGCGCGTGGCACCCATTTAAACTCGATCTCCGAATGTCAAAAACCTTAATTTTGTGCAAATGCATCGTTTTGCATCGTTAGAACTCGTTTGACACCGATGCCGCGAGCGAAAAAGCGTCAAACAGCCAAATCAAGCCATCTCGTTTTGCGAGCGCTGCACGCATGTAAACTCGATCTCCGAATGTCAAAAACCTTAATTTTGTTTAAATGCATCGTTGTGCATCGTCAAAACTCGTTTGGCAACGATGCCGCTAGCGAAAATGCGTCAATCAGCCAAATCAAGCTATTGCGTTCTGCGCGCGTGGCACCCATGTAAACTCGGTCGCCGAGTATCAAAAACCTTTATTTTATGCAAATGCATCGTTTTACATCGTTAAAACTCGTTTGGCACTGATGCCGCGAGCGAAAATGCGTCAGTCAGCCAAATCGAGCCATCGCGTTTTGCGAGCGCAGCACGCATGTAAACTCGGTCTCCGAATGACAAAAACCTTAATTTTGTGCAAATGCATCGTTTTGCATCGTCAAAACTCGTTTGGCAACGACACTTCGAGCGAAAATGAGTTAATCAGCCAAATCGAGCTATCGCGTTTTGGGCGCGTGGCACCCATTTAAACTCGGTCGCCGAGTATCAAAAACCTTTATTTTGTGCAAATGCATCGTTTTACATCGTTAAAACTTGTTTGGCACCGATGCCGCGAGCGAAAAAGTGTCAGTCAGCCAAATCGAGCCATCGCGTTTTGCGAGCGCTGCACGCATGTAAACTCGGTCTCCGAATGACAAAAACCTTTATTTTGTGCAAATGCATCGTTTTGCATCGTCAAAACTCGTTTGGCAACGATACTGCGAGCGAAAATGTGTTAATCAGCCAAATCGAGCTATCGCGTTTTGGGCGCGTGGCACCCATTTAAACTCGGTCGCCGAGTATCAAAAACCTTTCTTTTGTGCAAATGCATCGTTTTGCATCGTTAACACTCGTTTGGCACCGAAGCCGCGAGCGAAAAAGCGTCAGTCAGCCAAATCGGGCCATCGCGTTTTGCGAGCGCTGCACGCATGTAAACTCGGTCTCCGAATGATAAAAACCTTAACTTTGTTTAAATGCATCGTTTTGCATCGTCAAAACTCGTTTGGCAACGATGCCGCTAGCGAAAATGCGTCAATCAGCCAAATCGAGCTATCGCGTTTTGCACGTGTAGCACTCATGTAGACTGGGTCGCGGAGTATCAAAAACCTTTATTTTGTGCAAATGCATCGTTTTACATCGTTAAAACTCGTTTGGCACCGATGCCGCGAGCGAAAAAGCGTCAGTTAGCCAAATCGAGCCATCGCGTTTTGCGAGCGCTGCACGCATGTAAACTCGATCTCCGAATGTCAAAAACCTTAATTTTGTGCAAATGCATCGTTTTGCATCGTTAGAACTCGTTTGACACCGATGCCGCGAGCGAAAAAGCGTCAAACAGCCAAATCAAGCCATCTCGTTTTGCGAGCGCTGCACGCATGTAAACTCGATCTCCGAATGTCAAAAACCTTAAATTTGTTTAAATGCATCGTTGTGCATCGTCAATACTCGTTTGGCAACGATGCCGCTAGCGAAAATGCGTCAATCAGCTAAATCAAGCTATTGCGTTCTGCGCGCGTGGCACCCATGTAAACTCGGTCGCCGAGTATCAAAAACCTTTATTGTGTGCAAATGCATCGTTTTACATCGTTAAAACTCGTTTGGCACCGATGCCGCGAGCGAAAAAGCGTCAGTCAGCCAAATCGGGCCATCGCGTTTTGCGAGCGCTGCACGCATGTAAACTCGGTCTCCGAATGATAAAAACCTTAATTTTGTTTAAATGCATCGTTTTGCATCGTCAAAACTTGTTTGGCAACGATGCCGCTAGCGAAAATGCGTCAATCAGCCAAATCAAGCTATTGCGTTCTGCGCGCGTGGCACCCATGTAAACTCGGTCGCCGAGTATCAAAAACCTTTATTTTATGCAAATGCATCGTTTTGCATCGTTAACACTCGTTTGGCACCGAAGCCGCGAGTGAAAAAGCGTCAGTCAGCCAAATCGGGCCATCGCGTTTTGCGAGCGCTGCACGCATGTAAACTCGGTCTCCGAATGATAAAAACCTTAACTTTGTTTAAATGCATCGTTTTGCATCGTCAAAACTCGTTTGGCAACGATGCCGCTAGCGAAAATGCGTCAATCAGCCAAATCGAGCTATCGCGTTTTGCACGTGTAGCACTCATGTAGACTGGGTCGCGGAGTATCAAAAACCTTTATTTTGTGCAAATGCATCGTTTTACATCGTTAAAACTCGTTTGGCACCGATGCCGCGAGCGAAAAAGCGTCAGTTAGCCAAATCGAGCCATCGCGTTTTGCGAGCGCTGCACGCATGTAAACTCGATCTCCGAATGTCAAAAACCTTAATTTTGTGCAAATGCATCGTTTTGCATCGTTAGAACTCGTTTGACACCGATGCCGCGAGCGAAAAAGCGTCAAACAGCCAAATCAAGCCATCTCGTTTTGCGAGCGCTGCACGCATGTAAACTCGATCTCCGAATGTCAAAAACCTTAAATTTGTTTAAATGCATCGTTGTGCATCGTCAATACTCGTTTGGCAACGATGCCGCTAGCGAAAATGCGTCAATCAGCTAAATCAAGCTATTGCGTTCTGCGCGCGTGGCACCCATGTAAACTCGGTCGCCGAGTATCAAAAACCTTTATTGTGTGCAAATGCATCGTTTTACATCGTTAAAACTCGTTTGGCACCGATGCCGCGAGCGAAAAAGCGTCAGTCAGCCAAATCGGGCCATCGCGTTTTGCGAGCGCTGCACGCATGTAAACTCGGTCTCCGAATGATAAAAACCTTAATTTTGTTTAAATGCATCGTTTTGCATCGTCAAAACTTGTTTGGCAACGATGCCGCTAGCGAAAATGCGTCAATCAGCCAAATCGAGCTATCGCGTTTTGCACGCGTAGCACTCATGTAGACTCGGTCGCCGAGTATCAAAAACCTTTATTTTGTGCAAATGCATCGTTTTACATCGTTAAAACTCGTTTGGCACCGATGCCGCGATCGAAAAAGCGTCAGTCAGCCAAATCGAGCCATCGCGTTTTGCGAGCGCTGCACGCATGTAAACTCGGTCTCCGAATGACAAAAACCTTTATTTTGTGCAAATGCATCGTTTTGCATTGTCAAAACTCGTTTGGCAACGATACTGCGAGCAAAAATGTGTTAATCAGCCAAATCGAGCTATCGCGTTTTGGGCGCGTGGCACCCATTTAAACTCGGTCGCCGAGTATCAAAAACCTTTCTTTTGTGCAAATGCATCGTTTTGCATCGTTAACACTCGTTTGGCACCGATGCCGCGAGCGAAAAAGCGTCAGTCAGCCAAATCGGGCCATCGCGTTTTGCGAGCGCTGCACGCATGTAAACTCGGTCTCCAAATGATAAAAACCTTAATTTTGTTTAAATGCATCGTTTTGCATCGTCAAAACTCGTTTGGCAACGATGCCGCTGGCGAAAATGCGTCAATCAGCCAAATCGAGCTGTCGCGTTTTGCACGCGTAGCACTCATGTAGACTCGGTCGCCGAGTATCAAAAACCTTTAATTTGTGCAAATGCATCGTTTTACATCGTTAAAACTCGTTTGGCACCGATGCCGCGAGCGAAAAAGCGTCAGTTAGCCAAATCGAGCCATCGCGTTTTGCGAGTGCTGCACGCATGTAAACTCGGTCTCCGAATGACAAAAACCTTAATTTTGTTTAAATGCATCGTTTTGCATCGTCAAAACTCGTTTGGCAACGATGCCGCTAGCGAAAATGCGTCAATCAGCCAAATCGAGCTATCGCGTTTTGCACGCGTAGCACTCATGTAGACTCGGTCGCCGAGTATCAAAAACCTTTATTTTGTGCAAATGCATCGTTTTACATCGTTAAAACTCGTTTGGCACCGATGCCGCGATCGAAAAAGCGTCAGTCAGCCAAATCGAGCCATCGCGTTTTGCGAGCGCTGCACGCATGTAAACTCGGTCTCCGAATGACAAAAACCTTTATTTTGTGCAAATGCATCGTTTTGCATCGTCAAAACTCGTTTGGCAACGATACTGCGAGCGAAAATGTGTTAATCAGCCAAATCGAGCTATCGCGTTTTGGGCGCGTGGCACCCATTGAAACTCGATCTCCGAATGTCAAAAACCTTAATTTTGTGCAAAAACATCGTTTTGCATCGTTAAAACTCGTTTGACACCGATGCCGCGAGCGAAAAAGCGTCAAACAGCCAAATCAAGCCATCTCGTTTTGCGAGCGCTGCACGCATGTAAACTCGATCTCCGAATGTCAAAAACCTTAAATTTGTGTTGAAGTAATTTGTTTTTATCGAGCGCGATTACAGCGACTCTTCGCGATTCTTCTGTGATTCCAATACTTCCTTAGCAACGCTCGCTGTTCTTGCTTGTTATTTATTTTTCCCGATCCTTCACTTCTCTCAAATGTGACTGCTCGATATGTACTCAGTTCTTTCACAATAAATATATCGCCCTATTAATCATACATCCTACGTGGAAATCTTTTGCGGCTGCCTGATTCTAACAGGTTATGGGCCCAGACAAATAGTATGAGAAATAGTTTGGTGACAAAGTGATAAATAAAATGTGAAAACTGCGAAACCTGAGAGACAGACAATATCGAGGTTATCTCCCCGCCCCCGTGCAATCGTGGAAAATATAGCCGAGAAAATGGAAAACGAACTGTCGAGAGTCACGAGGCTTAAGAGCATCGATAATTGGAGCATCTGGAAATTCCAGGTAAGAGTTCTCCTCAACTCGCACGGAGCATTGAACGTCGCGTTGGGAACGGACGTAAAACCGATAGTTCTTGCCGAAGCTGAAAATGAGGCGGCACGAGCTGCACATACGAAAGAGGTTGAGAAATGGAACAAGTCCGATGCAACAGCACAGAAGATCATCGTCACGACAATCGGAGATCAGCCAACGCTTCACATCATTAACTGCACGACTGCCGCGGAGATGTGGCTGAAACTCTCGTCGATTTATGAGCAGAAATCGGAAGCGAGCGTGCATATGTTGCAGCAAAATTGGTACAATGCGACGAAGAAATCATCTGACAACATAGCAACGCATATCGCCAAACTTGAGGACATCGCGCACAGGCTCAAGCTCATGGGCGAAGAGATCTCCGATTCGATGATCATTACGAAGATTATCATGACTCTACCCGCAAGCTATCGTCATTTTGTCAGCGCGTGGGAATCAGCTCCAGCGGGAGAACGCAAACTCGACAACTTGAAAGCACGACTCATGACGGAAGAATCGAGGAACACGTCACAGGAAGATAAAAACGGAAACGCACTGTTGACGGATACGCAACGAGGGAATTCGAGACGAGGACGAGGTGGTAGTCGAGGCGGACGAGGCGGAACTTCGAGAGGATTCTCGGGACCTGGAAAGTGTTACGGATGCTGTGAGGCCGGACACTTTGCCAGAGATTGCTCGCAACGTAAAGGAGGCGACCATCACGAAGGATCAGCAGGTTTCAACAGCACCTCAAGGAAGAAGTTGCACGGCGAAGGTCTGTTGAGTGTAGCACTCACTACAGAAATCGAACAGCCTGTTCGAGACTCAGGCTGGTTCCTCGACTCAGGCGCTAGCGATCATATGTCCAACCGAAAAGATTGGTTTGCGACGTATGAACCTTTCGACGAAGCTATGCCAGTACGCATAGGTGATGGAGGATTCATCGAAGCCCACGGGAAAGGAAGCATTAATGTCCTCATGTTCAACGGAGAAGAATGGAATAAAAACCACCTCGTCGACGTACTATACGTACCCAAATTAAAATTCAATTTATTCTCTGTCGGTTCGGCTCTAGATAAAAATCTCAAGATGCACTCGACTGACGCATCTTGTGAGCTGGTGAAGGACGGTCGAGTCATTGCTACAGGAGTTCGTCAAGGAAAAATGTACGCAATGCAGTTTGAAATCGCCGAGCCGAAGTTGTCGAGATGGAGATGCAATCCACCGCAAGCGTTCGTATCGTCGAAGGATACACCGAAGGATTGGCATGAGAAGTTAGCGCATCAGAACTTGAGACACGTGAGAAATATTCTCGAAAAGTTTCAGATTCCGATAACAGGCAAAAAAAATCCATTTTGCGAGGCATGCACCATGGGAAAAATGCACCGGCTCCCTTTTCACGAAAGCGACTCGAGATCGAAGAATATCGGCGAGATAATACACGCCGATCTTTGCGGCCCGATGCCGACAGAATCGCTCGGCGGCTCGCGGTATTATCTCCTTCTAAAGGATGATTACTCGCATTACCGTACCGTAAATTTCATTGCGAGCAAAGCCGAGACAACGGAATGCGTCGAAAAATTTCTCAAGAAGGCCGAGAAACAGTGTCCGAACGGAGTACGAGTCCTTCGCACAGATAATGGTTTGGAATTCGTCAACAACGAGATGAAGCAGTTAACGGATAGACTCGGCGTGCGACACCAGCGCACGGTAACGTACACGCCAGAGCAAAACGGATCAGCAGAGAGAGACAATCGGACGCTGAAAGAAGCAGGACGCACATTGATGCTCGCCGGTGGATTTAAAGCAGAGTTCTGGGCGGAGGCAATTAACACAGCTGTCGAGACACTTAATCGCACCGGAACGAGCAGCGTAAAGGGAAGCACACCGTCGGAGCTTTGGTTTCAGCGAAAGCCAAATCTGAAAGATTTGCACGTCTTCGGCGAGGAGGTATTCGTCCACATACCGAAAGAAAAGCGGAAAGCACTGGATGCCAAAGCGAGAAAGGGCTATTTCGTCGGATACGGGGACGAGATCAAGGGATACCGCGTGTGGTTTTCAGACAACAACAAGATTGAGACAGCGAGAGACGTTATTTTCTCAGGAAAATCTAACGGAATGATTGCGCCGAGCGAGCGCGACGACGAGGATATATGGCTGGGGGACGAACACTCCCTGAGTTATCATGAAGACTCCGATGCTGAAAACGAACCGATAGGACGCGACGATGAACAGGAAGTTCAGCAGGAAGACAACGAAGAAGAACCTCAACAAGATGCGCCGGCTGTCGAGGAAGCACCACCAGCAGCAGCGGAAGAATCAGTAGATAACAACGAGAGAGATCAGGCACTAAACGAAACGTACGGACTTCGAGACAGGAGAACATTACAACAACCTAACAGATATCGAGACTTCATCACCAATCTGTTCCTAGCTGAGAGCCAGGAGCCTCTTTCGTACCGTGAAGCAATGCAGAGCGACCAGAAAATGCAGTGGAAGCAAGCAATGGATGAGGAGTTCGAATCTCTCACGAAGAATTGTGTTTGGGATCTCGTAAAAGCCCCGGAAAATGTGAAACTTATCGACTGCAAGTGGACGTACAAGTTGAAACGAGATGAAAAAGGAAACGTTAAGCGACACAAGGCGAGACTCGTTGCACGAGGTTTTCTACAGAGAGAAGGCATAGATTATCAGGAGACGCACAGTCCAGTCGTTCGTTTTGACTCGATCCGCGCTATGCTGGCCGTGGCGGCGTCTGAGCGCATGCATATCAAGCAATTCGACGTCAAGACCGCCTTCTTGTACGGAAATATAGACGAAGAAATATACATGCAGCAGCCGGAGGGGTACGGCGATACATCTGGAAAAGTATGCAAGCTGAAACGAAGCTTGTATGGCCTAAAACAATCCTCTCGGTGTTGGAACCGCCGTTTCACGGATTTCCTCAAGAAATTCAGTTTGAAAGCAACAGATGCCGATGCGTGCGTGTTCGTGAGCCAAAACAGAAGTCAAAGCCTAATTTTGGCTATATATATAGACGACGGACTCATTATTGCGAAGGATCAATCTCTCATCGACAAACTTCTCGCGCACCTCAAGACTGAATTTGAAATCACTCACAGCGATGTGAATTTGTACCTGGGAATGAATATAGAGCGAGAAGCCGATGGATCGATCTTTCTTCACCAAGAAACATACGCAAGAAGAGTTCTGGAACGGTTCAGAGTAGAAGATGCTAACCCTGTGGCAATTCCAGCAGATCCAAACCAAGAACTATGCTCACCTGAGCAAGCGGGAGACCTGCAGGACATCACCACCGCACCGTACCGAGAAGCCGTCGGGAGCTTAATGTACTTGTCCATAGCCACAAGACCCGATATTACGTTCGCCGTAAATCAAGCCAGTAAATTCCTCGAGAACCCGACGACGGTACACTGGAAGGCCGTCAAGAGGATTTTGAAGTATTTGAAAGGCACGATTAACCACGGAATTCACTTCAAATGTGACGAAACGAGGAAGTTGCTCGCGTACAGCGATTCAGATTACGCGGGAGACCTTCAGACACGTCGTTCGACAACTGGATACGTTCTGAAACTCGCTTCCGGAACGATTTCATGGAATTCGCAAAGACAACAATCCGTAGCGTTATCAACAACGGATGCAGAGTATATGGCCGCGTGCCAGGCCGCGAAGGAGATAGCTTGGATGAAAAGACTCGTCAAGGAGCTACTAAACATAAATGATATTTCGACGACACTCTTCATGGACAACCAGAGTGCCATAAGCTTGATAAAGAACCCGGTCTTTCACAAGCGAGTGAAGCATATCGACGTGAGATTCCATTACATCCGAGAGAAGTATGCTGAGAAAGACTTCGACCTGGAATATGTACCATCAAAGGAGCAGCACGCAGATATTCTAACGAAGCCGCTGACACGACTGCTGCACAAATATCACCGCGAGGCGCTTGGAGTCAACACGAAGAATCATCCTCGACAGGACGGTTGAGGAAACTTAGAACAAAACCATAAAATCAAAGCGGGAGTGTTGAAGTAATTTGTTTTTATCGAGCGCGATTACAGCGACTCTTCGCGATTCTTCTGTGATTCCAATACTTCCTTAGCAACGCTCGCTGTTCTTGCTTGTTATTTATTTTTCCCGATCCTTCACTTCTCTCAAATGTGACTGCTCGATATGTACTCAGTTCTTTCACAATAAATATATCGCCCTATTAATCATACATCCTACGTGGAAATCTTTTGCGGCTGCCTGATTCTAACAATTTGTTTGAATGCATCGTTGTGCATCGTCAAAACTCGTTTGGCAACGATGCCGCTAGCGAAAATGCGTTAATCAGCTAAATCAAGCTATTGCGTTCTGCGCGCGTGGCACCCATGTAAACTCGGTCGCCGAGTATCAAAAACCTTTATTTTGTGCAAATGCATCGTTTTACATCGTTAAAACTCGTTTGGGACCGATGCCGCGAGCGAAAAAGCGTCAGTCAGCCAAATCGGGCCATCGCGTTTTGCGAGCGCTGCACGCATGTAAACTCGGTCTCCGAATGACAAAAACCTTAATTTTGTGCAAATGCATCGTTTTGCATCGTCAAAACTCGTTTGGCAACGATACTGCGAGCGAAAATGAGTTAATCAGCCAAACCGATCTATCGCGTTTTGGGCGCGTGGCACCCATTTAAACTCGATCTCCGAATGTCAAAAACCTTAATTTTGTGCAAATACATCGTTTTGCATCGTTAGAACTCGTTTGACACCGATGCCGCGAGCGAAAAAGCGTCAAACAGCCAAATCAAGCCATCTCGTTTTGCGAGCGCTGCACGCATGTAAACTCGATCTCCGAATGTCAAAAACCTTAAATTTGTTTAAATGCATCGTTGTGCATCGTCAAAACTCGTTTGGCAACGATGCCGCTAGCGAAAATGCGTCAATCAGCCAAATCAAGCTATTGCGTTCTGCGCGCGTGGCACCCATGTAAACTCGGTCGCCGAGTATCAAAAATCTTTATTTTGTGCAAATGCATCGTTTTACATCGTTAAAACTCGTTTGGCACCGATGCCACGAGCGAAAAAGCGTCAGTTAGCCAAATCGAGCCATCGCGTTTTGCGAGCGCTGCACGCATGTAAACTCGGTCTCCGAATGTAAAAAACCGTAATTTTGTGCAAATGCATCGTTTTGCATCGTTAGAACTTGTTTGCCACCGATGCACGAGCAAAAAAACGTCTAACAGCCGAATCGAGCTATCGCGCTTTGCACGCCTAGCACTCATGGAGACTCGGTCGCCGAGTATCAAAAACCTTTATTTTATGCAAATGCATCGTTTTACATCGTTAAAACTCGTTTGGCACTGATGCCGCGAGCGAAAATGCGTCAGTCAGCCAAATCGAGCCATCGCGTTTTGCGAGCGCAGCACGCATGTAAACTCGGTCTCCGAATGACAAAAACTTTAATTTTGTGCAAATGCATCGTTTTGCATCGTCAAAACTCGTTTGGCAACGATACTGCGAGCGAAAATGAGTTAATCAGCCAAATCGATCTATCGCGTTTTGGGCGCGTGGCACCCATTTAAACTCGATCTCCGAATGTCAAAAACCTTAATTTTGTGCAAATGCATCGTTTTGCATCGTTAGAACTCGTTTGACACCGATGCCGCGAGCGAAAAAGCGTCAAACAGCCAAATCAAGCCATCTCGTTTTGCGAGCGCTGCACGCATGTAAACTCGATCTCCGAATGTCAAAAACCTTAATTTTGTTTAAATGCATCGTTGTTCATCGTCAAAACTCGTTTGGCAACGATGCCGCTAGCGAAAATGCGTCAATCAGCCAAATCAAGCTATTGCGTTCTGCGCGCGTGGCACCCATGTAAACTCGGTCGCCGAGTATCAAAAACCTTTATTTTGTGCAAATGCATCGTTTTGCATTGTTAAAACTCGTTTGGCACCGATGCTGCGAGCGAAAAAGCGTCAATCAGCTAAATCGAGCCATCTCGTTTTGCGAGCAGTGCACGCATGTAAACTCGATCTCCGAATGTCAAAAACCTTAATTTTGTGCAAATGGATCGTTTTGCATCGTTAGGACTCGTTTGACACCGATGCCGCTAGCGAAAATGCGTCAATCAGCCAAATCGAGCTGTCGCGTTTTGAACGCGTAGCACTCATGTAGACTCGGTCGCCGAGTATCAAAAACCTTTAATTTGTGCAAATGCATCGTTTTACATCGTTAAAACTCGTTTGGCACCGATGCCGCGAGCGAAAAAGCGTCAGTTAGCCAAATCGAGCGATCGCGTTTTGCGAGCGCTGCACGCATGTAAACTCGGTCTCCGAATGACAAAAACCTTAATTTTGTTTAAATGCATCGTTTTACATCGTTAAAACTCGTTTGGCACCGATGCCGCGATCGAAAAAGCGTCAGTCAGCCAAATCGAGCCATCGCGTTTTGCGAGCGCTGCACGCATGTAAACTCGGTCTCCGAATGACAAAAACCTTTATTTTGTGCAAATGCATCGTTTTGCATCGTCAAAACTCGTTTGGCAACGATACTGCGAGCGAAAATGAGTTAATCAGCCAAATCGAGCTATCGCGTTTTGGGCGCGTGGCAACCATTTAAACTCGGTCGCCGAGTATCAAAAACCTTTAATTTGTGCAAATGCATCGTTTTACATCGTTAAAACTCGTTTGGCACCGATGCCGAGAGCGAAAAAGCGTCAGTTAGCCAAATCGAGCCATCGCGTTTTGCGAGCGCTGCACGCATGTAAACTCGGTCTCCGAATGACAAAAACCTTAATTTTGTTTAAATGCATCGTTTTGCATCGGCAAAACTTGTTTGGAAACGATGCCGCTAGCGAAAATGCGTCAATCAGCCAAATCGAGCTATCGCGTTTTGCACGCGTAGCACTCATGTAGACTCGGTCGCCGAGTATCAAAAACCTTTATTTTATGCAAATGCATCGTTTTACATCGTTAAAACTCGTTTGGCACTGATGCCGCGAGCGAAAATGCGTCAGTCAGCCAAATCGAGCCATCGCGTTTTGCGAGCGCAGCACGCATGTAAAATCGGTCTCCGAATGACAAAAACTTTAATTTTGTGCAAATGCATCGTTTTGCATCGTCAAAACTCGTTTGGCAACGATACTGCGAGCGAAAATGTGTTAATCAGCCAAATCGAGCTATCGCGTTTTGGGCGCGTGGCACCCATTTAAACTCGATCTCCGAATGTCAAAAACCTTAATTTTGTGCAAATGCATCGTTTTGCATCGTTAAGCCATCTCGTTTTGCTAGCGCTGCACGCATGTAAACTCGATCTCCGAATGTCAAAAACCTTAATTTTGTGCAAATGCATCGTTTTGCATCGTTAAGCCATCTCGTTTTGCTAGCGCTGCACGCATGTAAACTCGATCTCCGAATGTCAAAAACCTTAATTTTGTTTAAATGCATCGTTGTTCATCGTCAAAACTCGTTTGGCAACGATGCCGCTAGCGAAAATGCGTCAATCAGCCAAATCAAGCTATTGCGTTCTGCGCGCGTGGCACCCATGTAAACTCGGTCGCCGAGTATCAAAAACCTTTATTTTGTGCAAATGCATCGTTTTGCATTGTTAAAACTCGTTTGGCACCGATGCTGCGAGCGAAAAAGCGTCAATCAGCTAAATCGAGCCATCTCGTTTTGCGAGCAGTGCACGCATGTAAACTCGATCTCCGAATGTCAAAAACCTTAATTTTGTGCAAATGGATCGTTTTGCATCGTTAGGACTCGTTTGACACCGATGACGCTAGCGAAAATGCGTCAATCAGCCAAATCGAGCTGTCGCGTTTTGAACGCGTAGCACTCATGTAGACTCGGTCGCCGAGTATCAAAAACCTTTAATTTGTGCAAATGCATCGTTTTACATCGTTAAAACTCGTTTGGCACCGATGCCGCGAGCGAAAAAGCGTCAGTCAGCCAAATTGAGCCATCGCGTTTTGCGAGCGCTGCACGCATGTAAACTCGGTCTCCGAATGACAAAAACCTTAATTTTGTTTAAATGCATCGTTTTGCATCGTCAAAACTTGTTTGGCAACGATGCCGCTAGCGAAAATGCGTCAATCAGCCAAATCGAGCTATCGCGTTTTGCACGCGTAGCACTCATGTAGACTCGGTCGCCGAGTATCAAAAACCTTTATTTTGTGCAAATGCATCGTTTTACATCGTTAAAACTCGTTTGGCACCGATGCCGCGATCGAAAAAGCGTCAGTCAGCCAAATCGAGCCATCGCGTTTTGCGAGCGCTGCACGCATGTAAACTCGGTCTCCGAATGACAAAAACCTTTATTTTGTGCAAATGCATCGTTTTGCATCGTCAAAACTCGTTTGGCAACGATACTGCGAGCGAAAATGTGTTAATCAGCCAAATCGAGCTATCGCGTTTTGGGCGCGTGGCACCCATTTAAACTCGGTCGCCGAGTATCAAAAACCTTTCTTTTGTGCAAATGCATCGTTTTGCATCGTTAACACTCGTTTGGCACCGATGCCGCGAGCGAAAAAGCGTCAGTCAGCCAAATCGGGCCATCGCGTTTTGCGAGCGCTGCACGCATGTAAACTCGGTCTCCGAATGATAAAAACCTTAATTTTGTTTAAATGCATCGTTTGCATCGTCAAAACTCGTTTGGGCAACGATGCCGCTAGCGAAAATGCGTCAATCAGCCAATCGAGCTATCGCGTTTTGCACGTGTAGCACTCATGTAGACTCGGTCGCGGAGTATCAAAAACCTTTATTTTGTGCAAATGCATCGTTTTACATCGTTAAAACTCGTTTGGCACCGAAGCCGCGAGCGAAAAAGCGTCAGTTAGCCAAATCGAGCCATCGCGTTTTGCGAGCGCTGCACGCATGTAAACTCGGTCTCCGAATGTAAAAAACCGTAATTTTGTGCAAATGCATCGTTTTGCATCGTTAGAACTCGTTTGACACCGATGCCGCGAGCGAAAAAGCGTAAAACAGCAAAATCAAGCCATCTCGTTTTGCGAGCGCTGCACGCATGTAAACTCGATCTCCGAATGTCAAAAACCTTAATTTTGTTTAAATGCATCGTTGTGCATCGTCAAAACTCGTTTGACAACGATGCCGCTAGCGAAAATGCGTCAATCAGCCAAATCAAGCTATTGCGTTCTGCGCGCGTGGCACCCATGTAAACTCGGTCGCCGAGTATCAAAAACCTTTATTTTGTGCAAATGCATCGTTTTGCATTGTTAAAACTCGTTTGGCACCGATGCTGCGAGCGAAAAAGCGTCAGTCAGCTAAATCGAGCCATCTCGTTTTGCGAGCAGTGCACGCATGTAAACTCGATCTCCGAATGTCAAAAACCTTAATTTTGTGCAAATGCATCGTTTTGCATCGTTAGGACTCGTTTGACACCGATGCCGGTAGCGAAAATGCGTCAATCAGCCAAATCGAGCTGTCGCGTTTTGCACGCGTAGCACTCATGTAGACTCGGTCGCCGAGTATCAAAAACCTTAATTTTGTTTAAATGCATCGTTTTGCATCGGCAAAACTTGTTTGGCAACGATGCCGCTAGCGAAAATGCGTCAATCAGCCAAATCGAGCTATCGCGTTTTGCACGCGTAGCACTCATGTAGACTCGGTCGCCGAGTATCAAAAACCTTTATTTTGTGCAAATGCATCGTTTTACATCGTTAAAACTTGTTTGGCACCGATGCCGCGATCGAAAAAGCGTCAGTCAGCCAAATCGAGCCATCGCGTTTTGCGAGCGCTGCACGCATGTAAACTCGGTCTCCGAATGACAAAAACCTTTATTTTGTGCAAATGCATCGTTTTGCATCGTCAAAACTCGTTTGGCAACGATACTGCGAGCGAAAATGTGTTAATCAGCCAAATCGAGCTATCGCGTTTTGGACGCGTGGCACCCATTTAAACTCGATCTCCGAATGTCAAAAACCTTAATTTTGTGCAAATGCATCGTTTTGCATCGTTAGAACTCGTTTGACACCGATGCCGCGAGCGAAAAAGCGTCAAACAGCCAAATCAAGCTATCTCGTTTTGCGAGCGCTGCACGCATGTAAACTCGATCTCCGAATGTCAAAAACCTTAATTTTGTTTAAATGCATCGTTGTTCATCGTCAAAACTCGTTTGGCAACGATGCCGCTAGCGAAAATGCGTCAATCAGCCAAATCAAGCTATTGCGTTCTGCGCGCGTGGCACCCATGTAAACTCGGTCGCCGAGTATCAAAAACCTTTATTTTGTGCAAATGCATCGTTTTGCATTGTTAAAACTCGTTTGGCACCGATGCTGCGAGCGAAAAAGCGTCAATCAGCTAAATCGAGCCATCTCGTTTTGCGAGCAGTGCACGCATGTAAACTCGATCTCCGAATGTCAAAAACCTTAATTTTGTGCAAATGGATCGTTTTGCATCGTTAGGACTCGTTTGACACCGATGACGCTAGCGAAAATGCGTCAATCAGCCAAATCGAGCTGTCGCGTTTTGAACGCGTAGCACTCATGTAGACTCGGTCGCCGAGTATCAAAAACCTTTAATTTGTGCAAATGCATCGTTTTACATCGTTAAAACTCGTTTGGCACCGATGCCGCGAGCGAAAAAGCGTCAGTTAGCCAAATTGAGCCATCGCGTTTTGCGAGCGCTGCACGCATGTAAACTCGGTCTCCGAATGACAAAAACCTTAATTTTGTTTAAATGCATCGTTTTGCATCGTCAAAACTTGTTTGGCAACGATGCCGCTAGCGAAAATGCGTCAATCAGCCAAATCGAGCTATCGCGTTTTGCACGCGTAGCACTCATGTAGACTCGGTCGCCGAGTATCAAAAACCTTTCTTTTGTGCAAATGCATCGTTTTGCATCGTTAACACTCGTGTGGCACCGATGCCGCGAGCGAAAAAGCGTCAGTCAGCCAAATCGGGCCATCGCGTTTTGCGAGCGCTGCACGCATGTAAACTCGGTCTCCGAATGATAAAAACCTTAATTTTGTTTAAATGCATCGTTTTGCATCGTCAAAACTCGTTTGGCAACGATGCCGCTAGCGAAAATGCGTCAATCAGCCAAATCGAGCTATCGCGTTTTGCACGTGTAGCACTCATTTAGACTCGGTCGCGGAGTATCAAAAACCTTTATTTTGTGCAAATGCATCGTTTTACATCGTTAAAACTCGTTTGGCACCGATGCCGCGAGCGAAAAAGCGTCAGTTAGCCAAATCGAGCCATCGCGTTTTGCGAGCGCTGCACGCATGTAAACTCGGTCTCCGAATGTAAAAAACCGTAATTTTGTGCAAATGCATCGTTTTGCATCGTTAGAACTCGTTTGACACCGATGCCGCGAGCGAAAAAGCGTCAAACAGCCAAATCAAGCCATCTCGTTTTGCGAGCGCTGCACGCATGTAAACTCGATCTCCGAATGTCAAAAACCTTAAATTTGTTTAAATGCATCGTTGTGCATCGTCAAAACTCGTTTGGCAACGATGCCGCTAGCGAAAATGCGTCAATCAGCCAAATCAAGCTATTGCGTTCTGCGCGCGTGGCACCCATGTAAACTCGGTCGCCGAGTATCAAAAACCTTTATTTTGTGCAAATGCATCGTTTTGCATTGTTAAAACTCGTTTGGCACCGATGCTGCGAGCGAAAAAGCGTCAGTCAGCTAAATCGAGCCATCTCGTTTTGCGAGCAGTGCACGCATGTAAACTCGATCTCCGAATGTCAAAAACCTTAATTTTGTGCAAATGCATCGTTTTGCATCGTTAGGACTCGTTTGACACCGATGCCGGTAGCGAAAATGCGTCAATCAGCCAAATCGAGCTGTCGCGTTTTGCACGCGTAGCACTCATGTAGACTCGGTCGCCGAGTATCAAAAACCTTTAATTTGTGCAAATGCATCGTTTTACATCGTTAAAACTCGTTTGGCACCGATGCCGCGAGCGAAAAAGCGTCAGTTAGCCAAATCGAGCCATCGCGTTTTGCGAGCGCTGCACGCATGTAAACTCGGTCTCCGAATGACAAAAACCTTAATTTTGTTTAAATGCATCGTTTTGCATCGTCATAACTCGTTTGGCAACGATGCCGCTAGCGAAAATGCGTCAATCAGCCAAATCGAGCTATCGCGTTTTGCACGCGTAGCACTCATGTAGACTCGGTCGCCGAGTATCAAAAACCTTTATTTTGTGCAAATGCATCGTTTTACATCGTTAAAACTCGTTTGGCACCGATGCCGCGATCGAAAAAGCGTCGGTCAGCCAAATCGAGCCATCGCGTTTTGCGAGCGCTGCACGCATGTAAACTCGGTCTCCGAATGACAAAAACCTTTATTTTGTGCAAATGCATCGTTTTGCATCGTCAAAACTCGTTTGGCAACGATACTGCGAGCGAAAATGTGTTAATCAGCCAAATCGAGCTATCGCGTTTTGGGCGCGTGGCACCCATTTAAACTCGATCTCCGAATGTCAAAAACCTTAATTTTGTGCAAATGCATCGTTTTGCATCGTTAGAACTCGTTTGACACCGATGCCGCGAGCGAAAAAGCGTCAAACAGCCAAATCAAGCCATCTCGTTTTGCGAGCGCTGCTCGCATGTAAACTCGATCTCCGAATGTCAAAAACCTTAAATTTGTTTAAATGCATCGTTGTGCATCGTCAAAACTCGTTTGGCAACGATGCCGCTAGCGAAAATGCGTCAATCAGCTAAATCAAGCTATTGCGTTCTGCGCGCGTGGCACCGATGTAAACTCGGTCGCCGAGTATCAAAAACCTTTATTTTGTGCAAATGCATCGTTTTACATCGTTAAAACTCGTTTGGCACCGATGCCGCGAGCGAAAAAGCGTCAGTCAGCCAAATCGGGCCATCGCGTTTTGCGAGTTCTGCACGCATGTAAACTCGGTCTCCGAATGATAAAAACCTTAATTTTGTTTAAATGCATCGTTTTGCATCGTTAAAACTCGTTTGGCACCGATGCCGCTAGCGAAAATGCGTCAATCAGCCAAATCGAGCTGTCGCGTTTTGAACGCGTAGCACTCATGTAGACTCGGTCGCCGAGTATCAAAAACCTTTAATTTGTGCAAATGCATCGTTTTACATCGTTAAAACTCGTTTGGCACCGATGCCGCGAGCGAAAAAGCGTCAGTTAGCCAAATCGAGCCATCGCGTTTTGCGAGCGCTGCACGCATGTAAACTCGGTCTCCGAATGACAAAAACCTTAATTTTGTTTAAATGCATCGTTTTGCATCGGCAAAACTTGTTTGGCAACGATGCCGCTAGCGAAAATGCGTCAATCAGCCAAATCGAGCTATCGCGTTTTGCACGCGTAGCACTCATGTAGACTCGGTCGCCGAGTATCAAAAACCTTTATTTTATGCAAATGCATCGTTTTACATCGTTAAAACTCGTTTGGCACTGATGCCGCGAGCGAAAATGCGTCAGTCAGCCAAATCGAGCCATCGCGTTTTGCGAGCGCAGCACGCATGTAAACTCGGTCTCCGAATGACAAAAACTTTAATTTTGTGCAAATGCATCGTTTTGCATCGTCAAAACTCGTTTGGCAACGATACTGCGAGCGAAAATGAGTTAATCAGCCAAATCGATCTATCGCGTTTTGGGCGCGTGGCACCCATTTAAACTCGATCTCCGAATGTCAAAAACCTTAATTTTGTGCAAATGCATCGTTTTGCATCGTTAGAACTCGTTTGACACCGATGCCGCGAGCGAAAAAGCGTCAAACAGCCAAATCAAGCCATCTCGTTTTGCGAGCGCTGCACGCATGTAAACTCGATCTCCGAATGTCAAAAACCTTAATTTTGTTTAAATGCATCGTTGTTCATCGTCAAAACTCGTTTGGCAACGATGCCGCTAGCGAAAATGCGTCAATCAGCCAAATCGAGCTGTCGCGTTTTGAACGCGTAGCACTCATGTAGACTCGGTCGCCGAGTATCAAAAACCTTTAATTTGTGCAAATGCATCGTTTTACATCGTTAAAACTCGTTTGGCACCGATGCCGCGAGCGAAAAAGCGTCAGTTAGCCAAATTGAGCCATCGCGTTTTGCGAGCGCTGCACGCATGTAAACTCGGTCTCCGAATGACAAAAACCTTAATTTTGTTTAAATGCATCGTTTTGCATCGTCAAAACTTGTTTGGCAACGATGCCGCTAGCGAAAATGCGTCAATCAGCCAAATCGAGCTATCGCGTTTTGCACGCGTAGCACTCATGTAGACTCGGTCGCCGAGTATCAAAAACCTTTATTTTATGCAAATGCATCGTTTTACATCGTTAAAACTCGTTTGGCACTGATGCCGCGAGCGAAAATGCGTCAGTCAGCCAAATCGAGCCATCGCGTTTTGCGAGCGCAGCACGCATGTAAACTCGGTCTCCGAATGACAAAAACTTTAATTTTGTGCAAATGCATCGTTTTGCATCGTCAAAACTCGTTTGGCAACGATACTGCGAGCGAAAATGAGTTAATCAGCCAAATCGAGCTGTCGCGTTTTGAACGCGTAGCACTCATGTAGACTCGGTCGCCGAGTATCAAAAACCTTTAATTTGTGCAAATGCATCGTTTTACATCGTTAAAACTCGTTTGGCACCGATGCCGCGAGCGAAAAAGCGTCAGTTAGCCAAATTGAGCCATCGCGTTTTGCGAGCGCTGCACGCATGTAAACTCGGTCTCCGAATGACAAAAACCTTAATTTTGTTTAAATGCATCGTTTTGCATCGTCAAAACTTGTTTGGCAACGATGCCGCTAGCGAAAATGCGTCAATCAGCCAAATCGAGCTATCGCGTTTTGCACGCGTAGCACTCATGTAGACTCGGTCGCCGAGTATCAAAAACCTTTATTTTGTGCAAATGCATCGTTTTACATCGTTAAAACTCGTTTGGCACCGATGCCGCGATCGAAAAAGCGTCAGTCAGCCAAATCGAGCCATCGCGTTTTGCGAGCGCTGCACGCATGTAAACTCGGTCTCCGAATGACAAAAACCTTTATTTTGTGCAAATGCATCGTTTTGCATCGTCAAAACTCGTTTGGCAACGATACTGCGAGCGACAATGTGTTAATCAGCCAAATCGAGCTATCGCGTTTTGGGCGCGTGGCACCCATTTAAACTCGGTCGCCGAGTATCAAAAACCTTTCTTTTGTGCAAATGCATCGTTTTGCATCGTTAACACTCGTTTGGCACCGATGCCGCGAGCGAAAAAGCGTCAGTCAGCCAAATCGGGCCATCGCGTTTTGCGAGTTCTGCACGCATGTAAACTCGGTCTCCGAATGATAAAAACCTTAATTTTGTTTAAATGCATCGTTTTGCATCGTTAAAACTCGTTTGGCACCGATGCCGCTAGCGAAAATGCGTCAATCAGCCAAATCGAGCTGTCGCGTTTTGAACGCGTAGCACTCATGTAGACTCGGTCGCCGAGTATCAAAAACCTTTAATTTGTGCAAATGCATCGTTTTACATCGTTAAAACTCGTTTGGCACCGATGCCGAGAGCGAAAAAGCGTCAGTTAGCCAAATCGAGCCATCGCGTTTTGCGAGCGCTGCACGCATGTAAACTCGGTCTCCGAATGACAAAAACCTTAATTTTGTTTAAATGCATCGTTTTGCATCGGCAAAACTTGTTTGGAAACGATGCCGCTAGCGAAAATGCGTCAATCAGCCAAATCGAGCTATCGCGTTTTGCACGCATAGCACTCATGTAGACTCGGTCGCCGAGTATCAAAAACCTTTATTTTATGCAAATGCATCGTTTTACATCGTTAAAACTCGTTTGGCACTGATGCCGCGAGCGAAAATGCGTCAGTCAGCCAAATCGAGCCATCGCGTTTTGCGAGCGCAGCACGCATGTAAAATCGGTCTCCGAATGACAAAAACTTTAATTTTGTGCAAATGCATCGTTTTGCATCGTCAAAACTCGTTTGGCAACGATACTGCGAGCGAAAATGAGTTAATCAGCCAAATCGATCTATCGCGTTTTGGGCGCGTGGCACCCATTTAAACTCGATCTCCGAATGTCAAAAACCTTAATTTTGTGCAAATGCATCGTTTTGCATCGTTAGAACTCGTTTGACACCAATGCCGCGAGCGAAAAAGCGTCAAACAGCCAAATCAAGCCATCTCGTTTTGCTAGCGCTGCACGCATGTAAACTCGATCTCCGAATGTCAAAAACCTTAATTTTGTTTAAATGCATCGTTGTTCATCGTCAAAACTCGTTTGGCAACGATGCCGCTAGCGAAAATGCGTCAATCAGCCAAATCAAGCTATTGCGTTCTGCGCGCGTGGCACCCATGTAAACTCGGTCGCCGAGTATCAAAAACCTTTATTTTGTGCAAATGCATCGTTTTGCATTGTTAAAACTCGTTTGGCACCGATGCTGCGAGCGAAAAAGCGTCAATCAGCTAAATCGAGCCATCTCGTTTTGCGAGCAGTGCACGCATGTAAACTCGATCTCCGAATGTCAAAAACCTTAATTTTGTGCAAATGGATCGTTTTGCATCGTTAGGACTCGTTTGACACCGATGACGCTAGCGAAAATGCGTCAATCAGCCAAATCGAGCTGTCGCGTTTTGAACGCGTAGCACTCATGTAGACTCGGTCGCCGAGTATCAAAAACGTTTAATTTGTGCAAATGCATCGTTTTACATCGTTAAAACTCGTTTGGCACCGATGCCGCGAGCGAAAAAGCGTCAGTCAGCCAAATTGAGCCATCGCGTTTTGCGAGCGCTGCACGCATGTAAACTCGGTCTCCGAATGACAAAAACCTTAATTTTGTTTAAATGCATCGTTTTGCATCGTCAAAACTTGTTTGGCAACGATGCCGCTAGCGAAAATGCGTCAATCAGCCAAATCGAGCTATCGCGTTTTGCACGCGTAGCACTCATGTAGACTCGGTCGCCGAGTATCAAAAACCTTTATTTTGTGCAAATGCATCGTTTTACATCGTTAAAACTCGTTTGGCACCGATGCCGCGATCGAAAAAGCGTCAGTCAGCCAAATCGAGCCATCGCGTTTTGCGAGCGTTGCACGCATGTAAACTCGGTCTCCGAATGACAAAAACCTTTATTTTGTGCAAATGCATCGTTTTGCATCGTCAAAACTCGTTTGGCAACGATACTGCGAGCGAAAATGTGTTAATCAGCCAAATCGAGCTATCGCGTTTTGGGCGCGTGGCACCCATTTAAACTCGGTCGCCGAGTATCAAAAACCTTTCTTTTGTGCAAATGCATCGTTTTGCATCGTTAACACTCGTTTGGCACCGATGCCGCGAGCGAAAAAGCGTCAGTCAGCCAAATCGGGCCATCGCGTTTTGCGAGCGCTGCACGCATGTAAACTCGGTCTCCGAATGATAAAAACCTTAATTTTGTTTAAATGCATCGTTTTGCATCGTCAAAACTCGTTTGGCAACGATGCCGCTAGCGAAAATGCGTCAATCAGCCAAATCGAGCTATCGCGTTTTGCACGTGTAGCACTCATGTAGACTCGGTCGCGGAGTATCAAAAACCTTTATTTTGTGCAAATGCATCGTTTTACATCGTTAAAACTCGTTTGGCACCGATGCCGCGAGCGAAAAAGCGTCAGTTAGCCAAATCGAGCCATCGCGTTTTGCGAGCGCTGCACGCATGTAAACTCGGTCTCCGAATGTAAAAAACCGTAATTTTGTGCAAATGCATCGTTTTGCATCGTTAGAACTCGTTTGACACCGATGCCGCGAGCGAAAAAGCGTCAAACAGCCAAATCAAGCCATCTCGTTTTGCGAGCGCTGCACGCATGTAAACTCGATCTCCGAATGTCAAAAACCTTAATTTTGTTTAAATGCATCGTTGTGCATCGTCAAAACTCGTTTGACAACGATGCCGCTAGCGAAAATGCGTCAATCAGCCAAATCAAGCTATTGCGTTCTGCGCGCGTGGCACCCATGTAAACTCGGTCGCCGAGTATCAAAAACCTTTATTTTGTGCAAATGCATCGTTTTGCATTGTTAAAACTCGTTTGGCACCGATGCTGCGAGCGAAAAAGCGTCAGTCAGCTAAATCGAGCCATCTCGTTTTGCGAGCAGTGCACGCATGTAAACTCGATCTCCGAATGTCAAAAACCTTAATTTTGTGCAAATGCATCGTTTTGCATCGTTAGGACTCGTTTGACACCGATGCCGGTAGCGAAAATGCGTCAATCAGCCAAATCGAGCTGTCGCGTTTTGCACGCGTAGCACTCATGTAGACTCGGTCGCCGAGTATCAAAAACCTTTAATTTGTGCAAATGCATCGTTTTACATCGTTAAAACTCGTTTGGCACCGATGCCGCGATCGAAAAAGCGTCAGTCAGCCAAATCGAGCCATCGCGTTTTGCGAGCGCTGCACGCATGTAAACTCGGTCTCCGAATGACAAAAACCTTTATTTTGTGCAAATGCATCGTTTTGCATCGTCAAAACTCGTTTGGCAACGATACTGCGAGCGAAAATGTGTTAATCAGCCAAATCGAGCTATCGCGTTTTGGGCGCGTGGCACCCATTTAAACTCGGTCGCCTAGTATCAAAAACCTTTCTTTTGTGCAAATGCATCGTTTTGCATCGTTAACACTCGTTTGGCACCGATGCCGCGAGCGAAAAAGCGTCAGTCAGCCAAATCGGGCCATCGCGTTTTGCGAGTTCTGCACGCATGTAAACTCGGTCTCCGAATGATAAAAACCTTAATTTTGTTTAAATGCATCGTTTTGCATCGTTAAAACTCGTTTGGCACCGATGCCGCTAGCGAAAATGCGTCAATCAGCCAAATCGAGCTGTCGCGTTTTGAACGCGTAGCACTCATGTAGACTCGGTCGCCGAGTATCAAAAACCTTTAATTTGTGCAAATGCATCGTTTTACATCGTTAAAACTCGTTTGGCACCGATGCCGAGAGCGAAAAAGCGTCAGTTAGCCAAATCGAGCCATCGCGTTTTGCGAGCGCTGCACGCATGTAAACTCGGTCTCCGAATGACAAAAACCTTAATTTTGTTTAAATGCATCGTTTTGCATCGGCAAAACTTGTTTGGAAACGATGCCGCTAGCGAAAATGCGTCAATCAGCCAAATCGAGCTATCGCGTTTTGCACGCGTAGCACTCATGTAGACTCGGTCGCCGAGTATCAAAAACCTTTATTTTATGCAAATGCATCGTTTTACATCGTTAAAACTCGTTTGGCACTGATGCCGCGAGCGAAAATGCGTCAGTCAGCCAAATCGAGCCATCGCGTTTTGCGAGCGCAGCACGCATGTAAAATCGGTCTCCGAATGACAAAAACTTTAATTTTGTGCAAATGCATCGTTTTGCATCGTCAAAACTCGTTTGGCAACGATACTGCGAGCGAAAATGAGTTAATCAGCCAAATCGATCTATCGCGTTTTGGGCGCGTGGCACCCATTTAAACTCGATCTCCGAATGTCAAAAACCTTAATTTTGTGCAAATGCATCGTTTTGCATCGTTAGAACTCGTTTGACACCAATGCCGCGAGCGAAAAAGCGTCAAACAGCCAAATCAAGCCATCTCGTTTTGCTAGCGCTGCACGCATGTAAACTCGATCTCCGAATGTCAAAAACCTTAATTTTGTTTAAATGCATCGTTGTTCATCGTCAAAACTCGTTTGGCAACGATGCCGCTAGCGAAAATGCGTCAATCAGCCAAATCAAGCTATTGCGTTCTGCGCGCGTGGCACCCATGTAAACTCGGTCGCCGAGTATCAAAAACCTTTATTTTGTGCAAATGCATCGTTTTGCATTGTTAAAACTCGTTTGGCACCGATGCTGCGAGCGAAAAAGCGTCAATCAGCTAAATCGAGCCATCTCGTTTTGCGAGCAGTGCACGCATGTAAACTCGATCTCCGAATGTCAAAAACCTTAATTTTGTGCAAATGGATCGTTTTGCATCGTTAGGACTCGTTTGACACCGATGACGCTAGCGAAAATGCGTCAATCAGCCAAATCGAGCTGTCGCGTTTTGAATGCGTAGCACTCATGTAGACTCGGTCGCCGAGTATCAAAAACCTTTAATTTGTGCAAATGCATCGTTTTACATCGTTAAAACTCGTTTGGCACCGATGCCGCGAGCGAAAAAGCGTCAGTTAGCCAAATTGAGCCATCGCGTTGTGCGAGCGCTGCACGCATGTAAACTCGGTCTCCGAATGACAAAAACCTTAATTTTGTTTAAATGCATCGTTTTGCATCGTCAAAACTTGTTTGGCAACGATGCCGCTAGCGAAAATGCGTCAATCAGCCAAATCGAGCTATCGCGTTTTGCACGCGTAGCACTCATGTAGACTCGGTCGCCGAGTATCAAAAACCTTTATTTTGTGCAAATGCATCGTTTTACATCGTTAAAACTCGTTTGGCACCGATGCCGCGATCGAAAAAGCGTCAGTCAGCCAAATCGAGCCATCGCGTTTTGCGAGCGCTGCACGCATGTAAACTCGGTCTCCGAATGACAAAAACCTTTATTTTGTTTAAATGCATCGTTTTGCATCGGCAAAACTTGTTTGGAAACGATGCCGCTAGCGAAAATGCGTCAATCAGCCAAATCGAGCTATCGCGTTTTGCACGCGTAGCACTCATGTAGACTCGGTCGCCGAGTATCAAAAACCTTTATTTTATGCAAATGCATCGTTTTACATCGTTAAAACTCGTTTGGCACTGATGCCGCGAGCGAAAATGCGTCAGTCAGCCAAATCGAGCCATCGCGTTTTGCGAGCGCAGCACGCATGTAAAATCGGTCTCCGAATGACAAAAACTTTAATTTTGTGCAAATGCATCGTTTTGCATCGTCAAAACTCGTTTGGCAACGATACTGCGAGCGAAAATGAGTTAATCAGCCAAATCGATCTATCGCGTTTTGGGCGCGTGGCACCCATTTAAACTCGATCTCCGAATGTCAAAAACCTTAATTTTGTGCAAATGCATCGTTTTGCATCGTTAGAACTCGTTTGACACCAATGCCGCGAGCGAAAAAGCGTCAAACAGCCAAATCAAGCCATCTCGTTTTGCTAGCGCTGCACGCATGTAAACTCGATCTCCGAATGTCAAAAACCTTAATTTTGTTTAAATGCATCGTTGTTCATCGTCAAAACTCGTTTGGCAACGATGCCGCTAGCGAAAATGCGTCAATCAGCCAAATCAAGCTATTGCGTTCTGCGCGCGTGGCACCCATGTAAACTCGGTCGCCGAGTATCAAAAACCTTTATTTTGTGCAAATGCATCGTTTTGCATTGTTAAAACTCGTTTGGCACCGATGCTGCGAGCGAAAAAGCGTCAATCAGCTAAATCGAGCCATCTCGTTTTGCGAGCAGTGCACGCATGTAAACTCGATCTCCGAATGACAAAAACCTTAATTTTGTGCAAATGCATCGTTTTGCATCGTCAAAACTCGTTTGGCAACGACACTTCGAGCGAAAATGAGTTAATCAGCCAAATCGAGCTATCGCGTTTTGGGCGCGTGGCACCCATTTAAACTCGGTCGCCGAGTATCAAAAACCTTTATTTTGTGCAAATGCATCGTTTTACATCGTTAAAACTCGTTTGGCACCGATGCCGCGAGCGAAAAAGTGTCAGTCAGCCAAATCGAGCCATCGCGTTTTGCGAGCGCTGCACGCATGTAAACTCGGTCTCCGAATGACAAAAACCTTTATTTTGTGCAAATGCATCGTTTTGCTTCGTCAAAACTCGTTTGGCAACGATACTGCGAGCGAAAATGTGTTAATCAGCCAAATCGAGCTATCGCGTTTTGGGCGCGTGGCACCCATTTAAACTCGTCCGCCGAGTATCAAAAACCTTTCTTTTGTGCAAATGCATCGTTTTGCATCGTTAACACTCGTTTGGCACCGAAGCCGCTAGCGAAAAAGCGTCAGTCAGCCAAATCGGGCCATCGCGTTTTGCGAGCGCTGCACGCATGTAAACTCGGTCTCCGAATGATAAAAACCTTAACTTTGTTTAAATGCATCGTTTTGCATCGTCAAAACTCGTTTGGCAACGATGCCGCTAGCGAAAATGCGTCAATCAGCCAAATCGAGCTATCGCGTTTTGCACGTGTAGCACTCATCATGTAGACTCGGTCGCGGAGCATCAAAAACCTTTATTTTGTGCAAATGCATCGTTTTACATCGTTAAAACTCGTTTGGCACCGATGCCGCGAGCGAAAAAGCGTCAGTCAGCCAAATCGGGCCATCGCGTTTTGCGAGCGCTGCACGCATGTAAACTCGGTCTCCGAATGATAAAAACCTTAATTTTGTTTAAATGCATCGTTTTGCATCGTCAAAACTCGTTTGGCAACGATGCCGCTAGCGAAAATGCGTCAATCAGCCAAATCGAGCTATCGCGTTTTGCACGTGTAGCACTCATGTAGACTCGGTCGCGGAGTATCAAAAACCTTTATTTTGTGCAAATGCATCGTTTTACATCGTTAAAACTCGTTTGCCACCGATGCGGCGAGCGAAAAAGCGTCAGTTAGCCAAATCGAGCCATCGCGTTTTGCGAGCGCTGCACGCATGTAAACTCGGTCTCCGAATGTAAAAAACCGTAATTTTGTGCAAATGCATCGTTTTGCATCGTTAGAACTTGTTTGCCACCGATGCACGAGCAAAAAAGCGTCTAACAGCCGAATCGAGCTATCGCGCTTTGCACGCCTAGCACTCATGTAGACTCGGTCGCCGAGTATCAAAAACCTTTATTTTATGCAAATGCATCGTTTTACATCGTTAAAACTCGTTTGGCACTGATGCCGCGAGCGAAATGCGTCAGTCAGCCAAATCGAGCCATCGCGTTTTGCGAGCGCAGCACGCATGTAATCTCGGTCTCTGAATGACAAAAACCTTAATTTTGTGCAAATGCATCGTTTTGCATCGTCAAAACTCGTTTGGCAACGATACTGCGAGCGAAAATGAGTTAATCAGCCAAATCGATCTATCGCGTTTTGGGCGCGTGGCACCCATTTAAACTCGATCTCCGAATGTCAAAAACCTTAATTTTGTGCAAATGCATCGTTTTGCATCGTTAGAACTCGTTTGACACTGATGCCGCGAGCGAAAAAGCGTCAAACAGCCAAATCAAGCCATCTCGTTTTGCGAGCGCTGCACGCATGTAAACTCGATCTCCGAATGTCAAAAACCTTAATTTTGTTTAAATGCATCGTTGTGCATAGTCAAAACTCGTTTGGCAACGATGCCGCTAGCGAAAATGCGTCAATCAGCCAAATCAAGCTATTGCGTTCTGCGCGCGTGGCACCCATGTAAACTCGGTCGTCGAGTATCAAAAACCTTTATTTTATGCAAATGCATCGTTTTGCATCGTCAAAACTCGTTTGGCAACGATACTGCGAGCGAAAATGTGTTAATCAGCCAAATCGAGCTATCGCGTTTTGGGCGCGTGGCACCCATTTAAACTCGGTCGCCGAGTATCAAAAACCTTTCTTTTGTGCAAATGCATCGTTTTGCATCGTTAACACTCGTTTAGCACCGAAGCCGCGAGCGAAAAAGCGTCAGTCAGCCAAATCGGGCCATCGCGTTTTGCACGCGTAGCACTCATGTAGACTCGGTCGCCGAGTATCAAAAACCTTTATTTTGTGCAAATGCATCGTTTTACATCGTTAAAACTCGTTTGGCACCGATGCCGCGATCGAAAAAGCGTCAGTCAGCCAAATCGAGCCATCGCGTTTTGCGAGCGCTGCACGCATGTAAACTCGGTCTCCGAATGACAAAAACCTTTATTTTGTGCAAATGCATCGTTTTGCATCGTCAAAACTCGTTTGGCAACGATACTGCGAGCGAAAATGTGTTAATCAGCCAAATCGAGCTATCGCGTTTTGGGCGCGTGGCACCCATTTAAACTCGGTCGCCGAGTATCAAAAACCTTTCTTTTGTGCAAATGCATCGTTTTGCATCGTTAACACTCGTTTGGCACCGATGCCGCGAGCGAAAAAGCGTCAGTCAGCCAAATCGGGCCATCGCGTTTTGCGAGTTCTGCACGCATGTAAACTCGGTCTCCGAATGATAAAAACCTTAATTTTGTTTAAATGCATCGTTTTGCATCGTTAAAACTCGTTTGGCACCGATGCCGCTGGCGAAAATGCGTCAATCAGCCAAATCGAGCTGTCGCGTTTTGAACGCGTAGCACTCATGTAGACTCGGTCGCCGAGTATCAAAAACCTTTAATTTGTGCAAATGCATCGTTTTACATCGTTAAAACTCGTTTGGCACCGATGCCGAGAGCGAAAAAGCGTCAGTTAGCCAAATCGAGCCATCGCGTTTTGCGAGCGCTGCACGCATGTAAACTCGGTCTCCGAATGACAAAAACCTTAATTTTGTTTAAATGCATCGTTTTGCATCGGCAAAACTTGTTTGGCAACGATGCCGCTAGCGAAAATGCGTCAATCAGCCAAATCGAGCTATCGCGTTTTGCACGCGTAGCACTCATGTAGACTCGGTCGCCGAGTATCAAAAACCTTTATTTTATGCAAATGCATCGTTTTACATCGTTAAAACTCGTTTGGCACTGATGCCGCGAGCGAAAATGCGTCAGTCAGCCAAATCGAGCCATCTCGTTTTGCGAGCAGTGCACGCATGTAAACTCGATCTCCGAATGTCAAAAACCTTAATTTTGTGCAAATGGATCGTTTTGCATCGTTAGGACTCGTTTGACACCGATGACGCTAGCGAAAATGCGTCAATCAGCCAAATCGAGCTGTCGCGTTTTGAACGCGTAGCACTCATGTAGACTCGGTCGCCGAGTATCAAAAACCTTTAATTTGTGCAAATGCATCGTTTTACATCGTTAAAACTCGTTTGGCACCGATGCCGCGAGCGAAAAAGCGTCAGTTAGCCAAATTGAGCCATCGCGTTTTGCGAGCGCTGCACGCATGTAAACTCGGTCTCCGAATGACAAAAACCTTAATTTTGTTTAAATGCATCGTTTTGCATCGTCAAAACTTGTTTGGCAACGATGCCGCTAGCGAAAATGCGTCAATCAGCCAAATCGAGCTATCGCGTTTTGCACGCGTAGCACTCATGTAGACTCGGTCGCCGAGTATCAAAAACCTTTATTTTGTGCAAATGCATCGTTTTACATCGTTAAAACTCGTTTGGCACCGATGCCGCGATCGAAAAAGCGTCAGTCAGCTAAATCGAGCCATCGCGTTTTGCGAGCGCTGCACGCATGTAAACTCGGTCTCCGAATGACAAAAACCTTTATTTTGTGCAAATGCATCGTTTTGCATCGTCAAAACTCGTTTGGCAACGATACTGCGAGCGAAAATGTGTTAATCAGCCAAATCGAGCTATCGCGTTTTGGGCGCGTGGCACCCATTTAAACTCGGTCGCCGAGTATCAAAAACCTTTCTTTTGTGCAAATGCATCGTTTTGCATCGTTAACACTCGTTTGGCACCGATGCCGCGAGCGAAAAAGCGTCAGTCAGCCAAATCGAGCCATCGCGTTTTGCGAGCGCTGCACGCATGTAAACTCGGTCTCCGAATGATAAAATCCTTAATTTTGTTTAAATGCATCGTTTTGCATCGTCAAAACTCGTTTGGCAACGATGCCGCTAGCGAAAATGCGTCAATCAGCCAAATCGAGCTATCGCGTTTTGCACGTGTAGCACTCATGTAGACTCGGTCGCGGAGTATCAAAAACCTTTATTTTGTGCAAATGCATCGTTTTGCATTGTTAAAACTCGTTTGGCACCGATGCTGCGAGCGAAAAAGCGTCAGTCAGCTAAATCGAGCCATCTCGTTTTGCGAGCAGTGCACGCATGTAAACTCGATCTCCGAATGTCAAAAACCTTAATTTTGTGCAAATGCATCGTTTTGCATCGTTAGGACTCGTTTGACACCGATGACGCTAGCGAAAATGCGTCAATCAGCCAAATCGAGCTGTCGCGTTTTGAACGCGTAGCACTCATGTAGACTCGGTTGCCGAGTATCAAAAACCTTTAATTTGTGCAAATGCATCGTTTTACATCGTTAAAACTCGTTTGGCACCGATGCCGCGAGCGAAAAAGCGTCAGTTAGCCAAATTGAGCCATCGCGTTTTGCGAGCGCTGCACGCATGTAAACTCGGTCTCCGAATGACAAAAACCTTAATTTTATTTAAATGCATCGTTTTGCATCGTCAAAACTTGTTTGGCAACGATGCCGCTAGCGAAAATGCGTCAATCAGCCAAATCGAGCTATCGCGTTTTGCACGCGTAGCACTCATGTAGACTCGGTCGCCGAGTATCAAAAACCTTTATTTTGTGCAAATGCATCGTTTTACATCGTTAAAACTCGTTTGGCACCGATGCCGCGATCGAAAAAGCGTCAGTCAGCCAAATCGAGCCATCGCGTTTTGCGAGCGCTGCACGCATGTAAACTCGGTCTCCGAATGACAAAAACCTTTATTTTGTGCAAATGCATCGTTTTGCATCGTCAAAACTCGTTTGGCAACGATACTGCGAGCGAAAATGTGTTAATCAGCCAAATCGAGCTATCGCGTTTTGGGCGCGTGGCACCCATTTAAACTCGGTCGCCGAGTATCAAAAACCTTTCTTTTGTGCAAATGCATCGTTTTGCATCGTTAACACTCGTTTGGCACCGATGCCGCGAGCGAAAAAGCGTCAGTCAGCCAAATCGAGCCATCGCGTTTTGCGAGCGCTTGCACGCATGTAAACTCGGTCTCCGAATGATAAAATCCTTAATTTTGTTTAAATGCATCGTTTTGCATCGTCAAAACTCGTTTGGCAACGATGCCGCTAGCGAAAATGCGTCAATCAGCCAAATCGAACTATCGCGTTTTGCACGTGTAGCACTCATGTAGACTCGGTCGCGGAGTATCAAAAACCTTTATTTTGTGCAAATGCATCGTTTTGCATTGTTAAAACTCGTTTGGCACCGATGCTGCGAGCGAAAAAGCGTCAGTCAGCTAAATCGAGCCATCTCGTTTTGCGAGCAGTGCACGCATGTAAACTCGATCTCCGAATGTCAAAAACCTTAATTTTGTGCAAATGCATCGTTTTGCATCGTTAGGACTCGTTTGACACCGATGCCGGTAGCGAAAATGCGTCAATCAGCCAAATCGAGCTGTCGCGTTTTGCACGCGTAGCACTCATGTAGACTCGGTCGCCGAGTATCAAAAACCTTTAATTTGTGCAAATGCATCGTTTTACATCGTTAAAACTCGTTTGGCACCGATGCCGCGAGCGAAAAAGCGTCAGTTAGCCAAATCGAGCCATCGCGTTTTGCGAGCGCTGCACGCATGTAAACTCGGTCTCCGAATGACAAAAACCTTAATTTTGTTTAAATGCATCGTTTTGCATCGTCAAAACTCGTTTGGCAACGATGCCGCTAGCGAAAATGCGTCAATCAGCCAAATCAAGCTATCGCGTATTGCACGCGTAGCACTCATGTAGACTCGGTCGCCGAGTATCAAAAACCTTTATTTTGTGCAAATGCATCGTTTTACATCGTTAAAACTCGTTTGGCACCGATGCCGCGATCGAAAAAGCGTCAGTCAGCCAAATCGAGCCATCGCGTTTTGCGAGCGCTGCACGCATGTAAACTCGGTCTCCGAATGACAAAAACCTTTATTTTGTGCAAATGCATCGTTTTGCATCGTCAAAACTCGTTTGGCAACGATACTGTGAGCGAAAATGTGTTAATCAGCCAAATCGAGCTATCGCGTTTTGGGCGCGTGGCACCCATTTAAACTCGATCTCCGAATGTCAAAAACCTTAATTTTGTGCAAATGCATCGTTTTGCATCGTTAGAACTCGTTTGACACCGATGCCGCGAGCGAAAAAGCGTCAAACAGCCAAATCAAGCCATCTCGTTTTGCGAGCGCTGCACGCATGTAAACTCGATCTCCGAATGTCAAAAACCTTAATTTTGTTTAAATGCATCGTTGTGCATCGTCAAAACTCGTTTGGCAACGATGCCGCTAGCGAAAATGCGTCAATCAGCCAAATCAAGCTATTGCGTTCTGCGCGCGTGGCACCCATGTAAACTCGGTCGCCGAGTATCAAAAACCTTTATTTTATGCAAATGCATCGTTTTACATCGTTAAAACTCGTTTGGCACCGATGCCGCGAGCGAAAAAGCGTCAGTCAGCCAAATCGGGCCATCGCATTTGCGAGCGCTGCACGCATGTAAACTCGGTCTCCGAATGATAAAAACCTTAATTTTGTTTAAATGCATCGTTTTGCATCGTCAAAACTCGTTTGGCAACGATGCCGCTAGCGAAAATGCGTCAATCAGCCAAATCGAGCTATCGCGTTTTGCACGTGTAGCACTCATCATGTAGACTCGGTCGCGGAGTATCAAAAACCTTTATTTTGTGCAAATGCATCGTTTTACATCGTTAAAACTCGTTTGGCACCGATGCCGCGAGCGAAAAAGCGTCAGTCAGCCAAATCGGGCCATCGCGTTTTGCGAGCGCTGCACGCATGTAAACTCGGTCTCCGAATGATAAAAACCTTAATTTTGTTTAAATGCATCGTTTTGCATCGTCAAAACTCGTTTGGCAACGATGCCGCTAGCGAAAATGCGTCAATCAGCCAAATCGAGCTATCGCGTTTTGCACGTGTAGCACTCATGTAGACTCGGTCGCGGAGTATCAAAAACCTTTATTTTGTGCAAATGCATCGTTTTACATCGTTAAAACTCGTTTGCCACCGATGCGGCGAGCGAAAAAGCGTCAGTTAGCCAAATCGAGCCATCGCGTTTTGCGAGCGCTGCACGCATGTAAACTCGGTCTCCGAATGTAAAAAATCGTAATTTTGTGCAAATGCATCGTTTTGCATCGTTAGAACTTGTTTGCCACCGATGCACGAGCAAAAAAGCGTCTAACAGCCGAATCGAGCTATCGCGCTTTGCACGCCTAGCACTCATGTAGACTCGGTTGCCGAGTATCAAAAACCTTTATTTTATGCAAATGCATCGTTTTACATCGTTAAAACTCGTTTGGCACTGATGCCGCGAGCGAAATGCGTCAGTCAGCCAAATCGAGCCATCGCGTTTTGCGAGCGCAGCACGCATGTAATCTCGGTCTCCGAATGACAAAAACCTTAATTTTGTGCAAATGCATCGTTTTGCATCGTCAAAACTCGTTTGGCAACAATACTGCGAGCGAAGATGAGTTAATCAGCCAAATCGATCTATCGCGTTTTGGGCGCGTGGCACCCATTTAAACTCGATCTCCGAATGTCAAAAACCTTAATTTTGTGCAAATGCATCGTTTTGCATCGTTAGAACTCGTTTGACACTGATGCCGCGAGCGAAAAAGCGTCAAACAGCCAAATCAAGCCATCTCGTTTTGCGAGCGCTGCACGCATGTAAACTCGATCTCCGAATGTCAAAAACCTTAATTTTGTTTAAATGCATCGTTGTGCATCGTCAAAACTCGTTTGGCAACGATGCCGCTAGCGAAAATGCGTCAATCAGCCAAATCAAGCTATTGCGTTCTGCGCGCGTGGCACCCATGTAAACTCGGTCGCCGAGTATCAAAAACCTTTATTTTGTGCAAATGCATCGTTTTACATCGTTAAAACTCGTTTGGCACCGATGCCGCGAGCGAAAAAGCGTCAGTTAGCCAAATCGAGCCATCGCGTTTTGCGAGCGCTGCACGCATGTAAACTCGGTCTCCGAATGTAAAAAACCGTAATTTTGTGCAAATGCATCGTTTTGCATCGTTAGAACTTGTTTGCCACCGATGCACGAGCAAAATAGCGTCTAACAGCCGAATCGAGCTATCGCGCTTTGCACGCCTAGCACTCATGGAGACTCGGTCGCCGAGTATCAAAAACCTTTATTTTATGCAAATGCATCGTTTTACATCGTTAAAACTCGTTTGGCACTGATGCCGCGAGCGAAAATGCGTCAGTCAGCCAAATCGAGCCATCGCGTTTTGCGAGCGCAGCACGCATGTAAACTCGGTCTCCGAATGACAAAAACTTTAATTTTGTGCAAATGCATCGTTTTGCATCGTCAGAACTCGTTTGGCAACGATACTGCGAGCGAAAATGAGTTAATCAGCCAAATCGATCTATCGCGTTTTGGGCGCGTGGCACCCATTTAAACTCGATCTCCGAATGTCAAAAACCTTAATTTTGTGCAAATGCATCGTTTTGCATCGTTAGAACTCGTTTGACACCGATGCCGCGAGCGAAAAAGCGTCAAACAGCCAAATCAAGCCATCTCGTTTTGCGAGCGCTGCACGCATGTAAACTCGATCTCCGAATGTCAAAAACCTTAATTTTGTTTAAATGCATCGTTGTGCATCGTCAAAACTCGTTTGGCAACGATGCCGCTAGCGAAAATGCGTCAATCAGCCAAATCAAGCTATTGCGTTCTGCGCGCGTGGCACCCATGTAAACTCGGTCGCCGAGTATCAAAAACCTTTATTTTATGCAAATGCATCGTTTTACATCGTTAAAACTCGTTTGGCACTGATGCCGCGAGCGAAAATGCGTCAGTCAGCCAAATCGTGCCATCGCGTTTTGCGAGCGCAGCACGCATGTAAACTCGGTCTCCGAATGACAAAAACCTTAATTTTGTGCAAATGCATCGTTTTGCATCGTCAAAACTCGTTTGGCAACGACATTTAAACTCGGTCGCCGAGTATCAAAAACCTTTATTTTGTGCAAATGCATCGTTTTACATCGTTAAAACTCGTTTGGCACCGATGCCGCGAGCGAAAAAGTGTCAGTCAGCCAAATCGAGCCATCGCGTTTTGCGAGCGCTGCACGCATGTAAACTCGGTCTCCGAATGACAAAAACCTTTATTTTGTGCAAATGCATCGTTTTGCATCGTCAAAACTCGTTTGGCAACGATACTGCGAGCGAAAATGTGTTAATCAGCCAAATCGAGCTATCGCGTTTTGGGCGCGTGGCACCCATTTAAACTCGGTCGCCGAGTATCAAAAACCTTTCTTTTGTGCAAATGCATCGTTTCGCATCGTTAACACTCGTTTGGCACCGAAGCCGCGAGCGAAAAAGCGTCAGTCAGCCAAATCGGGCCATCGCGTTTTGCGAGCGCTGCACGCATGTAAACTCGGTCTCCGAATGATAAAAACCTTAATTTTGTTTAAATGCATCGTTTTGCATCGTCAAAACTCGTTTGGCAACGATGCCGCTAGCGAAAATGCGTCAATCAGCCAAATCGAGCTATCGCGTTTTGCACGTGTAGCACTCATGTAGACTCGGTCGCGGAGTATCAAAAACCTTTATTTTGTGCAAATGCATCGTTTTACATCGTTAAAACTCGTTTGGCACCGATGCCGCGAGCGAAAAAGCGTCAGTTAGCCAAATCGAGCCATCGCGTTTTGCGAGCGCTGCACGCATGTAAAATCGATCTCCGAATGTCAAAAACCTTAATTTTGTGCAAATGCATCGTTTTGCATCGTTAGAACTCGTTTGACACCGATGCCGCGAGCGAAAAAGCGTCAAACAGCCAAATCAAGCCATCTCGTTTTGCGAGCGCTGCACGCATGTAAACTCGATCTCCGAATGTCAAAAACCTTAAATTTGTTTAAATGCATCGTTGTGCATCGTCAAAACTCGTTTGGCAACGATGCCGCTAGCGAAAATGCGTCAATCAGCCAAATCGAGCTATCGCGTTTTGCACGTGTAGCACTCATCATGTAGACTCGGTCGCGGAGTATCAAAAACCTTTATTTTGTGCAAATGCATCGTTTTACATCGTTAAAACTCGTTTGGCACCGATGCCGCGAGCGAAAAAGCGTCAGTTAGCCAAATCGAGCCATCGCGTTTTGCGAGCGCTGCACGCATGTAAACTCGGTCTCCGAATGTAAAAAACCGTAATTTTGTGCAAATGCATCGTTTTGCATCGTTAGAACTTGTTTGCCACCGATGCACGAGCAAAAAAGCGTCTAACAGCCGAATCGAGCTATCGCGCTTTGCACGCCTAGCACTCATGTAGACTCGGTCGCCGAGTATCAAAAACCTTTATTTTATGCAAATGCATCGTTTTACATCGTTAAAACTCGTTTGGCACTGATGCCGCGAGCGAAATGCGTAAGTCAGCCAAATCGAGCCATCGCGTTTTGCGAGCGCAGCACGCATGTAAACTCGGTCTCCGAATGACAAAAACCTTAATTTTGTGCAAATGCATCGTTTTGCATCGTCAAAACTCGTTTGGCAACGATACTGCGAGCGAAAATGAGTTATCAGCCAAATCGATCTATCGCGTTTTGGGCGCGTGGCACCCATTTAAACTCGATCTCCGAATGTCAAAAACCTTAATTTTGTGCAAATGCATCGTTTTGCATCGTTAGAACTCGTTTGACACCGATGCCGCGAGCGAAAAAGCGTCAAACAGCTAAATCAAGCCATCTTGTTTTGCGAGCGCTGCACGCATGTAAACTCGATCTCCGAATGTCAAAAACCTAAATTTTGTTTAAATGCATCGTTGTGCATCGTCAAAACTCGTTTGGCAACGATGCCGCTAGCGAAAATGCGTCAATCAGCCAAATCAAGCTATTGCGTTCTGCGCGCGTGGCACCCATGTAAACTCGGTCGCCGAGTATCAAAAACCTTTATTTTGTGCAAATGCATCGTTTTACATCGTTAAAACTCGTTTGGCACCGATGCCGCGAGCGAAAAAGCGTCAGTTAGCCAAATCGAGCCATCGCGTTTTGCGAGCGCTGCACGCATGTAAACTCGGTCTCCGAATGTAAAAAACCGTAATTTTGTGCAAATGCATCATTTTGCATTGTTAGAACTTGTTTGCCACCGATGCACGAGCAAAAAAGCGTCTAACAGCCGAATCGAGCTATCGCGCTTTGCACGCCTAGCACTCATGGAGACTCGGTCGCCGAGTATCAAAAACCGTTATTTTATGCAAATGCATCGTTTTACATCGTTAAAACTCGTTTGGCACTGATGCCGCGAGCGAAAATGCGTCAGTCAGCCAAATCGAGCCATCGCGTTTTGCGAGCGCAGCACGCATGTAAACTCGGTCTCCGAATGACAAAAACCTTAATTTTGTGCAAATGCATCGTTTTGCATCGTCAAAACTCGTTTGGCAACGACACTGCGATCGAAAATGAGTTAATCAGCCAAATCGAGCTATCGCGTTTTGGGCGCGTGGCACCTATTTAAACTCGGTCGCCGAGTATCAAAAACCTTTATTTTGTGCAAATGCATCGTTTTACATCGTTAAAACTCGTTTGGCACCGATGCCGCGAGCGAAAAAGTGTCAGTCAGCCAAATCGAGCCATCGCGTTTTGCGAGCGCTGCACGCATGTAAACTCGGTTTCCGAATGACAAAAACCTTTATTTTGTGCAAATGCATCGTTTTGCATCGTCAAAACTCGTTTGGCAACGATACTGCGAGCGAAAATGTGTTAATCAGCCGAATCGAGCTATCGCGTTTTGGGCGCGTGGCACCCATTTAAACTCGGTCGCCGAGTATCAAAAACCTTTCTTTTGTGCAAATGCATCGTTTTGCATCGTTAACACTCGTTTGGCACCGAAGCCGCGAGCGAAAAAGCGTCAGTCAGCCAAATCGGGCCATCGCGTTTTGCGAGCGCTGCACGCATGTAAACTCGGTCTCCGAATGATAAAAACCTTAATTTTGTTTAAATGCATCGTTTTGCATCGTCAAAACTCGTTTGGCAACGATGCCGCTAGCGAAAATGCGTCAATCAGCCAAATCGAGCTATCGCGTTTTGCACGTGTAGCACTCATGTAGACTCGGTCGCGGAGTATCAAAAACCTTTATTTTGTGCAAATGCATCGTTTTACATCGTTAAAACTCGTTTGGCACCGATGCCGCGAGCGAAAAAGCGTCAGTTAGCCAAATCGAGCCATCGCGTTTTGCGAGCGCTGCACGCATGTAAACTCGATCTCCGAATGTCAAAAACCTTAATTTTGTGCAAATGCATCGTTTTGCGTCGTTAGAACTCGTTTGACACCGATGCCGCGAGCGAAAAAGCGTCAAACAGCTAAATCAAGCCATCTTGTTTTGCGAGCGCTGCACGCATGTAAACTCGATCTCCGAATGTCAAAAACCTAAATTTTGTTTAAATGCATCGTTGTGCATCGTCAAAACTCGTTTGGCAACGATGCCGCTAGCGAAAATGCGTCAATCAGCCAAATCAAGCTATTGCGTTCTGCGCGCGTGGCACCCATGTAAACTCGGTCGCCGAGTATCAAAAACCTTTATTTTGTGCAAATGCATCGTTTTACATCGTTAAAACTCGTTTGGCACCGATGCCGCGAGCGAAAAAGCGTCAGTTAGCCAAATCGAGCCATCGCGTTTTGCGAGCGCTGCACGCATGTAAACTCGGTCTCCGAATGTAAAAAACCGTAATTTTGTGCAAATGCATCATTTTGCATTGTTAGAACTTGTTTGCCACCGATGCACGAGCAAAAAAGCGTCTAACAGCCGAATCGAGCTATCGCGCTTTGCACGCCTAGCACTCATGGAGACTCGGTCGCCGAGTATCAAAAACCGTTATTTTATGCAAATGCATCGTTTTACATCGTTAAAACTCGTTTGGCACTGATGCCGCGAGCGAAAATGCGTCAGTCAGCCAAATCGAGCCATCGCGTTTTGCGAGCGCAGCACGCATGTAAACTCGGTCTCCGAATGACAAAAACCTTAATTTTGTGCAAATGCATCGTTTTGCATCGTCAAAACTCGTTTGGCAACGACACTGCGATCGAAAATGAGTTAATCAGCCAAATCGAGCTATCGCGTTTTGGGCGCGTGGCACCTATTTAAACTCGGTCGCCGAGTATCAAAAACCTTTATTTTGTGCAAATGCATCGTTTTACATCGTTAAAACTCGTTTGGCACCGATGCCGCGAGCGAAAAAGTGTCAGTCAGCCAAATCGAGCCATCGCGTTTTGCGAGCGCTGCACGCATGTAAACTCGGTTTCCGAATGACAAAAACCTTTATTTTGTGCAAATGCATCGTTTTGCATCGTCAAAACTCGTTTGGCAACGATACTGCGAGCGAAAATGTGTTAATCAGCCAAATCGAGCTATCGCGTTTTGGGCGCGTGGCACCCATTTAAACTCGGTCGCCGAGTATCAAAAACCTTTATTTTGTGCAAATGCATCGTTTTACATCGTTAGAACTCGTTTGACACCGATGCCGCGAGCGAAAAAGCGTCAAACAGCCAAATCAAGCCATCTCGTTTTGCGAGCGCTGCACGCATGTAAACTCGATCTCCGAATGTCAAAAACCTTAATTTTGTTCAAATGCATCGTTGTGCATCGTCAAAACTCGTTTGGCAACGATGCCGCTAGCGAAAATGCGTCAATCAGCCAAATCAAGCTATTGCGTTCTGCGCGCGTGGCACCCATGTAAACTCGGTCGCCGAGTATCAAAAACCTTTATTTTATGCAAATGCATCGTTTTACATCGTTAAAACTCGTTTGGCACTGATGCCGCGAGCGAAAATGCGTCCGTCAGCCAAATCGAGCCATCGCGTTTTGCGAGCGCAGCACGCATGTAAACTCGGTCTCCGAATGATAAAAACCTTAATTTTGTTTGAATGCATCGTTGTGAATCGTCAAAACTCGTTTGGCAACGATGCCGCTAGCGAAAATGCGTCAATCAGCCAAATCGAGCTGTCGCGTTTTGCACGCGTAGCACTCATGTAGACTCGGTCGCCGAGTATCAAAAACCTTTAATTTGTGCAAATGCATCGTTTTACATCGTTAAAACTCGTTTGGCACCGATGCCGCGAGCGAAAAAGCGTCAGTTAGCCAAATCGAGCCATCGCGTTTTGCGAGTGCTGCACGCATGTAAACTCGGTCTCCGAATGACAAAAACCTTAATTTTGTTTAAATGCATCGTTTTGCATCGTCAAAACTCGTTTGGCAACGATGCCGCTAGCGAAAATGCGTCAATCAGCCAAATCGAGCTATCGCGTTTTGCACGCGTAGCACTCATGTAGACTCGGTCGCCGAGTATCAAAAACCTTTATTTTGTGCAAATGCATCGTTTTACATCGTTAAAACTCGTTTGGCACCGATGCCGCGATCGAAAAAGCGTCAGTCAGCCAAATCGAGCCATCGCGTTTTGCGAGCGCTGCACGCATGTAAACTCGGTCTCCGAATGACAAAAACGTTTATTTTGTGCAAATGCATCGTTTTGCATCGTCAAAACTCGTTTGGCAACGATACTGCGAGCGAAAATGTGTTAATCAGCCAAATCGAGCTATCGCGTTTTGGGCGCGTGGCACCCATTTAAACTCGATCTCCGAATGTCAAAAACCTTAATTTTGTGCAAAAACATCGTTTTGCATCGTTAAAACTCGTTTGACACCGATGCCGCGAGCGAAAAAGCGTCAAACAGCCAAATCAAGCCATCTCGTTTTGCGAGCACTGCACGCATGTAAACTCGATCTCCGAATGTCAAAAACCTTAAATTTGTTTAAATGCATCGTTGTGCATCGTCAAAACTCGTTTGGCAACGATGCCGCTAGCGAAAATGCGTCAATCAGCTAAATCAAGCTATTGCGTTCTGCGCGCGTGGCACCCATGTAAACTCGGTCGCCGAGTATCAAAAACCTTTATTTTGTGCAAATGCATCGTTTTACATCGTTAAAACTCGTTTGGCACCGATGCCGCGAGCGAAAAAGCGTCAGTCAGCCAAATCGGGCCATCGCGTTTTGCGAGCGCTGCACGCATGTAAACTCGGTCTCCGAATGTAAAAAACCGTAATTTTGTGCAAATGCATCGTTTTGCATCGTTAGAACTTGTTTGCCACCGATGCACGAGCAAAAAAGCGTCTAACAGCCGAATCGAGCTATCGCGCTTTGCACGCCTAGCACTCATGTAGACTCGGTCGCCGAGTATCAAAAACCTTTATTTTATGCAAATGCATCGTTTTACATCGTTAAAACTCGTTTGGCACTGATGCCGCGAGCGAAATGCGTCAGTCAGCCAAATCGAGCCATCGCGTTTTGCGAGCGCAGCACGCATGTAAACTCGGTCTCCGAATGACAAAAACCTTAATTTTGCGCAAATGCATCGTTTTGCATCGTCAAAACTCGTTTGGCAACGATACTGCGAGCGAAAATGAGTTAATCAGCCAAATCGATCTATCGCGTTTTGGGCGCGTGGCACCCATTTAAACTCGATCTCCGAATGTCAAAAACCTTAATTTTGTGCAAATGCATCGTTTTGCATCGTTAGAACTCGTTTGACACCGATGCCGCGAGCGAAAAAGCGTCAAACAGCCAAATCAAGCCATCTCGTTTTGCGAGCGCTGCACGCATGTAAACTCGATCTCCGAATGTCAAAAACCTTAATTTTGTTTAAATGCATCGTTGTGCATCGTCAAAACTCGTTTGGCAACGATGCCGCTAGCGAAAATGCGTCAATCAGCCAAATCAAGCTATTGCGTTCTGCGCGCGTGGCACCCATGTAAACTCGGTCGCCGAGTATCAAAAACCTTTATTTTGTGCAAGTGCATCGTTTTACATCGTTAAAACTCGTTTGGCACCGATGCCGCGATCGAAAAAGCGTCAGTCAGCCAAATCGAGCCATCGCGTTTTGCGAGCGCTGCACGCATGTAAACTCGGTCTCCGAATGACAAAAACCTTTATTTTGTGCAAATGCATCGTTTTGCATCGTCAAAACTCGTTTGGCAACGATACTGCGAGCGAAAATGTGTTAATCAGCCAAATCGAGCTTCCGCGTTTTGGGCGCGTGGCACCCATTTAAACTCGATCTCCGAATGTCAAAAACCTTAATTTTGTGCAAAAACATCGTTTTGCATCGTTAAAACTCGTTTGACACCGATGCCGCCAGCGAAAAAGCGTCAAACAGCCAAATCAAGCCATCTCGTTTTGCGAGCACTGCACGCATGTAAACTCGATCTCCGAATGTCAAAAACCTTAAATTTGTTTAAATGCATCGTTGTGCATCGTCAAAACTCGTTTGGCAACGATGCCGCTAGCGAAAATGCGTCAATCAGCTAAATCAAGCTATTGCGTTCTGCGCGCGTGGCACCCATGTAAACTCGGTCGCCGAGTATCAAAAACCTTTATTTTGTGCAAATGCATCGTTTTACATCGTTAAAACTCGTTTGGCACCGATGCCGCGAGCGAAAAATCGTCAGTCAGCCAAATCGAGCCATCGCGTTTTGCGAGCGCAGCACGCATGTAAACTCGGTCTCCAAATGACAAAAACCTTAATTTTGCGCAAATGCATCGTTTTGCATCGTCAAAACTCGTTTGGCAACGATACTGCGAGCGAAAATGAGTTAATTAGCCAAATCGATCTATCGCGTTTTGGGCGCGTGGCACCCATTTAAACTCGATCTCCGAATGTCAAAAACCTTAATTTTGTGCAAATGCATCGTTTTGCATCGTTAGAACTCGTTTGACACCGATGCCGCGAGCGAAAAAGCGTCAAACAGCCAAATCAAGCCATCTCGTTTTGCGAGCGCTGCACGCATGTAAACTCGATCTCCGAATGTCAAAAACCTTAATTTTGTTTAAATGCATCGTTGTGCATCGTCAAAACTCGTTTGGCAACGATGCCGCTAGCGAAAATGCGTCAATCAGCCAAATCAAGCTATTGCATTCTGCGCGCGTGGCACGCATGTAAACTCGGTCGCCGAGTATCAAAAACCTTTATTTTGTGCAAATGCATCGTTTTACATCGTTAAAACTCGTTTGGCACCGATGCCGCGAGCGAAAAAGCGTCAGTTAGCCAAATCAAGCCATCTCGTTTTGCGAGCGCTGCACGCATGTAAACTCGATCTCCGAATGTCAAAAACCTTAATTTTGTTTAAATGCATCGTTGTGCATCGTCAAAACTCGTTTGGCAACGATGCCGCTAGCGAAAATGCGTCAATCAGCCAAATCAAGCTATTGCGTTCTGCGCGCGTGGCACCCATGTAAACTCGGTCGCCGAGTATCAAAAACCTTTATTTTATGCAAATGCATCGTTTTACATCGTTAAAACTCGTTTGGCACTGATGCCGCGAGCGAAAATGCGTCAGTCAGCCAAATCGAGCCATCGCGTTTTGCGAGCGCAGCACGCATGTAAACTCGATCTCCGAATGTCAAAAACCTTAATTTTGTTTAAATGCATCGTTGTGCATCGTCAAAACTCGTTTGGCAACGATGCCGCTAGCGAAAATGCGTCAATCAGCCAAATCAAGCTATTGCGTTCTGCGCGCGTGGCACCCATGTAAACTCGGTCGCCGAGTATCAAAAACCTTTATTTTATGCAAATGCATCGTTTTACATCGTTAAAACTCGTTTGGCACTGATGCCGCGAGCGAAAATGCGTCAGTCAGCCAAATCGAGCCATCGCGTTTTGCGAGCGCAGCACGCATGTAAACTCGGTCTCCGAATGACAAAAACCTTAATTTTGTGCAAATGCATCGTTTTGCATCGTCAAAACTCGTTTGGCAACGACACTGCGATCGAAAATGAGTTAATCAGCCAAATCGAGCTATCGCGTTTTGGGCGCGTGGCACCTATTTAAACTCGGTCGCCGAGTATCAAAAACCTTTATTTTGTGCAAATGCATCGTTTTACATCGTTAAAACTCGTTTGGCACCGATGCCGCGAGCGAAAAAGTGTCAGTCAGCCAAATCGAGCCATCGCGTTTTGCGAGCGCTGCACGCATGTAAACTCGGTTTCCGAATGACAAAAACCTTTATTTTGTGCAAATGCATCGTTTTGCATCGTCAAAACTCGTTTGGCAACGATACTGCGAGCGAAAATGTGTTAATCAGCCAAATCGAGCTATCGCGTTTTGGGCGCGTGGCACCCATTTAAACTCGGTCGCCGAGTATCAAAAACCTTTCTTTTGTGCAAATGCATCGTTTTGCATCGTTAACACTCGTTTGGCACCGAAGCCGCGAGCGAAAAAGCGTCAGTCAGCCAAATCGGGCCATCGCGTTTTGCGAGCGCTGCACGCATGTAAACTCGGTCTCCGAATGATAAAAACCTTAATTTTGTTTAAATGCATCGTTTTGCATCGTCAAAACTCGTTTGGCAACGATGCCGCTAGCGAAAATGCGTCAATCAGCCAAATCGAGCTATCGCGTTTTGCACGTGTAGCACTCATGTAGACTCGGTCGCGGAGTATCAAAAACCTTTATTTTGTGCAAATGCATCGTTTTACATCGTTAAAACTCGTATGGCACCGATGCCGCGAGCAAAAAAGCGTCAGTTAGCTAAATCGAGCCATCGCGTTTTGCGAGCGCTGCACGCATGTAAACTCGGTCTCCGAATGTAAAAAACCGTAATTTTGTGCAAATGCATCGTTTTGCATCGTTAGAACTCGTTTGACACCGATGCCGCGAGCGAAAAAGCGTCAAACAGCCAAATCAAGCCATCTCGTTTTGCGAGCGCTGCACGCATGTAAACTCGACCTCCGAATGTCAAAAACCTTAATTTTGTGCAAATGCATCGTTTTGCATCGTCAAAACTCGTTTGGCAACGATACTGCGAGCGAAAATGAGTTAATCAGCCAAATCGATCTATCGCGTTTTGGGCGCGTGGCAACCATTTAAACTCGATCTCCGAATGTCAAAAACCTTAATTTTGTGCAAATGCATCGTTTTGCATCGTTAGAACTCGTTTGACACCGATGCCGCGAGCGAAAAAGCGTCAAACAGCCAAATCAAGCCATCTCGTTTTGCGAGCGCTGCACGCATGTAAACTCGATCTCCGAATGTCAAAAACCTTAATTTTGTTCAAATGCATCGTTGTGCATCGTCAAAACTCGTTTAGCAACGATGCCGCTAGCGAAAATGCGTCAATCAGCCAAATCAAGCTATTGCGTTCTGCGCGCGTGGCACCCATGTAAACTCGGTCGCCGAGTATCAAAAACCTTTATTTTATGCAAATGCATCGTTTTACATCGTTAAAACTCGTTTGGCACTGATGCCGCGAGCGAAAATGCGTCCGTCAGCCAAATCGAGCCATCGCGTTTTGCGAGCGCAGCACGCATGTAAACTCGGTCTCCGAATGATAAAAACCTTAATTTTGTTTGAATGCATCGTTGTGAATCGTCAAAACTCGTTTGGCAACGATGCCGCTAGCGAAAATGCGTCAATCAGCCAAATCGAGCTGTCGCGTTTTGCACGCGTAGCACTCATGTAGACTCGGTCGCCGAGTATCAAAAACCTTTAATTTGTGCAAATGCATCGTTTTACATCGTTAAAACTCGTTTGGCACCGATGCCGCGAGCGAAAAAGCGTCAGTTAGCCAAATCGAGCCATCGCGTTTTGCGAGTGCTGCACGCATGTAAACTCGGTCTCCGAATGACAAAAACCTTAATTTTGTTTAAATGCATCGTTTTGCATCGTCAAAACTCGTTTGGCAACGATGCCGCTAGCGAAAATGCGTCAATCAGCCAAATCGAGCTATCGCGTTTTGCACGCGTAGCACTCATGTAGACTCGGTCGCCGAGTATCAAAAACCTTTATTTTGTGCAAATGCATCGTTTTACATCGTTAAAACTCGTTTGGCACCGATGCCGCGATCGAAAAAGCGTCAGTCAGCCAAATCGAGCCATCGCGTTTTGCGAGCGCTGCACGCATGTAAACTCGGTCTCCGAATGACAAAAACGTTTATTTTGTGCAAATGCATCGTTTTGCATCGTCAAAACTCGTTTGGCAACGATACTGCGAGCGAAAATGTGTTAATCAGCCAAATCGAGCTATCGCGTTTTGGGCGCGTGGCACCCATTTAAACTCGATCTCCGAATGTCAAAAACCTTAATTTTGTGCAAAAACATCGTTTTGCATCGTTAAAACTCGTTTGACACCGATGCCGCGAGCGAAAAAGCGTCAAACAGCCAAATCAAGCCATCTCGTTTTGCGAGCACTGCACGCATGTAAACTCGATCTCCGAATGTCAAAAACCTTAAATTTGTTTAAATGCATCGTTGTGCATCGTCAAAACTCGTTTGGCAACGATGCCGCTAGCGAAAATGCGTCAATCAGCTAAATCAAGCTATTGCGTTCTGCGCGCGTGGCACCCATGTAAACTCGGTCGCCGAGTATCAAAAACCTTTATTTTGTGCAAATGCATCGTTTTACATCGTTAAAACTCGTTTGGCACCGATGCCGCGAGCGAAAAAGCGTCAGTCAGCCAAATCGGGCCATCGCGTTTTGCGAGCGCTGCACGCATGTAAACTCGGTCTCCGAATGTAAAAAACCGTAATTTTGTGCAAATGCATCGTTTTGCATCGTTAGAACTTGTTTGCCACCGATGCACGAGCAAAAAAGCGTCTAACAGCCGAATCGAGCTATCGCGCTTTGCACGCCTAGCACTCATGTAGACTCGGTCGCCGAGTATCAAAAACCTTTATTTTATGCAAATGCATCGTTTTACATCGTTAAAACTCGTTTGGCACTGATGCCGCGAGCGAAATGCGTCAGTCAGCCAAATCGAGCCATCGCGTTTTGCGAGCGCAGCACGCATGTAAACTCGGTCTCCGAATGACAAAAACCTTAATTTTGCGCAAATGCATCGTTTTGCATCGTCAAAACTCGTTTGGCAACGATACTGCGAGCGAAAATGAGTTAATCAGCCAAATCGATCTATCGCGTTTTGGGCGCGTGGCACCCATTTAAACTCGATCTCCGAATGTCAAAAACCTTAATTTTGTGCAAATGCATCGTTTTGCATCGTTAGAACTCGTTTGACACCGATGCCGCGAGCGAAAAAGCGTCAAACAGCCAAATCAAGCCATCTCGTTTTGCGAGCGCTGCACGCATGTAAACTCGATCTCCGAATGTCAAAAACCTTAATTTTGTTTAAATGCATCGTTGTGCATCGTCAAAACTCGTTTGGCAACGATGCCGCTAGCGAAAATGCGTCAATCAGCCAAATCAAGCTATTGCGTTCTGCGCGCGTGGCACCCATGTAAACTCGGTCGCCGAGTATCAAAAACCTTTATTTTGTGCAAGTGCATCGTTTTACATCGTTAAAACTCGTTTGGCACCGATGCCGCGATCGAAAAAGCGTCAGTCAGCCAAATCGAGCCATCGCGTTTTGCGAGCGCTGCACGCATGTAAACTCGGTCTCCGAATGACAAAAACCTTTATTTTGTGCAAATGCATCGTTTTGCATCGTCAAAACTCGTTTGGCAACGATACTGCGAGCGAAAATGTGTTAATCAGCCAAATCGAGCTTCCGCGTTTTGGGCGCGTGGCACCCATTTAAACTCGATCTCCGAATGTCAAAAACCTTAATTTTGTGCAAAAACATCGTTTTGCATCGTTAAAACTCGTTTGACACCGATGCCGCCAGCGAAAAAGCGTCAAACAGCCAAATCAAGCCATCTCGTTTTGCGAGCACTGCACGCATGTAAACTCGATCTCCGAATGTCAAAAACCTTAAATTTGTTTAAATGCATCGTTGTGCATCGTCAAAACTCGTTTGGCAACGATGCCGCTAGCGAAAATGCGTCAATCAGCTAAATCAAGCTATTGCGTTCTGCGCGCGTGGCACCCATGTAAACTCGGTCGCCGAGTATCAAAAACCTTTATTTTGTGCAAATGCATCGTTTTACATCGTTAAAACTCGTTTGGCACCGATGCCGCGAGCGAAAAATCGTCAGTCAGCCAAATCGAGCCATCGCGTTTTGCGAGCGCAGCACGCATGTAAACTCGGTCTCCAAATGACAAAAACCTTAATTTTGCGCAAATGCATCGTTTTGCATCGTCAAAACTCGTTTGGCAACGATACTGCGAGCGAAAATGAGTTAATTAGCCAAATCGATCTATCGCGTTTTGGGCGCGTGGCACCCATTTAAACTCGATCTCCGAATGTCAAAAACCTTAATTTTGTGCAAATGCATCGTTTTGCATCGTTAGAACTCGTTTGACACCGATGCCGCGAGCGAAAAAGCGTCAAACAGCCAAATCAAGCCATCTCGTTTTGCGAGCGCTGCACGCATGTAAACTCGATCTCCGAATGTCAAAAACCTTAATTTTGTTTAAATGCATCGTTGTGCATCGTCAAAACTCGTTTGGCAACGATGCCGCTAGCGAAAATGCGTCAATCAGCCAAATCAAGCTATTGCATTCTGCGCGCGTGGCACGCATGTAAACTCGGTCGCCGAGTATCAAAAACCTTTATTTTGTGCAAATGCATCGTTTTACATCGTTAAAACTCGTTTGGCACCGATGCCGCGAGCGAAAAAGCGTCAGTTAGCCAAATCAAGCCATCTCGTTTTGCGAGCGCTGCACGCATGTAAACTCGATCTCCGAATGTCAAAAACCTTAATTTTGTTTAAATGCATCGTTGTGCATCGTCAAAACTCGTTTGGCAACGATGCCGCTAGCGAAAATGCGTCAATCAGCCAAATCAAGCTATTGCGTTCTGCGCGCGTGGCACCCATGTAAACTCGGTCGCCGAGTATCAAAAACCTTTATTTTATGCAAATGCATCGTTTTACATCGTTAAAACTCGTTTGGCACTGATGCCGCGAGCGAAAATGCGTCAGTCAGCCAAATCGAGCCATCGCGTTTTGCGAGCGCAGCACGCATGTAAACTCGATCTCCGAATGTCAAAAACCTTAATTTTGTTTAAATGCATCGTTGTGCATCGTCAAAACTCGTTTGGCAACGATGCCGCTAGCGAAAATGCGTCAATCAGCCAAATCAAGCTATTGCGTTCTGCGCGCGTGGCACCCATGTAAACTCGGTCGCCGAGTATCAAAAACCTTTATTTTGTGCAAGTGCATCGTTTTACATCGTTAAAACTCGTTTGGCACCGATGCCGCGATCGAAAAAGCGTCAGTCAGCCAAATCGAGCCATCGCGTTTTGCGAGCGCTGCACGCATGTAAACTCGGTCTCCGAATGACAAAAACCTTTATTTTGTGCAAATGCATCTTTTTGCATCGTCAAAACTCGTTTGGCAACGATACTGCGAGCGAAAATGTGTTAATCAGCCAAATCGAGCTATCGCGTTTTGGGCGCGTGGCACCCATTTAAACTCGATCTCCGAATGTCAAAAACCTTAATTTTGTGCAAAAACATCGTTTTGCATCGTTAAAACTCGTTTGACACCGATGCCGCGAGCGAAAAAGCGTCAAACAGCCAAATCAAGCCATCTCGTTTTGCGAGCACTGCACGCATGTAAACTCGATCTCCGAATGTCAAAAACCTTAAATTTGTTTAAATGCATCGTTGTGCATCGTCAAAACTCGTTTGGCAACGATGCCGCTAGCGAAAATGCGTCAATCAGCCAAATCGAGCTATCGCGTTTTGCACGTGTAGCACTCATCATGTAGACTCGGTCGCGGAGTATCAAAAACCTTTATTTTGTGCAAATGCATCGTTTTACATCGTTAAAACTCGTTTGGCACCGATGCCGCGAGCGAAAAAGCGTCAGTTAGCCAAATCGAGCCATCGCGTTTTGCGAGCGCTGCACGCATGTAAACTCGGTCTCCGAATGATAAAAACCTTAATTTTGTTTGAATGCATCGTTGTGAATCGTCAAAACTCGTTTGGCAACGATGCCGCTAGCGAAAATGCGTCAATCAGCCAAATCGAGCTGTCGCGTTTTGCACGCGTAGCACTCATGTAGACTCGGTCGCCGAGTATCAAAAACCTTTAATTTGTGCAAATGCATCGTTTTACATCGTTAAAACTCGTTTGGCACCGATGCCGCGAGCGAAAAAGCGTCAGTCAGCCAAATCGGGCCATCGCGTTTTGCGAGCGCTGCACGCATGTAAACTCGGTCTCCGAATGTAAAAAACCGTAATTTTGTGCAAATGCATCGTTTTGCATCGTTAGAACTTGTTTGCCACCGATGCACGAGCAAAAAAGCGTCTAACAGCCGAATCGAGCTATCGCGCTTTGCACGCCTAGCACTCATGTAGACTCGGTCGCCGAGTATCAAAAACCTTTATTTTATGCAAATGCATCGTTTTACATCGTTAAAACTCGTTTGGCACTGATGCCGCGAGCGAAATGCGTCAGTCAGCCAAATCGAGCCATCGCGTTTTGCGAGCGCAGCACGCATGTAAACTCGGTCTCCGAATGACAAAAACCTTAATTTTGTGCAAATGCATCGTTTTGCATCGTCAAAACTCGTTTGGCAACGATACTGCGAGCGAAAATGAGTTAATCAGCCAAATCGATCTATCGCGTTTTGGGCGCGTGGCAACCATTTAAACTCGATCTCCGAATGTCAAAAACCTTAATTTTGTGCAAATGCATCGTTTTGCATCGTTAGAACTCGTTTGACACCGATGCCGCGAGCGAAAAAGCGTCAAACAGCCAAATCAAGCCATCTCGTTTTGCGAGCGCTGCACGCATGTAAACTCGATCTCCGAATGTCAAAAACCTTAATTTTGTTCAAATGCATCGTTGTGCATCGTCAAAACTCGTTTGGCAACGATGCCGCTAGCGAAAATGCGTCAATCAGCCAAATCAAGCTATTGCGTTCTGCGCGCGTGGCACCCATGTAAACTCGGTCGCCGAGTATCAAAAACCTTTATTTTATGCAAATGCATCGTTTTACATCGTTAAAACTCGTTTGGCACTGATGCCGCGAGCGAAAATGCGTCCGTCAGCCAAATCGAGCCATCGCGTTTTGCGAGCGCAGCACGCATGTAAACTCGGTCTCCGAATGATAAAAACCTTAATTTTGTTTGAATGCATCGTTGTGAATCGTCAAAACTCGTTTGGCAACGATGCCGCTAGCGAAAATGCGTCAATCAGCCAAATCGAGCTGTCGCGTTTTGCACGCGTAGCACTCATGTAGACTCGGTCGCCGAGTATCAAAAACCTTTAATTTGTGCAAATGCATCGTTTTACATCGTTAAAACTCGTTTGGCACCGATGCCGCGAGCGAAAAAGCGTCATTCAGCCAAATCGGGCCATCGCGTTTTGCGAGCGCTGCACGCATGTAAACTCGGTCTCCGAATGTAAAAAACCGTAATTTTGTGCAAATGCATCGTTTTGCATCGTTAGAACTTGTTTGCCACCGATGCACGAGCAAAAAAGCGTCTAACAGCCGAATCGAGCTATCGCGCTTTGCACGCCTAGCACTCATGTAGACTCGGTCGCCGAGTATCAAAAACCTTTATTTTATGCAAATGCATCGTTTTACATCGTTAAAACTCGTTTGGCACTGATGCCGCGAGCGAAATGCGTCAGTCAGCCAAATCGAGCCATCGCGTTTTGCGAGCGCAGCACGCATGTAAACTCGGTCTCCGAATGACAAAAACCTTAATTTTGCGCAAATGCATCGTTTTGCATCGTCAAAACTCGTTTGGCAACGATACTGCGAGCGAAAATGAGTTAATCAGCCAAATCGATCTATCGCGTTTTGGGCGCGTGGCACCCATTTAAACTCGATCTCCGAATGTCAAAAACCTTAATTTTGTGCAAATGCATCGTTTTGCATCGTTAGAACTCGTTTGACACCGATGCCGCGAGCGAAACAGCGTCAAACAGCCAAATCAAGCCATCTCGTTTTGCGAGCGCTGCACGCATGTAAACTCGATCTCCGAATGTCAAAAACCTTAATTTTGTTTAAATGCATCGTTGTGCATCGTCAAAACTCGTTTGGCAACGATGCCGCTAGCGAAAATGCGTCAATCAGCCAAATCAAGCTATTGCGTTCTGCGCGCGTGGCACCCATGTAAACTCGGTCGCCGAGTATCAAAAACCTTTATTTTGTGCAAGTGCATCGTTTTACATCGTTAAAACTCGTTTGGCACCGATGCCGCGATCGAAAAAGCGTCAGTCAGCCAAATCGAGCCATCGCGTTTTGCGAGCGCTGCACGCATGTAAACTCGGTCTCCGAATGACAAAAACCTTTATTTTGTGCAAATGCATCGTTTTGCATCGTCAAAACTCGTTTGGCAACGATACTGCGAGCGAAAATGTGTTAATCAGCCAAATCGAGCTATCGCGTTTTGGGCGCGTGGCACCCATTTAAACTCGATCTCCGAATGTCAAAAACCTTAATTTTGTGCAAAAACATCGTTTTGCATCGTTAAAACTCGTTTGACACCGATGCCGCGAGCGAAAAAGCGTCAAACAGCCAAATCAAGCCATCTCGTTTTGCGAGCACTGCACGCATGTAAACTCGATCTCCGAATGTCAAAAACCTTAAATTTGTTTAAATGCATCGTTGTGCATCGTCAAAACTCGTTTGGCAACGATGCCGCTAGCGAAAATGCGTCAATCAGCTAAATCAAGCTATTGCGTTCTGCGCGCGTGGCACCCATGTAAACTCGGTCGCCGAGTATCAAAAACCTTTATTTTGTGCAAATGCATCGTTTTACATCGTTAAAACTCGTTTGGCACCGATGCCGCGAGCGAAAAATCGTCAGTCAGCCAAATCGAGCCATCGCGTTTTGCGAGCGCAGCACGCATGTAAACTCGGTCTCCAAATGACAAAAACCTTAATTTTGCGCAAATGCATCGTTTTGCATCGTCAAAACTCGTTTGGCAACGATACTGCGAGCGAAAATGAGTTAATTAGCCAAATCGATCTATCGCGTTTTGGGCGCGTGGCACCCATTTAAACTCGATCTCCGAATGTCAAAAACCTTAATTTTGTGCAAATGCATCGTTTTGCATCGTTAGAACTCGTTTGACACCGATGCCGCGAGCGAAAAAGCGTCAAACAGCCAAATCAAGCCATCTCGTTTTGCGAGCGCTGCACGCATGTAAACTCGATCTCCGAATGTCAAAAACCTTAATTTTGTTTAAATGCATCGTTGTGCATCGTCAAAACTCGTTTGGCAACGATGCCGCTAGCGAAAATGCGTCAATCAGCCAAATCAAGCTATTGCATTCTGCGCGCGTGGCACGCATGTAAACTCGGTCGCCGAGTATCAAAAACCTTTATTTTGTGCAAATGCATCGTTTTACATCGTTAAAACTCGTTTGGCACCGATGCCGCGAGCGAAAAAGCGTCAGTTAGCCAAATCAAGCCATCTCGTTTTGCGAGCGCTGCACGCATGTAAACTCGATCTCCGAATGTCAAAAACCTTAATTTTGTTTAAATGCATCGTTGTGCATCGTCAAAACTCGTTTGGCAACGATGCCGCTAGCGAAAATGCGTCAATCAGCCAAATCAAGCTATTGCGTTCTGCGCGCGTGGCACCCATGTAAACTCGGTCGCCGAGTATCAAAAACCTTTATTTTATGCAAATGCATCGTTTTACATCGTTAAAACTCGTTTGGCACTGATGCCGCGAGCGAAAATGCGTCAGTCAGCCAAATCGAGCCATCGCGTTTTGCGAGCGCAGCACGCATGTAAACTCGGTTTCCGAATGACAAAAACCTTAATTTTGTGCAAATGCATCGTTTTGCATCGTCAAAACTCGTTTGGCAACGACACTTCGAGCGAAAATGAATTAATCAGCCAAATCGAGCTATCGCGTTTTGGGCGCGTGGCACCCATTTAAACTCGGTCGCCGAGTATCAAAAACCTTTATTTTGTGCAAATGCATCGTTTTACATCGTTAAAACTCGTTTGGCACCGATGCCGCGAGCGAAAAAGTGTCAGTCAGCCAAATCGAGCCATCGCGTTTTGCGAGCGCTGCACGCATGTAAACTCGGTCTCCGAATGACAAAAACCTTTATTTTGTGCAAATGCATCGTTTTGCATCGTCAAAACTCGTTTGGCAACGATACTGCGAGCGAAAATGTGTTAATCAGCCAAATCGAGCTATCGCGTTTTGGGCGCGTGGCACCCATTTAAACTCGGTCGCCGAGTATTAAAAACCTTTCTTTTGTGCAAATGCATCGTTTTGCATCGTTAACACTCGTTTGGCACCGAAGCCGCGAGCGAAAAAGCGTCAGTCAGCCAAATCGGGCCATCGCGTTTTGCGAGCGCTGCACGCATGTAAACTCGGTCTCCGAATGATAAAAACCTTAATTTTGTTTAAATGCATCGTTTTGCATCGTCAAAACTCGTTTGGCAACGATGCCGCTAGCGAAAATGCGTCAATCAGCCAAATCGAGCTATCGCGTTTTGGGCGCGTGGCAACCATTTAAACTCGATCTCCGAATGTCAAAAACCTTAATTTTGTGCAAATGCATCGTTTTGCATCGTTAGAACTCGTTTGACACCGATGCCGCGAGCGAAAAAGCGTCAAACAGCCAAATCAAGCCATCTCGTTTTGCGAGCGCTGCACGCATGTAAACTCGATCTCCGAATGTCAAAAACCTTAATTTTGTTCAAATACATCGTTGTGCATCGTCAAAACTCGTTTGGCAACGATGCCGCTAGCGAAAATGCGTCAATCAGCTAAATCAAGCTATTGCGTTCTGCGCGCGTGGCACCCATGTAAACTCGGTCGCCGAGTATTAAAAACCTTTATTTTGTGCAAATGCATCGTTTTACATCGTTAAAACTCGTTTGGCACCGATGCCGCGAGCGAAAAAGCGTCAATCAGCCAAATCAAGCTATTGCGTTCTGCGCGCGTGGCACCCATGTAAACTCGGTCGCCGAGTATCAAAAACCTTTATTTTATGCAAATGCATCGTTTTACATCGTTAAAACTCGTTTGGCACTGATGCCGCGAGCGAAAATGCGTCAGTCAGCCAAATCGAGCCATCGCGTTTTGCGAGCGCAGCACGCATGTAAACTCGGTTTCCGAATGACAAAAACCTTAATTTTGTGCAAATGCATCGTTTTGCATCGTCAAAACTCGTTTGGCAACGACACTTCGAGCGAAAATGAATTAATCAGCCAAATCGAGCTATCGCGTTTTGGGCGCGTGGCACCCATTTAAACTCGGTCGCCGAGTATCAAAAACCTTTATTTTGTGCAAATGCATCGTTTTACATCGTTAAAACTCGTTTGGCACCGATGCCGCGAGCGAAAAAGTGTCAGTCAGCCAAATCGAGCCATCGCGTTTTGCGAGCGCTGCACGCATGTAAACTCGGTCTCCGAATGACAAAAACCTTTATTTTGTGCAAATGCATCGTTTTGCATCGTCAAAACTCGTTTGGCAACGATACTGCGAGCGAAAATGTGTTAATCAGCCAAATCGAGCTATCGCGTTTTGGGCGCGTGGCACCCATTTAAACTCGGTCGCCGAGTATTAAAAACCTTTCTTTTGTGCAAATGCATCGTTTTGCATCGTTAACACTCGTTTGGCACCGAAGCCGCGAGCGAAAAAGCGTCAGTCAGCCAAATCGGGCCATCGCGTTTTGCGAGCGCTGCACGCATGTAAACTCGGTCTCCGAATGATAAAAACCTTAATTTTGTTTAAATGCATCGTTTTGCATCGTCAAAACTCGTTTGGCAACGATGCCGCTAGCGAAAATGCGTCAATCAGCCAAATCGAGCTATCGCGTTTTGGGCGCGTGGCAACCATTTAAACTCGATCTCCGAATGTCAAAAACCTTAATTTTGTGCAAATGCATCGTTTTGCATCGTTAGAACTCGTTTGACACCGATGCCGCGAGCGAAAAAGCGTCAAACAGCCAAATCAAGCCATCTCGTTTTGCGAGCGCTGCACGCATGTAAACTCGATCTCCGAATGTCAAAAACCTTAATTTTGTTCAAATACATCGTTGTGCATCGTCAAAACTCGTTTGGCAACGATGCCGCTAGCGAAAATGCGTCAATCAGCTAAATCAAGCTATTGCGTTCTGCGCGCGTGGCACCCATGTAAACTCGGTCGCCGAGTATTAAAAACCTTTATTTTGTGCAAATGCATCGTTTTACATCGTTAAAACTCGTTTGGCACCGATGCCGCGAGCGAAAAAGCGTCAGTCAGCCAAATCGGGCCATCGCGTTTTGCGAGCGCTGCACGCATGTAAACTCGGTCTCCGAATGATAAAAACCTTAATTTTGTTTAAATGCATCGTTTTGCATCGTCAAAACTCGTTTGGCAACGATGCCGCTAGCGAAAATGCGTCAATCAGCCAAATCGAGCTATCGCGTTTTGCACGTGTAGCACTCATCATGTAGACTCGGTCGCGGAGTATCAAAAACCTTTATTTTGTGCAAATGCATCGTTTTACATCGTTAAAACTCGTTTGGCACTGATGCCGCGAGCGAAATGCGTCAGTCAGCCAAATCGAGCCATCGCGTTTTGCGAGCGCTGCACGCATGTAAACTCGATCTCCGAATGTCAAAAACCTTAATTTTGTTTAAATGCATCGTTGTGCATCGTCAAAACTCGTTTGGCAACGATGCCGCTAGCGAAAATGCGTCAATCAGCTAAATCAAGCTATTGCGTTCTGCGCGCGTGGCACCCATGTAAACTCGGTCGCCGAGCATCAAAAACCTTTATTTTATGCAAATGCATCGTTTTACATCGTTAAAACTCGTTTGGCACTGATGCCGCGAGCGAAAATGCGTCAGTCAGCCAAATCGAGCCATCGCGTTTTGCGAGCGCAGCACGCATGTAAACTCGATCTCCGAATGTCAAAAACCTTAATTTTGTTTAAATGCATCGTTGTGCATCGTCAAAACTCGTTTGGCAACGATGCCGCTAGCGAAAATGCGTCAATCAGCCAAATCAAGCTATTGCGTTCTGCGCGCGTGGCACCCTTGTAAACTCGGTCGCCGAGTATCAAAAACCTTTATTTTATGCAAATGCATCGTTTTACATCGTTAAAACTCGTTTGGCACTGATGCCGCGAGCGAAAATGCGTCAGTCAGCCAAATCGAGCCATCGCGTTTTGCGAGCGCAGCACGCATGTAAACTCGGTTTCCGAATGACAAAAACCTTAATTTTGTGCAAATGCATCGTTTTGCATCGTCAAAACTCGTTTAGCAACGACACTTCGAGCGAAAATGAATTAATCAGCCAAATCGAGCTATCGCGTTTTGGGCGCGTGGCACCCATTTAAACTCGGTCGCCGAGTATCAAAAACCTTTATTTTGTGCAAATGCATCGTTTTACATCGTTAAAACTCGTTTGGCACCGATGCCGCGAGCGAAAAAGTGTCAGTCAGCCAAATCGAGCCATCGCGTTTTGCGAGCGCTGCACGCATGTAAACTCGGTCTCCGAATGACAAAAACCTTTATTTTGTGCAAATGCATCGTTTTGCATCGTCAAAACTCGTTTGGCAACGATACTGCGAGCGAAAATGTGTTAATCAGCCAAATCGAGCTATCGCGTTTTGGGCGCGTGGCACCCATTTAAACTCGGTCGCCGAGTATTAAAAACCTTTCTTTTGTGCAAATGCATCGTTTTGCATCGTTAGAACTCGTTTGACACCGATGCCGCGAGCGAAAAAGCGTCAAACAGCTAAATCAAGCCATCTCGTTTTGCGAGCGCTGCACGCATGTAAACTCGATCTCCGAATGTCAAAAACCTAAATTTTGTTTAAATGCATCGTTGTGCATCGTCAAAACTCGTTTGGCAACGATGCCGCTAGCGAAAATGCGTCAATCAGCCAAATCAAGCTATTGCGTTCTGCGCGCGTGGCACCCATGTAAACTCGGTCGCCGAGTATCAAAAACCTTAATTTTGTGCAAATGCATCGTTTTGCATCGTTAGAACTCGTTTGACACCGATGCCGCGAGCGAAAAAGCGTCAAACAGCCAAATCAAGCCATCTCGTTTTGCGAGCGCTGCACGCATGTAAACTCGATCTCCGAATGTCAAAAACCTTAATTTTGTTCAAATACATCGTTGTGCATCGTCAAAACTCGTTTGGCAACGATGCCGCTAGCGAAAATGCGTCAATCAGCTAAATCAAGCTATTGCGTTCTGCGCGCGTGGCACCCATGTAAACTCGGTCGCCGAGTATCAAAAACCTTTATTTTGTGCAAATGCATCGTTTTACATCGTTAAAACTCGTTTGGCACCGATGCCGCGAGCGAAAAAGCGTCAGTCAGCCAAATCGGGCCATCGCGTTTTGCGAGCGCTGCACGCATGTAAACTCGGTCTCCGAATGATAAAAACCTTAATTTTGTTTAAATGCATCGTTTTGCATCGTCAAAACTCGTTTGGCAACGATGCCGCTAGCGAAAATGCGTCAATCAGCCAAATCGAGCTATCGCGTTTTGCACGTGTAGCACTCATCATGTAGACTCGGTCGCGGAGTATCAAAAACCTTTATTTTGTGCAAATGCATCGTTTTACATCGTTAAAACTCGTTTGGCACCGATGCCGCGAGCGAAAAAGCGTCAGTTAGCCAAATCGAGCCATCGCGTTTTGCGAGCGCTGCACGCATGTAAACTCGGTCTCCGAATGTAAAAAACCGTAATTTTGTGCAAATGCATCGTTTTGCATCGTTAGAACTTGTTTGCCACCGATGCACGAGCAAAAAAGCGTCTAACAGCCGAATCGAGCTATTGCGCTTTGCACGCCTAGCACTCATGTAGACTCGGTCGCCGAGTATCAAAAACCTTTATTTTATGCAAATGCATCGTTTTACATCGTTAAAACTCGTTTGGCACTGATGGCGCGAGCGAAATGCGTCAGTCAGCCAAATCGAGCCATCGCGTTTTGCGAGCGCAGCACGCATGTAAACTCGGTCTCCGAATGACAAAAACCTTAATTTTGTGCAAATGCATCGTTTTGCATCGTCAAAACTCGTTTGGCAACGATACTGCGAGCGAAAATGAGTTATCAGCCAAATCGATCTATCGCGTTTTGGGCGCGTGGCACCCATTTAAACTCGATCTCCGAATGTCAAAAACCTTAATTTTGTGCAAATGCATCGTTTTGCATCGTTAGAACTCGTTTGACACCGATGCCGCGAGCGAAAAAGCGTCAAACAGCTAAATCAAGCCATCTCGTTTTGCGAGCGCTGCACGCATGTAAACTCGATCTCCGAATGTCAAAAACCTAAATTTTGTTTAAATGCATCGTTGTGCATCGTCAAAACTCGTTTGGCAACGATGCCGCTAGCGAAAATGCGTCAATCAGCCAAATCAAGCTATTGCGTTCTGCGCGCGTGGCACCCATGTAAACTCGGTCGCCGAGTATCAAAAACCTTTATTTTGTGCAAATGCATCGTTTTACATCGTTAAAACTCGTTTGGCACCGATGCCGCGAGCGAAAAAGCGTCAGTTAGCCAAATCGAGCCATCGCGTTTTGCGAGCGCTGCACGCATGTAAACTCGGTCTCCGAATGTAAAAAACCGTAATTTTGTGCAAATGCATCGTTTTGCATCGTTAGAACTTGTTTGCCACCGATGCACGAGCAAAAAAGCGTCTAACAGCCGAATCGAGCTATCGCGCTTTGCACGCCTAGCACTCATGTAGACTCGGTCGCCGAGTATCAAAAACCTTTATTTTATGCAAATGCATCGTTTTACATCGTTAAAACTCGTTTGGCACTGATGCCGCGAGCGAAATGCGTCAGTCAGCCAAATCGAGCCATCGCGTTTTGCGAGCGCAGCACGCATGTAAACTCGGTCTCCGAATGACAAAAACCTTAATTTTGTGCAAATGCATCGTTTTGCATCGTCAAAACTCGTTTGGCAACGATACTGCGAGCGAAAATGAGTTAATCAGCCAAATCGATCTATCGCGTTTTGGGCGCGTGGCAACCATTTAAACTCGATCTCCGAATGTCAAAAACCTTAATTTTGTGCAAATGCATCGTTTTGCATCGTTAGAACTCGTTTGACACCGATGCCGCGAGCGAAAAAGCGTCAAACAGCCAAATCAAGCCATCTCGTTTTGCGAGCGCTGCACGCATGTAAACTCGATCTCCGAATGTCAAAAACCTTAATTTTGTTCAAATGCATCGTTGTGCATCGTCAAAACTCGTTTGGCAACGATGCCGCTAGCGAAAATGCGTCAATCAGCCAAATCAAGCTATTGCGTTCTGCGCGCGTGGCACCCATGTAAACTCGGTCGCCGAGTATCAAAAACCTTTATTTTATGCAAATGCATCGTTTTACATCGTTAAAACTCGTTTGGCACTGATGCCGCGAGCGAAAATGCGTCCGTCAGCCAAATCGAGCCATCGCGTTTTGCGAGCGCAGCACGCATGTAAACTCGGTCTCCGAATGATAAAAACCTTAATTTTGTTTGAATGCATCGTTGTGAATCGTCAAAACTCGTTTGGCAACGATGCCGCTAGCGAAAATGCGTCAATCAGCCAAATCGAGCTGTCGCGTTTTGCACGCGTAGCACTCATGTAGACTCGGTCGCCGAGTATCAAAAACCTTTAATTTGTGCAAATGCATCGTTTTACATCGTTAAAACTCGTTTGGCACCGATGCCGCGAGCGAAAAAGCGTCAGTCAGCCAAATCGGGCCATCGCGTTTTGCGAGCGCTGCACGCATGTAAACTCGGTCTCCGAATGTAAAAAACCGTAATTTTGTGCAAATGCATCGTTTTGCATCGTTAGAACTTGTTTGCCACCGATGCACGAGCAAAAAAGCGTCTAACAGCCGAATCGAGCTATCGCGCTTTGCACGCCTAGCACTCATGTAGACTCGGTCGCCGAGTATCAAAAACCTTTATTTTATGCAAATGCATCGTTTTACATCGTTAAAACTCGTTTGGCACTGATGCCGCGAGCGAAATGCGTCAGTCAGCCAAATCGAGCCATCGCGTTTTGCGAGCGCAGCACGCATGTAAACTCGGTCTCCGAATGACAAAAACCTTAATTTTGCGCAAATGCATCGTTTTGCATCGTCAAAACTCGTTTGGCAACGATACTGCGAGCGAAAATGAGTTAATCAGCCAAATCGATCTATCGCGTTTTGGGCGCGTGGCACCCATTTAAACTCGATCTCCGAATGTCAAAAACCTTAATTTTGTGCAAATGCATCGTTTTGCATCGTTAGAACTCGTTTGACACCGATGCCGCGAGCGAAAAAGCGTCAAACAGCTAAATCAAGCCATCTCGTTTTGCGAGCGCTGCACGCATGTAAACTCGATCTCCGAATGTCAAAAACCTAAATTTTGTTTAAATGCATCGTTGTGCATCGTCAAAACTCGTTTGGCAACGATGCCGCTAGCGAAAATGCGTCAATCAGCCAAATCAAGCTATTGCGTTCTGCGCGCGTGGCACCCATGTAAACTCGGTCGCCGAGTATCAAAAACCTTTATTTTGTGCAAATGCATCGTTTTACATCGTTAAAACTCGTCTGGCACCGATGCCGCGAGCGAAAAAGCGTCAGTTAGCCAAATCGAGCCATCGCGTTTTGCGAGCGCTGCACGCATGTAAACTCGGTCTCCGAATGTAAAAAACCGTAATTTTGTGCAAATGCATCGTTTTGCATCGTTAGAACTTGTTTGCCACCGATGCACGAGCAAAAAAGCGTCTAACAGCCGAATCGAGCTATCGCGCTTTGCACGCCTAGCACTCATGTAGACTCGGTCGCCGAGTATCAAAAACCTTTATTTTATGCAAATGCATCGTTTTACATCGTTAAAACTCGTTTGGCACTGATGCCGCGAGCGAAATGCGTCAGTCAGCCAAATCGAGCCATCGCGTTTTGCGAGCGCAGCACGCATGTAAACTCGGTCTCCGAATGACAAAAACCTTAATTTTGTGCAAATGCATCGTTTTGCATCGTCAAAACTCGTTTGGCAACGATACTGCGAGCGAAAATGAGTTAATCAGCCAAATCGATCTATCGCGTTTTGGGCGCGTGGCAACCATTTAAACTCGATCTCCGAATGTCAAAAACCTTAATTTTGTGCAAATGCATCGTTTTGCATCGTTAGAACTCGTTTGACACCGATGCCGCGAGCGAAAAAGCGTCAAACAGCCAAATCAAGCCATCTCGTTTTGCGAGCGCTGCACGCATGTAAACTCGATCTCCGAATGTCAAAAACCTTAATTTTGTTCAAATGCATCGTTGTGCATCGTCAAAACTCGTTTGGCAACGATGCCGCTAGCGAAAATGCGTCAATCAGCCAAATCAAGCTATTGCGTTCTGCGCGCGTGGCACCCATGTAAACTCGGTCGCCGAGTATCAAAAACCTTTATTTTATGCAAATGCATCGTTTTACATCGTTAAAACTCGTTTGGCACTGATGCCGCGAGCGAAAATGCGTCCGTCAGCCAAATCGAGCCATCGCGTTTTGCGAGCGCAGCACGCATGTAAACTCGGTCTCCGAATGATAAAAACCTTAATTTTGTTTGAATGCATCGTTGTGAATCGTCAAAACTCGTTTGGCAACGATGCCGCTAGCGAAAATGCGTCAATCAGCCAAATCGAGCTGTCGCGTTTTGCACGCGTAGCACTCATGTAGACTCGGTCGCCGAGTATCAAAAACCTTTAATTTGTGCAAATGCATCGTTTTACATCGTTAAAACTCGTTTGGCACCGATGCCGCGAGCGAAAAAGCGTCAGTCAGCCAAATCGGGCCATCGCGTTTTGCGAGCGCTGCACGCATGTAAACTCGGTCTCCGAATGTAAAAAACCGTAATTTTGTGCAAATGCATCGTTTTGCATCGTTAGAACTTGTTTGCCACCGATGCACGAGCAAAAAAGCGTCTAACAGCCGAATCGAGCTATCGCGCTTTGCACGCCTAGCACTCATGTAGACTCGGTCGCCGAGTATTAAAAACCTTTATTTTGTGCAAATGCATCGTTTTACATCGTTAAAACTCGTTTGGCACCGATGCCGCGAGCGAAAAAGCGTCAGTCAGCCAAATCGGGCCATCGCGTTTTGCGAGCGCTGCACGCATGTAAACTCGGTCTCCGAATGATAAAAACCTTAATTTTGTTTAAATGCATCGTTTTGCATCGTCAAAACTCGTTTGGCAACGATGCCGCTAGCGAAAATGCGTCAATCAGCCAAATCGAGCTATCGCGTTTTGCACGTGTAGCACTCATCATGTAGACTCGGTCGCGGAGTATCAAAAACCTTTATTTTGTGCAAATGCATCGTTTTACATCGTTAAAACTCGTTTGGCACTGATGCCGCGAGCGAAATGCGTCAGTCAGCCAAATCGAGCCATCGCGTTTTGCGAGCGCTGCACGCATGTAAACTCGATCTCCGAATGTCAAAAACCTTAATTTTGTTTAAATGCATCGTTGTGCATCGTCAAAACTCGTTTGGCAACGATGCCGCTAGCGAAAATGCGTCAATCAGCCAAATCAAGCTATTGCGTTCTGCGCGCGTGGCACCCATGTAAACTCGGTCGCCGAGCATCAAAAACCTTTATTTTATGCAAATGCATCGTTTTACATCGTTAAAACTCGTTTGGCACTGATGCCGCGAGCGAAAATGCGTCAGTCAGCCAAATCGAGCCATCGCGTTTTGCGAGCGCAGCACGCATGTAAACTCGATCTCCGAATGTCAAAAACCTTAATTTTGTTTAAATGCATCGTTGTGCATCGTCAAAACTCGTTTGGCAACGATGCCGCTAGCGAAAATGCGTCAATCAGCCAAATCAAGCTATTGCGTTCTGCGCGCGTGGCACCCTTGTAAACTCGGTCGCCGAGTATCAAAAACCTTTATTTTATGCAAATGCATCGTTTTACATCGTTAAAACTCGTTTGGCACTGATGCCGCGAGCGAAAATGCGTCAGTCAGCCAAATCGAGCCATCGCGTTTTGCGAGCGCAGCACGCATGTAAACTCGGTTTCCGAATGACAAAAACCTTAATTTTGTGCAAATGCATCGTTTTGCATCGTCAAAACTCGTTTGGCAACGACACTTCGAGCGAAAATGAATTAATCAGCCAAATCGAGCTA